>CM062820.1:602853718-603364284 GCA_031772625.1 Pinus tabuliformis
ATTCATCGACTGATGCATGGCAGGAGAAGGAGAGAGGAAACCACTTTATCTAGTGGGTAATCCTCGTGCATGTAGGTCACCCGATATCGTTGTCGAGCGTTGGATCAAATGCGGTTTTGAACTATGGTGCAGGATCACCGAGCAGCTTTGTTGTTTAGGTGTAATATCAACCATCAGATGGATAGTTGTATCTATGGTGGAGGATTGATCCGGAAAAAGGCAGACATTGGAAAATGTGCAAAGGCTGTAAAAAAGCGAAAAAGGTAAGTTAAGCATGATTATTGTGTATTTCTATTATATAAACAATAGAAATAGCACAGATATAAGATGTTATGTGTAATTCATATGTATCCTTGTATTCCGGATTTAAGCCTTGGCACGTTAAAATATGCGATTATAATATATATATATATATACATAGATACATATATATATACATAGATACATATATATATATATACATACATATACATATATATATATATATATATATATATATATATATATATATATATATACATATACATACATACATATATATATACATACATATATATATATATATATATATATATATATATATATATATATATATATATATATATATATATATATATATATATATATATATATATGGACCCACGAGACAATTACAATATGATGTATTTTTATATCGCATCCGCCTATCGGAACTCTCATATCGCAAGTTATGAAGGGTTGTCACCCCCGAAACCCCCGACTGCGATATACAATTGCGGACCCGATGGTCCTATTATATGGACCCACGGGACCATTACAATATGATGTAATATATTATCACATCCGTCGCATATTGCATATATTGTAAAGCCTTGCCACACTATAAAGCGCCGATTGTGACATATACATATGGACTCGATGGATTCATTAAAAACACTTCATTGAATGTTGCATTCGTCCCATCGCCAGAAGGGGAATTGGCCGTGTTGTGTAAAAATCTTCCGATTGCGATAAAGTTGTGGAGGAGCGGACCCAATGAAGTTATAGATGCGGGTGTAATGCATTTGAAGTCTAGCCTTATGTGTTCGGAGGGTGTTTTCCATGTATTATTTGTGCATCCTTGTATTTTGATATATTGAATGGTCCCAGGTTTAAACGCTTAAGGCCTTGTCATATTAAAGCGGCGATTGCGATAAAAGGATGACATGGCATGTGAGACCTCTATATGGCTATAGTATTTCTTATATGGTTTACGTGAAAAATTAATGTATATTGTATGAATATTAAAAAAGGCCACGGGGTAGAGTTGAAACTCCACAAGAGGAGAGCCGAGAGCATGCAAGGGGTTTTTTGAATTTTTTTTTCCCGCACGGCCATTCATGGCGGCCATGACTGAGCTCCGGGCGTTGTGGGCTGTGGGACCGAAGGCGATAGGGTCTTGGGAAGCGGATCTTTCTGACTGGCAAAAATGGCGCTGGGTTCTGGTGAAGCGCGGGTGTGCATTGGTCAAAAGGAGTCGTTGGACATCGATCCGACACCCGAAGACCTCCTCGCATGTTGGGGTTTGGAAGAATCAGAGGAGAACCTGCAACACTTCTTTCCGAAGCAGGCAGTGAAGTCACTGAGCGCAGAAATGGCAGCGGATGCAAGAGTTGAGGTAGCAGGTGATAGCGACCGGAGTTCTGGGGGAAACTCAACGCGGGAAGGGCAGCTATCTAGCTCTGCTCGGCCCCCGAGTTTTGAAGAGCCGGGAAGAGATTTAAAAGCTTCAGGAAGAGAAGGTCAAAACCAAATTTATCTGTTAGGATCGGTGGGTGGGGATTCCAGAATGGCTGAGGAGCCAAATGAAGGCATTTATCTACAGTCTGATAAGTGTCCTAAGTTTTTTGAGGATGGAGAGGGAGGAGATAAGCCGAAGGATGTGGGTGGAAAGAGGAAGAAGGCAAAAATTTGTAGGAAAAAGGCGGCAAGACCCAGTTGTGTTTTTGGAGTGGATATCCACATATACAGGGCACTGGAAGCATCAGAAACCCTCCTTGTTGGCAGAGTCGGTGGAAGGAAGTTCTCGGTGGCCTTCATTAAGAAATAGGCTCTGGCTGAATGAAAAGAAGCTCCAGGACAGCCAGAAGAGGTCAAGATGCTTGACAGAGGCTGGTTCTGTCTTCTTTTTGGGCAAAAGGAGCATGTCGAATGGGTGTTGTCAAAGCACTGGAGCCTGGGGAAGAGGCCTATCTTATTCAGGAAATGGACGCCTCTCTTTGATGCCCAAAAAGAAAAAACAGAGGAGTTTCCAGTCTGGGTCAAACTAATGGGACTTCCTATTCATTTCTGGACTGACTCGGTTTTTTCTTCAATCGGAAATACTCTGGGTAAGTTCCTTGGTTCTGACAAATTCTATTTACATACTCATGACTGGAGCGCAGCTCGCCTTATGGTTAGTTTAAACCCAAAAGAAGGTCTGGCGGATGATATACTTTTAAAATATCATGGCCAAGAGTTCATCCAGACCCTGGACTACGAAAACCTCCCGTTCAGATGTCATCGATGCAAAGAATATGGTCACCTGGCTCGGGATTGTCCATGTGGTCACCATCGTCGTCGAAGGCAGAGGAAAAATGGGACTAAGGCAAAGGAAAAGGAAAAACTGAAGATCAATGCTCAGAAGGAAGAATTTCAGTCTAAGGAGGCTGAAGTCCTGGCAAATGTCCAGGAGTTAGGGCCAGAACCAATGGAGGGCATTTGAATATTACAATCTGAGGTGACCGCAAGTGCTGTTGTTTCAACTCAGCTCTCTGTAGCTGGTTTCTCAGCAGTCATTGGAATGGAAGGTTTAATTCAGGAGTGTCCTCTTCCCCCTCAATACTCCTCTCCTCTCTTATCAAGCGCATTGCATGTGTTGTGCAGTGGTGGGCTAGATTGTTTATGCCAAATCTCAAACGATTTGACAGATCCGAAGAAGGGACTAAACACAACTGACAGTGTTCTAATGTCGGTTCCAGCCCCCCCTTCTCTTGCTTCTGCGCATTCCGGAGATGGAGGATGTGAACCTCATTACAATCTAAGGCCGTTAGCTACTAGAAAAGGAAACGGGGCGGTAGTAGGCGGTTTGGCAATGGATGAGGTGTCCATAGGTCCAAAGAAGTTAAGAGGGAGGAAGTCGGATTTATCTAAAGCAAAGCTGAAGGCTATCATTGATATTGCCGGAGGAAAGCAGTTGTCATTTCCAGGGGTGCTTAGAGCAAAGCAATCACCCCCCGCAGGTTTTAAATGATCATTTTATCTTATAACTGCAGGGGTCTTGCTAGTACCCCCAAAAAACTAGCTCTGAAGGAGCTGGTCAGGGCTAACAAACCTGATATCCTCTTTCTTCAGGAAACGCTTGGGAAAGGAAATGATATTATAGGCTGTCTGCATAAGCTTTTGCCGGGTTGGAGTTTTCATGCAGTGGATGCAAATGGGCATTCTGGAGGTGCGGCTTTGGGGTTTAATGTGAAGGTAGCACGTGAAATCTCATCATGGGGAGCAAAAAATGTTTTGGTAGTGGAACTCTATTCCAACGAACTCTGTATTCCTTTTCTTTTTCTAAATATCTATGGTCCTAATTCGGAGAGGGAGAAGTTCTGGAACTCTTTCTTTGCGAAGTCCTTTTTGACGCATCCAAATCTTATCATTGGTGGAGACTTCAATTTTTCGTTGGGGCTGACTGAATCCTGGGGGGTTAATGCTAGAGTGGATCCCCTCTCTGCTTTCTTTCATCAAAAATTGGCCTCGTCGCCTCTTGTTGACGTTACCCCATTAAAGATGCAGCCCTCTTGGAGGAATCGCAGAATTGGTGAGGACTGGATTGGGAAGAAATTAGACCGCTTCTTAATAAGCGATATGCTGGCTGAGAAACTACAGGCGTTCAGGCATTGGGTTGGAGATGGTGGCCTCTCTGATCACTTCCCGGTTTTTCTGGAGGTGAAAGGTGATTTATCTAAGCCAGGTATCCCTTTCAAGTTTAACTCTTCTTGGCTTTTGGATGCATCTTACATTAGTATTTTTCATAAAACCTGGAGGAAAGCCGTGTTCAATGGGAATGAGAACAGAAGTCAGCTGTTTATGGAAAACTTATTAAGGATGAAGGCCGCTTCAAAATGCTGGGCTCTTCAAAAGAAGCTAAAGGAGGAAGAATTAATGCAGGCGGTGAACTCAGAACTTGCCCTACTCGAGGATCCAGGCAGTCAGGGCTATGGCTTAGATGCATCTCGATCGAGGATCCATGAGCTGGAAACAGAAAGAAGGAGAATTCTGCAGCTAAGGGAGCAAAGTTGGTGTCTCAAAACTAGAGCGATCTGGTTATAGGCAGGGGACGAAAATTCCAAGTTTTTCTAGAATTATGCCAAAGGGAGAAAAAACTCAAATACAATATGGGAAATGAATAAAGCAAATGGTGATTTAGCGCTCTCTTTCAAAGACTTGGCTACTGAAGGGGTAAATTATTTCAAACATCTCTTTAAAGCTCCAGGTGAAGCCTCAATTGCAGAAGTTATAAGGGTTGCCCAGATCTTCCCTCGATTCATAGAGGAGGAAGATAATGAATTTCTCATGGCACCTATCTCTAAAGAGGAGGTTGCTAGTGTCCTCAAATCGATGCAAAAAGAAAAAAGCCCTGGCCCGGATGGCTGGACTGTTTAATTCTTCCAGCATTTCTTTGAATTCATTGGTGATGAGTTAGTGGAGGTAGTGGAAGAATCCAGACTCTCAGGTTCTATCTATCAACCCTTTAATGCTACTTTTCTAACTCTCATTCCCAAGTCTGACCTCCCAGGTTCTTTTGCCGATTTTAGGTCCATCTCTTTGTGTACCTGTGTTTACAAACTTATTGCTAAAATCATTGCTATCAGGCTAAAACCCTTCCTTTCTAAAAATGTTTCCCCGGAGCAGTTTGGATTTTTAGATGGCAGGCAAATACATGAAGCTGTGGGAGTTGCTCAAGAAACGCTCCACAGTCTCAAAGTTGGAAAGAAAAAAGGAGTCGTTATGAAAATAGATTTATCGAAGGCTTACGATAGAATCAGTTGGCTGTACCTGAGACTCTTGTTAACTCATCTGGGCTTTAGTTTTGAACTTGTAAGATGGATTATGAGTTGTGTCTCGTCTTCTTCTATAGCTGTTCTGATCAATGGAGCAGCCTCCAGTTTTTTCAGTCCTGAACGTGGCTTGCGCCAAGGCTGCCCTCTCTCTCCCCTCTTGTTTTTTCTGGTAGCAGACGGAATCATTCGTTTGATCCATGAAGCAAAAAGTCAAGGTTTGTTGAAAGGAATAGAAGTTGCTCCAAATCTCTGGGTCACTCACCTTCTCTTCGTGGATGATATAATACTCTTCAGCAATGGCAGCCTTTATGATTGCAGGATGCTTAAGAGGATCCTGGACCTCTTTTTGAAAGCAACTGGCCTCTGCATAAATGAGAGAAAATCTTCTATTACCTGCTCTAGTCTGGCTAGAGAGGAGGTGCATAGAGTGACCTTGGTTCTGAACTTTGAAGTTAAATCGCTTGAGGATTCTTTCAAATATCTGGGGTTTTTTCTGAAACCAGATAATTACAGGATAAAAGATTGGCAGTGGATCCTTGTAAAATTGGAATCGAAGCTAAAACATTGGAGCCACAAGTGGCTCTCCCGGGCAGGTAGGCTTGTTTTAATAAAATCTATGTTGCTGGCAATTCCAGTCTATTGGGCGAGCTTGACTTGGGTGCCCAAAGGTATTATAAACTCAATTGAGAAACTTTGCAGCAACTTTCTATGGGCGGGGTCCAAGGTTGAGAGAGTTACCTTGTGGATCGCATGGGACAAATTGCGCGCCCTAAAGAGTGGGGGGGCTGGGGTATAAAAAACCTCGCTAGTTTCTCCCAATCCCTGGTTGCAAAGTTGGCTTGGAGGATCATTACAACGGAAAATCTATGGACAACAGTGACTAAAAGGAAATATATTGAGCCACTATCTCCATTAGATTGGATCAGACTACCGAAAAAGTCGGCCAAAAATTCCTCGGTGGTATGGAAAGTAGTGGTTGCTTCCGTCCACATCATTAAGAAAGGGTTGGCATGGTATGTAGGAGATGGAACACAGATCCGCTTGGGGTGTGATCCTTGGATTGGTTGTACTGAGGGGTTTAATCTATCTCAAGGTTTGGTTGCAGTTTTAAAAGACAGAGGTCTATACACTTTAAACCAGGTAGTTGATCCCCGGGCCTCTTCCATATGGAATCAAGGGTGGCTTCAAGGGCGAGACTTAGATTTGACCGGAGACAAATTGGAGGAATGGGACAGGTATACAAGGGATCTCCACAACTCTTCGGTGCGGCTATCTGACTCTCCGGATGAGCTAAAATGGGTTTTTGCACAGAATGGCCTTTATTCCCCAAAGGAAGGTTACAAATGGATGATATCTCAAAAAGGATGGGAAATCCCGGACTGGTGAACTAAATCGTTATGGAAGTTAAAAGGACCAGCTAAATCAAAATTGTTCTTCTGGTGTGTCCTTTTCCAGAAAGTTCCTACGTGGGATTTTCTTCAAAGAAGAGGTAGAATTGGTCCTGGTAGATGTCAGCATTTATTTCTCCTTTGCCCTTTCAATTCCAGTCTTTGGGCAGCAATGCTAAGATTAATAAATGTTCCTCATAGATGGGAAGGGCAGGGGCTCTTAGAGGCCCGGCGGAGTTGGTGGAACATTTCTTTAAACGAAAGGGAACGAACCATTCCTTTACTCATTACATGGGGGACCTGGCTTGCCAGAAATCAAGCTATTTTCAAGGACTCCGCTTTCCCAATTGGAAGACTTGTCACTGAAGGAGCTGCCATCTATGAAAGCATACCTATCCCTCAAGCTCCTAATCCTTCCAGAGCTGTTAGCCAAGAAGTCATTAGACCCTCTATGCCGTGGGCTTTTTTTGATGGGGCTTCAGATCCTAATGGTCAATGTGGGGCTGGCTTGGTCATTCATTTTTTAGAGGAGAAGATGGTTAAAGCCTCAGTAGGTCTGGGATAGGGTTCAAATAATTTTGCCGAATTGAAAGCCCTTCATCTCCTCCTCTGCTGGCTTATTCTCCGAAATGTGAGAGAAGCCCAGCTTTTCGGGGATTCCATGAATGTGGTGCAATGGTTCAACGGGGCTCATCGCTGCAACAATCTTACTCTGCTTCCTCTGTTTAGAGAAGTTTCTCGGCTCAGGAATCGTTTTATGGAGATTTCTCTTAGTCATATTTACCGGGAAAGGAATTCTGAAGCGGACCGTCTTTCCAAAGAAGGAGTAGACCTTGAGATGGGGTTGTGGACTGTCTCGGAGGTAGATAATGGGGTTGTTCGGCCTGTAGATCAACCCATCTTCGCTTAAATTTGTTTCCCTTTTCTTCTGTTCCTGTAAATATTCTTGTGTTGTTCTGTCTTTTTCCCTGTTTTCATCGCTTGTTCCTCCCCTGCCGGATTTCTTGGGCTGTTTTCCCTATATGCGGATGCCCGGGCAGTGGTTCCAGTCTCTTTGCAGCGGCTTCCTAATCCTCAATCGTGGATGTTAACTGTGGAGTCGCGTGGTCCCTTCTTCCAACATTTCGGTTGGTTTTGGAGGCTTTTTCACCTGCGGTGGCTCGATTTAGCTGCGGGTCGTTTGGCCTGTGTTCAATTGAATTGAGCGTTTTGGGAGGGGTCTTTTCCTTCCTGCGATGGCGTGCTCTGTAAACGCACAGGTTTGTAGCTGAGTCTCACCCTTGCTGGCGTTTTCAGGCTTGGCGTTATGCTTACATATATCTATGTAACCCTTTTTATTAATAAAAGGTTGGAATTTTTCTGTGGAAAAAAAAAAAGGCCACTCTAATATTTTTTAATATGCAACACTTCTTTGTAATTCAGCCTCTCTTCTAAATTTACGTGTCCTGTGAGTATTGGAACACTCGAATAGACAGAGGAAGCCATGGAACGGGAAGCTGAAGAATCAAGCGAGTGTAGATGGCCAAGTGAGTGCAGAGGAAGTTGAAAGATCAACCGAGCGTTGAGGAAGCTGAAGAGCCAACAGAGAAAGGAAGCCAAAGGTCATGGGTATTAGGAATATAAAATATAGAACAAGGAAAGTTTAGAGGTTGGAAAAACTGGAAAAAACAGAGGTAGTAGTAGGTCCAACAGGACAGGAGGAAGCCGAAGGTCCAGTAGGAAAAGAGCAAGCTGAAGGTCTAGCAAGAAAGGAGGAAGTTGACGGACGAGCGACTCTATTGATCGGGCTAACCTGTGAAAGGCTCAGACTAGCGATGAATTAATCAGAGCTTAGTGCAGCTAATAGTAGACTCATTAAAGTTGTGTGGAGACATTATCAGAGATCATGAGGGCTATTGAGACTCTGTGTGGACAGTATGAAGAGTTGTATAGACTTCTTCATATAAAGACTGATTTCCATTGATTTAGCAGCATGGAGACTACAGTGAAGCTGTAAATAGACAGAACTCAGTAAAGAAGAGTTCTGAGAGCAGAACATTACTATCAAATAGGCCTTGACAAGAGGGATGGAGCCCTTGGGGTTGGTGCCTCAGAAGTTTGAAGGATTGGTGTCCTTGGAGTTGGTTCTACTATATCCAAGGTTGGTGCCTTGAAAAAACAGATCCAGACAATTTGCAGCAGAGGGTTGGAGCCCTTGAGGTTGGTGCCTTAGAACTGGAAGGATTGGTGTTCTGGGAGTTGGTGCTCCTAAGTCCAAGGTTGGTGCCTTGACAAAACAGAGTTGGTGCTCTGGAGGTTGGAGCCTCACAAAATTCCAAGTTGGTGCTTGGCAACAAATTGGAATCATATCTATATTGTATCTATTTTATTGCAAATATTATTTTAATAAAAACATTTATTCTTGTTGTTCATATTGTGTTCTGAATATAAATTTTTTAACTGGTAAAAATAACAATTGAAAAGAAATACTGATTCACCCCCCCTCAGTATTTCCAACAATTGGTATCAGAGCCAGTGCCTTCACTCAAAGCCTAACAGCTTGAAGGTTGATCTTTAGAACACAAATGGCGAAGCCAAGGAAGAAAGTCTCCAATCCTCCTAAAGATGTGTCTCCCTCTACCACTGAAATAGAAGAAAATCAATTTGAGAAGGCTCCATGGTTCAATGGAAACTTTGATGTGTGGGAAGCAAGAATGAGGAATTTCTTAAAGACTCAAGGCATTGAAATCTGGAAATCAATGATTGTTGATAGCATGATGGATGGAGAATCCAAGGAGTACAATGCAAAAGCAATAAAGGAAATCTTGAATGGGATACTTGATTCTATAAAGAACAATTTAGGAAAATGTTCGTCAGCAAAGGGTATATGGGACAAACTTCATGACCTTCACTCAAAAGGAGCATTGACCATGACCATCAGTCAAGAAGATGATGGAAATCAAGAAGAAAATCTAGAACCCATCATAGAAGCTGAAAATGAGAATGATGACATCAAGGCTAAAGAAGACCTAGAAGATGAAGAGAATGAAAAAGATTTTGTAGAAGATCTCCTCGCTCAACTTACAGCTGCCATGGAAGAGATTATCAATTTGAAAAAGGAAAACAAGGAACTTAAGAAGAAAGCACTAGCTGGTGACCAAGACCAAACAAGGAAGAAAGTTGACCTTGTCTAGTTTCAAATACAGGAAAGGGATGAAGAGCTTGCCAAGCTTAAGAATGAATTTCATCAAAGCAAAAGAAAGAAACATGAAGAAGTCATATCCATGACAAATCAACTGGATAAAGCAAAGAAACGAGAAACTACCTTGTCAAGTCAACTTGAAAAAAGGCACAAGAGCTTGAACAAACTTGAAGAAGAGATTGGTCAGTACAAGGTAGAGGTCTCCTCTCTCAAATCTCAAATACAAGAAGCAAGAAAGTTAGCACAAGGAGCTAAGAAGACAATGGAAGCATAGGAAATCATACAAGAATAGGTTGATGAAGCAGAAAAGGAGAGAAACACCATGATATGTCAACTAAAAGCAAAGGATGAAGAAATATTCAAATTAAAATCTAACATCAAAATTCTCAAGGCTGAAACATGTAAAGCTACAAGGATCAAGGAAGAAATGGAGAGTAGTCTAGCAAAGGAAAATGAAGAAATATTCAAAATGAAGTCAAATATCATCTCCCTTAAAATCGAAGCAAATGAAGCTGCTCATATCAAGGAAGAAACTGAGAAACAACTTGCTAAGAAGAAATATGAGTGTGAAAGATTGGAAGAAGAGATTGTATTCCTCAGGAAAAAGGTTGAAGGGATGAACAAAACCTTGAAGAGCTCTCAAGCCTTGGATGACATGCTCAGCCATCAAATATTCCCATTTGATAAATTAGGTCTCGGGTATGCAGGTAAACCCTCAAACAAGAATGATAATGCTTCAAACAAAAAGGATGTGAAGAAGCCAGAAAGAAATGGTGATGCTCCCAGTTCCAGCAAAGGCAAGGATAAAAATCAACGGAACAGTGGAAGAAATATTGCTCCAAGAAGAAATGTAGATAATGTCAAGGATGCTAGAAGCAATGGTTATCATCAAAGGATCTCAAGAAAGAAAGACTTCAGAAGTACATCAAGGAAATCTCCATCTCCCAGGTACCAAAGTTTATTTCTTGGTTATTGTTATTCTTGTACAAAATTTGGTCACATGGCAAAAGATTGTAAAGCATATCATAAAGATAGATGTTATGGTCCCCAACCATATCATAAAGATAGATATTATGGTCCCCAACAATCTCCAAGGAACAATTTTGCAGGAAGAAATCATGAATTCTTATTCATGAACAATGTTGAATGCTTCAAGTGTCATAACATTGGTCATATGTCACGTGATTGTAACTTAACTTGGGCCCTTACACAAGCTAGAACCCTACAAAAGAAGAAATTTACACAAGTATGGAGAAAGAAGGAAATACAATCCGAAAGTCCCTTGAACTCTCTAGCCAACAACACATGTTATTGGCCTGATTTTTGACAATCTAAGCATTTGATGGTAAGACTCTACCAAAAGAGATGATGCATATAGTTAGGGGGAGCCTGTGATTCCTGATCATTATTGCAGAAGCTATTCATGGAATGGCCCTTATAAAATCCTTGTTGATCTATTTTAACACTCATTCTTTGATAAAGACCATTTTCTCAAGAGTACTCCATTGAAGAACATGATCCTGTAACCATTCTTTGGGTTGTTGTTAAGGATGCTTTCCACTTTATCACTATGTAGAAATTGGAGTAGCAGAGAAGGCCATCCAATGCTAGATAAATAGGGCAAATAACTATGTTGTTGATACTACAGATGTTAAATGTTTCGACTCAGGGATTTGATGTGAGAACAGGTAAATTATGGACACAAATAGAGGCAATCTTCAAAAAACAGATACATTTGAAATGGATCATGAAGCAAGAGTAGTTGGAAACATCTAACCAAAACTGAAGCATTGCAAAAGATGCAAATAAGCAAAAAGAATTTGAAAGACTGTCATAGATTGGATATAAAAATTAACTAGTGGAGATAACTTGTAGAAACCTTTACAAGAACACAAGGAAAAGATGGCTCATAAAAAATACTATAGAAAGGAGAATGTTGTGTAGTGGAATATAGCTCAGTGACTTAAGGAGAAGCACAGAAATACAAAGGAACTCTAATCTAAAGAGAGATAGCAAGAAAGACAATTTCAGTGGCATTTTCTTGATCGGACTATGAAGGCCGCTTAATTCTGACTATGGAGACAACAAAATATGGATTGAAGCATAAAAAATTGGACTTGGACACTTGGTGTGTGGTTGTTTGCAATCTGTTTGGAAACATTGAAGTGGAGCATCTTTAAGCATTTTTGAAGCCATGATAAAGTAGTTCTGAGACATGAAGAGGGGATAATGTGCTAGTTGCAACAATCATTCTATCTTGAGTAAAAAGAAGAGCACTATGACAAGGGGAGTAACAAACCCATGAAGATCTACTATTCATGAAGAAGAGTAGCAGTTTGACAGGGGAGACCTTGAGCAGTCCTTTGCCATTGATGTCAAAGGGGGAGAGAGGAAGAATATTGCCATCAATAACAAAGGGGGAGATTGTTGACCTAGAGTTTCATTCATGTCAATATGGAAATATTCTGGATGAGTAAACAATGATGTGAGTCGAAGGAGAAGGAGAAGAAGATCCATGAAGAAACAGGATTAGCTAAAGAAAATCCAGAGGAAGAAGTTCAATGGAAGAAGCAAAGAGGAACACACAATGGAAAAAGGAAAGAACTAAGAATCAAAAGAGGAACACGCATCAGGAGGAGAAGCTAGTGGAAGAGCAGTTAACAGAGGAGACATATCATGCGATATCACAGGAATAACATAGCAGAGCTATCAAAGCAGAGAAGAGGTAGTGGAGCGGTATCGGAAGCCACAGGAAAGCCAGGTAAGTGTAAGAGCAGAGGAGTAGAGCTATTCGAAGCCAAAGGAAGAACTATCGGGAGTATCG
Source organism: Pinus tabuliformis (assembly GCA_031772625.1). Classification (NCBI taxonomy): domain Eukaryota; kingdom Viridiplantae; phylum Streptophyta; class Pinopsida; order Pinales; family Pinaceae; genus Pinus; species Pinus tabuliformis. Next base: position 602,866,166 of record CM062820.1, read on the forward strand.
CATATGCCAAGAGTATAACAGAGGAGTACAAAGAGCGGAGGAATATATATATATATATATATATATATATATATATATATATATATATATACATATATAGATGCGATATAATAACACGGATTCGAACAGGTTATAGCAAGAATCCTTAATATGACATTGTATCTGCGTTATATCGCATATATTGTAAATCCTTGCCACACTATAAAGCACCGATTGTGATATATACGTATGGACCCGATGGATTCATTAAAAATGATTCATTGAATGTCACATTCGTCTCGTCGACAGAAGGGGAATTGGCCATGTTGTGTGCAAATCTGTCGATTGCGGTAAAGTTGTGGAGGAGCGGACCCGATGAAGTTATAGATATGGGTGTAATGCATTTGAAGTCTGGCCTTATGTGTTTGGAGGATGTTTTCCGTGTATTTCTTGTGCATCCTTGTATTCCGATATATTGAATGGTCCTGGGTTTAAAGGCTTAAGGCCTTGTCATATTAAAGCGACGATTATGAAAAAATGATGACATGGCATGTGGGGACCTCTATATGGCTATAGTCTCTCTTATATGGTTTCCATGAACAATTAATATATATTGTAAGAATATTAAAAAAGGCCGCTCTGATATTTTTTAATATGCAACACTTCTTTGTAATTCGGCCTCTCTTCTGAATTTATGTGTCCTGTGAGTATTGGAACACTCGAATAGACAAAGGAAGCCATGGACCGGGAAGCCGAAGAATCAAGCGAGCGTGGATGGACAAGTGAGCACAGAGGAAGCTGAAAGATCAAGTGAGCGTTGAGGAAGCTGAAGAGCCAACAGAGAAAGGAAGCCAAAGGTCAGGGGTATCAGGAATATAAAATAGAGAACGGGGAAAGTTTAGGGGTTGGAAAAACTAGAAGAAACAGAGGTAGCAGTAGGTCCAGCAGGACAGGAGGAAGCTGAAGGTCCAGTAGGACAAGAGGAAGCTGAAGGTCCAGTAGGTCAGGAGGAAGTTGACGGACGAGCAACTATGTTGATCGGGCTAACCTGTGAAAGGCTCAGACCAACGATGAATTAATCAGAGCTTAGTGCAGCTAATAGTAGACTCACTAAAGCTGTGTGGAGACATTATCAGAGATCATGAGGGCTATTGTAGATTCTATGTGGACAATATGATGAGTTGTATAGACTTCTTCATATGAAGATTGATTTCCATTGCTGCTGTAGCATGGAGACTACAGTGAAGATGTAAACAGGCAGAACTCAATAAAGAAGAATTCTGAGAGAAGAACATTACTATCAAACATGCCTTGACAAGAGGGTTGGATCCCTTGGGGTTGGTGCCTCAGAAGTTTGAAGGATTGGTGTCCTTGGAGTTGGTGCTCCTATATCCAAGGTTTGTGCCTTGACAAAATAGATTCAGACAGTTTGCAGTAGAGGGTTGGAGCCCTTGAGGTTGGTTCCTCAGAACTGGAAGGATTGGTGTTCTGGGAGTTGGTGCTCCTAAGTCCAAGGTTGGTGCCTTGAAAAAATAGAATTGGTGCTCTAGAAGTTGGAGCCTCACAAAAGTCCAAGTTGGTGCTTGGCAACAGATTGGAGTCATATATATATATATATATATATATATATATATATATATAGATATATATATATATATATATATATATATATATATATATATATATATATATATATATATATATTGTATCTATTTTATTGCAAAGATATTCTTAATAAAAGCATTTATTCTTGTTGTTCATCTTGTGTTCTGAATATAAATGTTTTAACTGGTAAAAATAACAATTGAAAAGAAATATTGATTCAAACCCCCTCTCAGTATTTCCAACAAACAATCCCATTATTTGTTTACGCAAGTAATTAAATATATATTTTATATGTTCTAGTTATGCACATGTTTTTTTGATGAGATGATGGTTGAATTAATTCAGTTTTTACCTTGTTTGGAGATTGACATATGTGCACTAAATCCCCGAGCAGTGGAACACCGAGTACTAATGTCTAGTTAAAAGGGGGCGTTCATATGGAACATTGGCATGTTATATGCCATAAATTCGCTAATTTATTCTCTCATTTGATGGACTGTAGGTACAATGAAACAAGTATCTGTCAGATCTATCTTCATCGAGAGAGGGAAGTTCAGGTAGAGTGGCAGAAAGTTAGAGAACCTATATGTCTAACAAACAAAGATCAAATAGAGGTCATAAGATCAGAAGAAAATTCCATAGATGCATGCATTTTTTTCTTGCTAAAAAGGGGTCATGTTCTTATGATGTTGAGAGCATAAACATCATCAAGGTTCCTTTGAGGTACAAACATTTAGTGAAACAATGGTTACCCAAGGACCTTCCTCAAGTAAACACTGATTTTTGTCTCAATGAGAGGATACATCACATTGATCCAGCATTGTTACATGTTTTGGGGCTATTTTCCATGGATGGAATCAAGGTTTTCTTATGATAGATTAATTGAATTGATGGAGTATGTTGAACCCTGTTATAAATACAAATATTAAATGTGGCTGGTAAAATATACGCAAGGTATGTGGAGATACCGAGTGGTTACAAATTATATACGACTAAGAGACAAAGATAAAAATAAAGGAGACAAAGAAGGCCAAAAGCATTGGGGAATGTTGCAGGGTTTATAAAAAATACAAAACCTGAGACAACAAATAAGCAACCCAATTACATATTTGAGGGACGTGAAGGAAACCATGTATTTGTATGGACAATAAAATCAATATTTGTACGAGAAGAGTTGTTGATCAACTACAACTTGAATGGAATAGATACAAGCATTGATATTATGGGGGTGGTACCTAACCTCTCATTAATAATTCTTATATTTTATGTTTATCATTCAAAATAATAATAATTTTATGTAATTTTGTCACACTAGTTTTAACTAGATGTGCAATTTTTCACCTTCCCCTCATCCTTCTTATTCATCATTTGGAGAAAGTACAACTACTAGTATCTATGAGCCTAGGAAGAATAGGAGGAAGAACAGGAGGAAGAACTATAAGATGAAAAAAAAACAAACGGGAAAACCTCCAACTTCTACTAATCATGTTGGGGGAATCAATGAAAATATTTGATGTTTGAAAATAAATTGTTACCTAATTAACTTAGTAGGATGCAATAAAACATGATCGATTCATACTTGCATGGATTCTGTTAGCTTTTTTGATTTTACCTGATAAAATATATTTTTAATAGGATTTTTCTAATTCTTTAGCCATTACTTGATCAACTTTTCTTTTCCGATTTCCAATAGAAAGAACCCCACGAATGTGGACATAATGCTCGTACCATCATCCTTGAAAACATTTAAGACAAAATATTCACCAGTGCATAGTAATACCCATCCACATGGAAAATATTTTCTTTTATCTGATCATATCTTGTTCTAGCAAGTTGTTGAATTCTCATATAAATATAAATAGGTCCCCATTCTTATTGTTCTTCATAGGACTAGGAAACTTGTAGCATAAGCGATGCCATTATTGAAATTATAGTTAGCAAGATAATTTCACATAGCTTCTTTTTTGTTAGATTCAACCCATGTAGCCATGAAATTTATCAAAATGAAAGAAACATATTTTTCCATGTCTATATCTAATGGCATCTAGGATACATAAAGCTTAATTGATGATATAAGAATGTATGAGACTTCGTATTTTTTAATGAATGAATCAAAATAACTCTTTTGTTGAGGATGAAATAAAGTATGCATGTTAACATTTACATCTAATTATTGACTTAATACATGAAGACCATGTGCTAACTCCATGGCATGTTGAAAATGCAACAAGAAAATCCTAATTTAATTTTGTCCTTGAATTAAATTAGGAATAAAACTGTAATTCCACATCACATGACCACTTGTATTAGTTAACTAAGTTAATTTGAATTAATTGGCTCAATTAATTCTAGTTGAGGGTTTAAATTGAACCATGTAGAATGTCTCCTACATTATAGGATCCCTGGAAGTTTATTTTGAGTTGTAATTAATTAATTCAATTTAACTGAGTTAAAGTCAGTTAAACTAGTTCTAACTGTTGGAGGAACTAGTGGGAGGTCTAGTAGTGTGGTGTGCCTAGAATGATCAACCAGTTAACTAATGATTCACTCATAAATAACTCATGCATGACAGATATGAGAGTTACCCAGTTGATATTGGAGTTAAGGGAATATGTAATATCAGTTGTATAATCATCTGAATTGTACAGGTGGTGCATGCAGTCAAAGAAAGGCCTATGAGGATTGCACAATTCATATTGAGGATTTTCCCTAATTAATAGGAGATAGTTCCCAAGGAAACATCACAAGGAAATAGGGACTTGGGAAATTGAAAAACTGGTTAAGTATTGGCTTGGGATTATCTAGGAAGTTGTGAGACAGATAGAGATAGTCCAGAGGTTTCTTGATCTTGAGAAAAGAATTATAATCTTCTCATATTTTATGATACAAATAGTTGGGGTTTTTAGCTATGGATTTCCGCAGGAAATAATTATGTAATGTGTTGATTGAATTCTTTATCTTATATGCTTCCTGATTTCACAACCATTTAATTATTTCCGCTGATGAGTAGAGTAGATTCAAGTCTATTGTTTTAGAAAATTACAATTAACAGTTTGAATCTACAGGGAATTTCTATATGGTATCAAGTAGAAATCACTCTAGAAGATGAGAATATGAGTTTGTCTTTTGCAGGTGAAATCAAATTTGCAATATCATACTTCAGAGCTAGCAAGATGTTGTTCTAAGGATTGAGACTCAAATATGCCCTTGAGGGTAGTTCGAAGTATATTTATTGGAAGGACAAGATGGGGGTAGTGTTGGAAGAAAACGAGTTTAAGAAATTCATAAACAAATATATTCCTAATCCTCTAGCAACTAATGCTCAATATCTGAGAGAGTGGAGAAAATGTGTTGCAAAGGTGAGAAGGATTATCTTAGAAGGAATTCAAGATCATATTGTCTTGAACCTCCACAATAAGGAGAATCCATATGCAATATGGAAGGCCTTGATAGACCTATTTCTAAACAACAATGACCACAAGAGGCTGGAACTGAAGGACAAGCTCAGGAAAATCAAGATGGAGAAGGGTGACACAATACCAAGGTACTTGATCAAATTCACCCAATGTCGAGATGAGCTTGGAAGTCTTGGTGTTACAGTTGCTGAAGATGATCTGGTCAGCCTATCACTTCTAGGCCTTCCTAAGAGATGGAAGAACTACTAAGATTCATTAAACGGGAGGGAAAAGCTACTAAAGTGGGAGCGTTCGTGGTCCAACTTGGTGCAAGAAGAGATTCGACGAAACACCAAAGATAGATCCTCATCCAAGCATGATGATGAATAAAACTGTGCCTTAGTAGGAAAGGAGAAGAAAGAGAAAGGGAAGTAATCCCATTCCAAATCAGATTCCAGTCAGGGTGGCAAGAAGAAGGACCTGTCAAAGATTAAATGTTTTCACTGTCATGAACTGGGACACTATGCCATAAAGTGTCCCCACAAGAAGGCCAACAAGAATCCATCAAGAGGAGTGGCATATGAAGCTCTTGCTTCACAATTCGATTTGGATTTCACCCTCATCGGTTGCATGGTTACATTGGTGATGGGTAGTGTGTGGTATCTGGACAGTGGAGCCTCATTCCATATGATCAACACAAAAAATTCTTTAGTGTCATGGAGGAGAAGGACCTCCATATGCACATCGAAATGGAAGATGATGGAAGGTATAGTGTGCATCTAATAGAAGGAATATAAGCATTGAGTCGAAGTGTAAGTCGTGTCTTTGGGTCATAGAGTGGGAGAAGGCTCTGCAATTGAGTGCGCAGAGGCCTAGTAGTTCGCAACTGAGTGCACGAACCCCTGCAGCTGAGGACGCAGGGCAGGTCGGGTCTGTAAAAGTTGGAAGCATTAATAAAGAGAACTTCTACCATATTTCTCTGTATCTTCTCTCATTTTATGTATTATTGGGTATGAATTGAAGTTTACTATTTACTTACTGCGTGAATTTATATGAATGTGTTGAATAAGTAGATATAACATAAGGCATCTAGTTATGTGAAGATAACTAACTGTTATAAGAAGATAAGTAAGATCGCGGGTGTGACTTAGGGGAATAGTGCAGATCGCTGCTCCAACAACGCGAAAACCCCACAACCCCTGGTTAGGGCTACGCGAAGGTGAATATATCATGGCGCGAAGGCCAAGGAAGTGCACAACGTAACCTACGTGAAGGAATCAAAGTTGGACCAAATCAAACCCTCAGACATCTCAAGGGTGCGGAAACCTGGTTCCAGCACCCACCATACTACTTCGGGTGAGACCTCAGTCTGTGCTCCACATACTGTTGCTGAAAGGGCCAGTAGTAGAGGGATTTGTTTGGCTAATTAAATCTGAACATGGGTCAGACCTCAACAAGCCAACACCTATACTTTGAGTGGGAGAAATTAACAACACCGTTGTTTTGGGCAAACGAAGTGCACAAAACAATTCTCATTTCATTTGTGATAGATTTTCTAGATTCTATTTAGTTTATATTTATTTATTATTAATAAAAAAGATTCATGAGTAGTTTATTTTCCTTTTAAAATAAGTTTTATTTTAATTCAAGCTTGAATTTAAATTTTAAAATAGATTTGAGTTTACCTTTTTATTTACAGATTAAATTTGATTTTTTTTTTTTATTTTTTTATTATTATTTTATATTTATAGGTTTTTTTTAAATGAAACACCGAAAAAGAAAAAAAGAAAAAAGGATGCCACTGAAGCCACCCTTTCTCTTTTCCCCCATAATCGTCTACGTATCAAGCCCTTTTCACTTTGTTTTTTTTCCTCGCAACATCAAACTATTCCTGTTATATTTGAAACCCCTAATGTAGGACTACAAGCCACCCTTTACTTCCTCCCCGCAGAAATAAACCATTCATCGTCCCTTTTCTAGGCCCGTGGCGGATGACTCTCAAATATGCTAGTCGATTTACATTCAAACTCCCAATGACTCACAAATGTCATTCCAACATTAAACCTTATTAAAAAAACTTCACTATGGGTCCAAACAAATCTCTGTTCACCATCGAACGCTATTTGGTATACCCTAGTTTTGCGTCCTCCATGTTCTTTTGGAAATTTGAAGGTGAAATCCATACCCTAGTGTCGCCACTACTATACTACAAAGGCATGCACAATAGTCCATTTAAAGGAATTCATTCGTCTTTGTTGTTCAGGTACAATTAATCTCGTTGATGAAAATAACTATGGAAAATTGTCGGGGTGCAACATTGGTATTTTCTAATTGAAATCTTATGTGTGTTGCTAGTAGTGTTGCTTGTGACATCTGGTACTTTGTTGTCAAGTGGTGGAAGTGGAAGCCTCAAACAGATCATAGTATTAAGTTATTGGATTTATCCTTCCCTTTCCAACAATAATTTAAGTATGGTTTGATTCCTTTTTTTTAGATATATTTGTATGCAGTTTTGTTCTTGGGTGAGTTGACCTGATGGAAACTTAATTTATTTGTTATCACCATCCAAAACTAGTCAGGCCTAAAGAGTTTCACAGAGTATTAAACCTTTACTAGGGTTTTTACATTGATAATAATTTGGGTTAATTAATTCAGATAGGAAGCAAGGGGGGAGGGATTTAGGACTGGTTCTAGATTTATCGAACCCCACATGGAAGGCATAGTAGAAGTGGAAAAATTACCATATTTTACATTTAATGCATGAAGCCTAACCCATGGGTAAGAGTGTGGGGAAATTTGTTGGTGTTTTCGATAATGGTGATGGGTTTATTGTGCCCACTGATTTTGTTGTTTGGAACTACTCTTTTAACTCACTTGGCAGGAAGTAGCTTTAGAAATGAATGATATAGGAAAATGGGCCATTTGTAGGCTAGTTCTTTTTTATTTTGTGGGAAGTGAGAGAAAACTGGGGTTCTTTAATATATGATCCATGGTGTGGCTCGAGGAAGAGGAGGAGTGGATGGTGGTAATAATAATTACTTTTTATTTACCAAGGGTTTTTTTCAAAAATTATGGCATTTCTGCTTAGCTCAAGTCCTTTGTTTGATTTTGGTTTAATCATGTTTCCAATATTCCTACAAAGTCGATTAATAAGCACAAGTGGTAGTTGGAATTTTTAAGGAATGGAATGCATTTGATGTTATATGTTTAATAGTGACATATTTTGAGTTTTGTTGGTGCAGTGTTTCAAACCCGAGGTTCGAAAGACTTAACTACCTAATTCCACTTTAATCTTCATATGCCTCATTCTTATTACCTAGGACTTGCATCTGCCCCAACTGCTTATCTGTTCTTTTGAGGAATCAAATGTTGTGAGACCACCCCCTTCACTACTCAACCACAACTCAATTGGAAATAAATAAGTTTTAATGTTTAAATAAGAAAAATGTTTGTAGTAATGGTAAAGAAATAAAGATGAAGATAACTTGATAAAGTGAAAAGTTTGGATGGAGGCTAAAAAAGGATAAGCTAAATATATAATTTTTATTCACACTCACAAAAGCAAGAAATGATGAAAACCTTTGATCCAAACTATGTGAGTAGCATACTAGGTTAGCATTATAGTTTAAATTTGACGTCCCTATTTAAGTCTTTCCTCCTTTTTCAATGAAAGGGCATGTAATAATTTTTGAATACCACAAATTTGAATTGAATCTCAATCAATTGTCCGTAAAAGATATTAATATTCATAGTGGAAATATTTTATATGATTAAAATATCTTAACAATTGTGTTCATATGTTGAAATTCAAGTTTAAGCCACTATATGAGGTTTTGTTAATGTATGGAGTAGGCTATCAAATTCCAAAACTAGAAATTGTGTCCACCCCAAAAGATGCTAACGATGGACAACGTAGTAAATGCAACTGATATATAGGACACGGTGTTAAGGACTCTCCCATGGTAATTCCATGGTTGTGTGTTGAATGTTGTTGTTGTTGTTTCAATTTCCAGTGACAGTATACAACCTTGTCAATGCTCCCATGTTGATAATTTCTAGAACGTCATGATATAATCCTCTTCCTGTTCCCACGTCAATAACTTATTTGTGATGCTTTCCAACAGATAATGTTGTACATATCCTTCTTTGTTCTCAATGCCAAGTAGGCCACCAACCATATCAAACCTATTTAGAATAGAAATACACAAAACACAACTGCCTATGTTTTTGAGACCAAAATATGTTAGCATCAATGTCTTCTCTATCAACCATTTTGATTCTTAAATTACATATCTAATTTTGTGATTACACCTAAGTTACATGAAACTTGGAAAATAGGTATGGGTTTTGGAAATGGGAACATCTTATAAATGTGACTCCCCTAAAATTGGTACATTGGGGGAAACATAGTATATAAAAAATATAAAAATGCAAGATTTCAAATTTTAAAATTAGTACATTGACTACCTCTTTTGTAAGAGCCCTCTATTAATGAACCTTGTCTTGTATTTTTTAATACTCCCATTATCTACAAGTTTTACCTTGTATGACCACCTAGAATCAATGGTAAATTTACCTTTTGATCTTGGTACAATATCCAAAACATCATTCTAAAGGATACAATTATATTCTTTTGTCATGGCCTCTCACAATACCTTCTTTCCAAAAGCCTCCATAAAGGTGGAGGCCCCATCTAGTTCTGCAAAGGTATGCACAATTTCTATTGGATCGATGAGTAGCTTATTAAGACCACCATCTGTCACACCTCTTGACAAAGTCCTTGGACTAGATAGAATACTATCACCGACATACACTATTGCCCTTCAAAAGTAACTTTCCATCATACATCTGTCATACAAAAACTAAAAGAAGATTATTCTTCAATATAGGAACATACAAAACATTACTCAACTCAATTACATCACTTATGAGTTTTTGTAAGGAAATAGATCCAACTCCTCTCGTAGAATAAGTGGTATCATCACCAAGTTATATACTTATGCCTCACACTTGCAGGTGAATCTTGCAAAATAAAGGGCTGTCACATATCTTGGTGCTCCATTGTCGATGTACCAACCAACAATAGACATGAAGTTAGAATATAAACAAGTTATCAAAGATGTATCCATCTTGGAAAAATCCCAATATGAAGAAATAAATCTTCCAAGGGAAAAGGGTGATTTTTTTAAGGAAACAAGGGTTTCAAACTCGATGACCTTAACTAGGTAAACTTCATATGAAGTGAAAAATTATCTTTACTCAAGTGATATAACCATAACAAGCTGTGATGCCATGTGGAAATTTCATGCATTTCGGTGATTAATGCAAAACTAAAGTTTCACCTTCTTCTAGAAGGTTTCCTAGATCTTAGCCCTATAATTATTAGCCTTAACAACTGCTATATATTAGAGTGTAAATATGCAGTGGCAAAGTAAAATAAATCATTTCAAATAGCCCCTAAATTCTTTGGATTTAATGAGAAAATATATCAAATAAAGATATAAGTTTTATCCATTTCTAGGGAAACTTATTAACAGATAATCATATATGAAATGCACATTTAAGTAGTATAACAACAATGAAATCATACTCTTATAATCTTTTTTAGATTTCAAATCACTAAATTTTTTTCCCTATGCACAATCCCTTAAAATTTTTCCCTTTTACTTATGTCCTATCAACAAGACATAAATGGTTGTGAATAGAGAATCCTAACGAACATATATAGCTAAAATTCAAATTTGAAAATAACACAAGACGTGGATAGCTAGAAAATTCACATATAAGATGAAGATGAAGTATAAGTACATACCATAGCCTTTTATGAAGGCTTGTACCAAAACTCCAACTATCCAAAAATATATAGCAAGGGTAAATCATCAAATCCTAGCTCAACCAAAAATATCCTAGTGTAAGAATATTTCCAACACAACCTCTAAGGCAAGGAGTCCTCCTATTTTATTATTCTTCACAATTACACCCTAGGGTTTTCTCTTAAATCCCCAATCTGAAAGGGATAAAACCTAACCCTAGAACTCTAAAATCTAAAAAAAACTCCAAGAATATTGAGAAACAATGGTGTCTCAGGAGAGAGAGACAATACATTTTCAAGTGAATACTCCAGTTATAGAGAAAGAGAAATAGAGTGCATACTCTCTTCTCTTAGTCACATATGATCACAACAATGAATAAATATGAGTGAATAAATTTATTATTAAAATCATCTCTCCTTCCTCCATTTATATGATAGGTAAGGGAATCCAAAAATACTATGTAGGTCTAAGCCCTTATAAACACCTACATGAGCCCTTGTTGGCCACAAAAGTGAGACATTTAATCTAGCTTACATGCCATGCTTCAATGGTGATTTCATCCATAATAATGACTTCAAGTTGATGTGGCTACACAAGGAAAATCCAAACCACTCCATCATAAGATTCTTTAGACTCCATCTAGCCTCCACATCACTCCATTGAGTCAAATACCCCTTGTAAGAACACTATTGTAGCACTCCTCTAAGATGCACAACACTAACATTCCTTCTAGGGAACTCTCTAAACAAGTGGCTCTTCCATGAGAACTCAATGAACGACATCCACAAAATCACCAAGATATCTCCAATGTGTAAGGGAGGAACATTGATCTTACAATAAATAAGTTTAAGCATCCATTTAGCAAGCCATTTCAATTGTGCATATCTAGCATGGACCATATCACATGCTACAATCCATCTCGAACCTTCCAGGGGCTGAGCATACACCATGTACTCCAAATCTCATGAAGTTCCCCCAAAAATGGTGTAAATACTTTTGAGTAGCATGATATCAATCTTGATGATATTGGTTGGTGTCCTAGAGGGGGAGCCTGAGGAGAGACCTGAGGTTTCACCATTCTAATATCTGGTGTAGCTTGGGACACTTCTCTTTTCTTGTTGTTTTGATATGATGGATCAAAATGAAAGTATGAGGTGATCCTCTTGGTCATCCCAATCTATCTGTACTATACGAAAGTAGAGAGGGAGATCCTTGAGTCTTTTTATAGGAAGTGGTAGTGTTGTATGTTCATAGTGTAGGGGGTATCTAGAAATGAGGTGCATCTCTATATATGGCTCTTGTGAGTTTGTTGTAAAAAATATTTCTCCTGAAGTTGAATAAGAAGCCCAACTTTTGCTAGTTTTCCCTACACTCAGGTTTCCAGGGTATATTTGTGTTATTCTGTGTTACATGTGATTGGTTTTGTGTATTTTCATGTGTGCTATTTATTTGGTGAGAAGTGGGCTTACTTGTAAGAAAAACTCTATTGAATTGATATTATTTATTGATTGATTGCTCCATATCATTAGAGCTATTGTTGAAACAAGGATATTCAATGCTTCTTTGGAATTTTTGTTCTAGAGTTGTATGCATACGAGACATGGTCAAGAAACATCCTCTTGATAGGGTATTAAGTTTGATGGGAAGCTTAAGTTATAACAAAAAATTTTCTTCCTCTATACTAAGAAAATCAAATTCATCCTCAAATTATGCATGATCATTCCGAGTTGGTTGTGAGGCCATGGTGGGTGGTTTCATTAAATGTTGGTAGGACAACAATCCCATTATTTGTTTACGCGAATAATTAAATATATATATTTTATATGTTCTAGTTATGCACATGTTTTTTTGATGAGATGATGGTTGATTTAATTTAGTTTTTACCTTGTTTGGAGATTGACATATGTGCACTAAATCCCTGAGCAGTGAAACACTGAGTACTAATGTCTAGTTAAAAGGGGGGGTTCATATGGGAACATTGTCATGTTACATGCCATAAATTTGCTAATTTATTATCTCTTTTGATGGACTGTAGGTACAATGAAACAAGTATCTGTCAGATCTATCTTCATCGAGAGAGGGAAGTTCAGGTAGAGTGAAGGAAAGTTAGAGATCCAATACATCTAACAAGCAAAGATCAAATAGAGGTCATAAGATCAGAAGAAAATTCCATAGATGCATGCATTTTTTTCTTGCTAAAAAGGGGTCATGTTATTATGATGTTGAGAGCATAAACGACATCAAGGTTCCCTTGAGGTACAAACATCTAGTGAAACAATGGGTACCCAAGGACCTTCCTCAAGTAAACATTGATTTTTGTCTCAATGAGAGGATACATCACATTGATCGATCATTGTTACATGTTTTGGGGATATTTTCCATGGATGGAATCAAGGTTTTATTTATGATAGATTAATTGAATTGATGGAGTATGTTGAACCCTATTACAAATACAAATATTAAATGTGGCTGGTCTAGTATACGCAAGGTATGTGGAGATGCAAAGTGGTTACAAATTATATACAACTGAGAGACAAAGATAATAGTAAAGGAGAGAAAGAAGGCCAAAAGCATTGGGGAATATTGCAGGGTTTGTAAACAATACACAACCTGAGACAACAAATAAGCAACCCAATTACATATTTGAGGGACGTGAAGGAAACCATGTATTTGTATGGACAATAAAATCAATATCTGTAGGAGAAGAGTTGTTGATCAAATACAACTTGAATGGAATAGATACAAGCATTGATATTATGGGTGTGGTACCTAACCTCTCATTAATAATTCATATATTTTATGTTTATCATTCAAAATAATAATAATTTTATGTAATTTTGTCACACTAGTTTTAACTATATGTGCAAATTTTCACCTTCCCCTAACCCTCCTTATTCATCATTTGGAGAAAGTACAACTCCTAGTATCTAGGAGCCTAGGAAGAATAGGAGAAAGAACAGGAGGAAGAACTATAAGATGAATAAAAAACAAACGGGAAAACCTCCAACTTCTACTAGTCATGTTGGGGGAAATCAATGAAAATATTTGATGTTTGAAAATAAATTGTTACCTAATTACCTTAGTAGGATGCAATAAAACATGATGGATTCATACTTGCATGGATTCTGTCAGATTTTTTGATTTTACCTGATAAACTATATTTTTAATAGGCTCTTTCTATTTCTTTAGCCATTACGTGATCAACATTTCTTTTCCCTTTTCCAATAGAAAGAAACCCATGAATGAGGACATAATGCTCGTACCATCATCCTTGAAAACGTTTAAGACAAAATATTCACCAGTGCATAGTAATACCCATCCACATGGAAAACATTTTCTTTTACGTGATCATACCTTGTTCTAGCAAGTTTTTGACTTCTCATATAAATCTAACTAGGTCCCCATTCTTATTGTTCTTCATAGGACTAGGAACTTGTAGCATAAGCTATGCCATTATTGAAATTATAGTTAGCAAGATAATTTCACATAGCTTATTTTGTGTTAGATTCAACCCATGTAGCCATGCAATTTATCAAAATGAAAGAAACATATTTTTCCATGTCTATATTTAATGGCATCTAGGATACATAAAGCTTAATTGATGATATAAGAATGTATGAGACTCCATATTTTTTTATGAATGAATCAAAATAACTCTTTTGTTAAGGATGAAATGAAGTATGCATGTTAACATTTGCATCTAATTCTTGACTTAATACATGAAGACCATGTGCTAACTCCATGGAATGTTGAAAATGCAATAAGAAAAGCCTAATTTAATTTTTTCCTTGAATTAAATTAGGAATAAAACTGTAATTCCACATCACATGACCACTTGTATTAGTTAACTAAGTTAATTTGAATTAGTTGGCTCAATTAATTCTAGTTGAGGGTTTAACTTGAGCCATGTAGAGTGTCTCCTACATTATAGGATCCCTGGTTGATTTTATTTTGAGTTGTAATTATTTAATTTAATTTAACTGAGTTAAAGTCAGTTAAACTAGTTCTAACTCTTGGAGGAACTAGTGGGAGGTCTAGTAGTGTGGTGTGCCTAGAATGATCAACCAGTTAACTAATGATTCACTCATAAATAACTCATGCATGTCAGATATGAGAGTTACCCAGTTGAGATTGGAGTTAAGGTAATGTAATATCAGTTGTATAATCATCTGAATTGTACAGGTGGTGCATGCAGTCAGAGAAAGGCCTATGAGGATTGCACAATTCATATTGAGGATTTTCCCTAATTAATAGGGGATAGTTCCCAAGGAAACATCACAAGGAAATAGGGACTTGGGCAAGCGAAAAATTGGTTAATTATTGGCTTGGTCTTATCTAGGAAGCTGTGAGACAGATAGAGATAGTCCAGAGGTTTCTCGATCTTGAGAAAAGAATTATAATCTTCTCATATTTTATGATACAAATAATTTGGGGTTTTAGCTATGTATTTACCCAGGAAATCATTATGTAATGTTTTGATTGAATTCTTTCTCTTATATGCTTCGTGATTTTGCGACCATTTAATTATTTCCGCTGATGAGTAGAGTAGATTCAAGTCTATTGTTTTAGAAAATTACGATTAACAGTTTGAATCTACAAGGAATTTCTATATGGTATTAAGTAGAAATCACTCTAGAAGAGGAGAATATGAGTTTGTCTTTTGTAGGTGAAATCAAATTTGCAATATCATACTTTAGAGCCAGTAGGATGTCGTTCTAATGATTGAGACTCAAATATTCCCTTGAGGGTAGTTCGAAGTATATTTATTGGAAGGAAAAGATGGAGAAGGGTGACACAATACCAAAGTACTTGATCAAGTTCACCCAATGTCAGGATGAGCTTGGAAGTCTTGGTGTTATAGTTGCTGAAGATGATCTGGTCAGTGTAGCACTTCAAGGCCTTCCCAAGAGATGGAACAAGTACTAAGATTCATTAAATGGGAGGGGGAAGCTAAAGTGGGAGTGTTTGTGGTCCGACTTGGTGCAAGAAGAGATTCGACAAAACACCAAAGATGGATCCTCATCCAAGCATGATGATGAATAAAACCGTGCCTTAGTAGGAAAGGCGAAGAAAGAGAAAGGGAATTAATCCCATTCCAAATCAGATTCCAGTCAGGATGGCAAGAATAAGGACTTGTCAAAGATTAAATGTTTTCACTGTCATGAATTGGGACACTATGCCACAAAGTGTCCCCACAAGAAGGCCAACAAGAATCCATCAAGAGGAGTGGCATATGAAGCTCTTGCTTAACAATTCGAGTTGGATTTCACCCTAATCGGTTGCATGGTTGCATCGGTGATGGGTATTGTGTGGTATCTTGATAATGGAGCCTCATTCCATATGATCAACACAAAAAATTCTTTAGTGTCATGGAGGAGAAGGACCTCCATATGCACATCGAAATGGGAGATGATGGAAGGTATAGTTCGAATCTAATGGAAGGAATATATGCATTGAGTCGAAGTGTAAGTCGTGTCTTTGGGTCCTAGAGTTGGAGAATGCTCTACAACTGAGTGCGCAAAGGCCTAGTAGTCCGGCGCTGAGTGCGCAAGGCAGGTTGAGTCTGTAACCGCTGGAAGCATTAATAAAGAGAAGCTCTACCATATTTCTATGTATCTGCTCCTGCTTTATGTATTATTGCGTATGAATTGCAAGTTTACTGTTTATTTACTACACGAACTCATATGAATGTGTTGAATAAGTAAATATAACATAAGGCTTTTGGCTATGCGAAGATAAGTAACTGTTATAAGAAGATAAGTAAGATCGCAGGTGTGACTTAGGGGAATAGTGCAAATTGCTACTCCAGCAGTGCAGAAACCCCACAACCCCTGGTTAGGGCTACGCGAAGGTGAATATATCAGGGCGTGAAGGCCAGGGAAGTGTGCAATGTAACCCACGTGAAGGGAATCACAATTGGACCAAATCAAACCCTCAGACATCTCAAGGGTGCAGAAACCTAGTTCCAACACCCGCCATACTACTTCGGGTGAGACCTCAGTCCGCGCTCGTCGTACTGTTGCCGAAAGGGCCAATAGTATAGTGATTTGTTTGGCTAATTAACTCCGAACCTGGTTTAGGCCCCAACAAGCAAACACCTATACTTTGAGTGGAATAAATTAACAACACTGTTGTTTTGGGCGAAAAAAGTGCAAGGAGAGGTACCGTTATCAAGGCAAAATTTTCATTAGTCAAGTACACAAAAAAATTATCATTTTATTTGTGATAGATTTTCTAGATTCTATTTAGTTTAGATTTATTTATTATTAATAAAAAAGATTCATAAGATAGTTTATTTTCCTTTTAAAATAAGTTTTTATTTTAATTCAAGTTTGAATTTAAATTTTCAAATAGATTTGAATTTACCTTTTTATTTACAGATTAAATTTGATTTTTATTTTTGATTTTTTTATTATTATTATAATATTTATAGGTTATTTTTTTTTTAAATGAAACACCAAAAAAGAAAAAAAGAAAAAAGGATGCCACTAAAGCCACCCTTTCTCTTTTTCCCCACAATCATCCACGTATCAAGCCTTTTCACTTTGTTTTTTTTTCCTCGTGACATCAAACTATTCCTGTTATATCTGCAAGCCCCTGATGTAGGAATACAAGCCACCCTTACTTCCTCCCCATAGAAATAAACCATTCATTGTCCTTTTTCTAGGCCTGTGGCGAATGACTCTCAAATATGCTAATTGATTTACATTCAAACTCCCTGTGACTAACAAATGTCATTCCAACATTAAACCCTATTAAAAAAACTTCACTATGGGTCCAAAAAAATCTCTCTTCACCATGGAATGCTAGTTAGTATACCCTAGTTTTGCGTCCTCCATGTTCTTTTGGAAATTTGAAGGTGAAATCCATACTAGTGTCGCCACTACTATACTGCAAAAGCATGCACAATAGCCCATTTAAAGGATTTCATTCATCTTTTTTGTTCAGGTACAATTAATCTCGTTGATGAAAATAACTATGGAAAATTTTCGGGGCAACATTGGAATTTTCTAATTGAAATCTTATGTGTGTTGCTAGTAGTGTTGCTTGTGACATCTGGTACTTTGTTGTCAAGTGGTGGAAGTGGAAACCTCAAATAGATCATGGTATTGAGTTACTGGATTTATCCTTCCCTTTCCAGCAGTAATTTAAGTATGGTTTGATTCATTTTTTTTAGATATATTTGTATGCAATTTTGTTCTTGGAAGAGTTGACCTAATGGAAACTTAATTTGTTTGTTATCACCATCCAAAACTAGTCGGGCTTGAAGAGTTTCACAGAGTATTAAGCCTTTACTAGGGTTTTTACAATGATAATAATTTGGGTTAATTAATTCAGATAGGAAGCAAGGGGGGAGGGATTTAGGACTAGTTCTAGCTTTATCGAACCCCACATGGAAGGCATAGTAGAAATGGAACAATTACCAAATTTTACGTTGAATGCATGAAGCCTAACCCATGGGTAAGAGTGTGGGGAAATTTGTTGGTGTTTTTGATAATGGTGATGGTTTTATTGTGCCCACTGATTTTGTTGTTCAGAACTACTCTTTTAACTCACTTGGCAGGAAGTAGCTTTAGAAATGAATGATTTATGAAAATGGGCCATTTGTAGGCTAGTTCTTTTTTTTTTTTTGTGGGAAGTGAGAGAAAACTGGGGTTCTCTAATGTATAATCCATGGTGTGGCTCGAGAAAGAGGAGTGGATGGTGGTAATAATAATTACATTTTCTTTACCAAGGCTTTTTTTTTCAAAAATTATGGCATTTCTGCTTAGCCCAAGTCCTTTGTTTGATTTGTGTTAAATCATGTTTCCAATATTCCTACAAAGTCAATTAATAAGCACAAGTGGTAGTTGGAATTTTTAAGGAATGGAATGAATTTAATGTTATATGTTTACTAGTGACATATTTTGAGTTCTGTTGGTGTAGTGTTTCAAACCTGAGGTTTGAAAGACTTAACTACCTAATTCCACTTTAATCTTCATCTGCCTCATTCTTATTACCTAGGATTTGCATCTACCCCAACTTCTTATCTGTTCTTTTGAGGAATCAGATGTTGTGAGACCACCCCCTTCACTACTCAACCACAATTCAATTGAAAATATTTGAATCAGTTTTCATGTTTAAATAAGCAAAATGTTTGGAGTAATGGTAAAGAAAGAAGATGAAGATAACTTGATAGAGTGAAAAGTCTGGATGGAGGCTAAAAAAGGATAAGCTAAATAGATAATTTTTATTCACAATCACAAAAACAAGAAATGATGAAAACCTTTGATCCAAACTATGTGAGTAGCCTACAAGGTTAGTGTTATAGTTTAAAATTGACGTCCCTATTTAATTCTTTCCTCATTTTTCAATGAAAGGGCATCTAATAATTTTTGAAGACCACAAATTTGACTTGAATCTCAATCAATTGTCCGTAAAAGATATTAATATTCATAGTGGAAATATTTTATATGATTAAAATATCTTAACAATTGTGTTCATATGTTGAAATTCAAGTTTAAGCCACTATATGAGGTTTTGTTAATGTATGGAGTAGGCTATCAAATTCCAAAACTAGAAATTGTGTCCACCCCAAAAGATGATAACGATGGACAACATAGTAAGTGCAACTAATATATAGGACACAGTGTCAAGGACTCTTCCATGGTTGTGTGTTGAATGCTGTTATTGTTGTTTCAATTTCCAGTGACAATATACAACCTTGTCAATGCTCCCATGTTGATAATTTCTAGAAGGTCATGATATAATGCTCTTCCTGCTCCCATGTCAATAACTTCTTTGTGATGCTTTCCAACAATAATGTTTTACATATCCTTTTTGTTATCATTGCCAAGTATTCCACCAACCATATCAAACCTATTTAGAATAGAAATACACAAAACAAAACTGCCTATGTTTTTGAGACCAGAATATGTTGGCATCAATGTCTTCTCTATCAACCATTTTGATTCTTAAATTACATATCTAATTTTTTGATTACATCTATGTTACATGAAACTTGGAAAATAGGTATGGGTTTTGGAAATGGGAACCTCTTATAAATGTGACTCCCCTCAAATTGGTACATCGGGGGAAACATAGTACATAAAAAATATAAAAATGCAAGATTTCAAATTTTAAAATTAGTACATTGACTACCTGTTTTGTAAGAGCCCTCTATTGATTAACCTTGTCTTGTATTTTTTTAATACTCCCAGTAGCTACAAGTTTGAACTTGTATGACCACCTAGAATCAATGGTAAATTTCCCTTTTGGTCTTGGTACAATATCCCAAACATCATTCTGAAGGATACAATTATATTCTTCTATCATGGCCTCTCACAATACCTTCTTTCCAAAAGTATCCATAAAGGTGGAGGCCCCATCTAGTTCTGCATAGGTATGCACAATTTCTATTAGATCGATGAGTAGCTTATTAAGACCACCCTCTCTCACACCTCTTCACAAAGTCCTCGGACTAGATAGAATACTATCACTGACATGCACTATTGTCCTTCAAAAGTAACTTTGCATCATACATCTGTCATACAACAATAAAAGAAGATTATTGTTCAATATAGGAACATACAAAACATTACTCAACTCAATTACATCACTTATGAGTTTTTGTAAGAAATAGAGCCAAATCTTCTAGTAGAATAAGTGGCATCATCACCAAGTTATATACTTATGCCTCCCACTTGCACGTGAATCTTGCAAAATAAAGGACTGTCACATATCTTGGCGCTCCATTTTCGATGTACCAACCAACAATAGACATGATGTTAGAATATAAACAAGTTATCAAAGACGTATCCATTTTGGAAAAATCCCAATATGAAGAAATAACTCTTCCAAGGGACAGGTGATTTTTTTAAGGAAACAAGGGTTTCACACTTGATGACCTTAACTAGGTAAAATTCAGCTAAAGTGAAAAATTCTCTTTACTCAAGTGATCTAACCATAACAAGCTATGATTCCATGTGGAAATTTCATGCATTCTGGTGATTAATGCAAAATTAAAGTTTCACCTTCTTCTAGAAGGTTTCCTAGATCTTAGCCCTATAATTATTAGCCTTTATAATTGATATATATTAGAGTATAAATAAGCTTTGTCAAAGTAAAATAAATCATTTCAAATAGCCCCAAAATTCTTTTGATTTAATGAGAAAATATGTAGAAATTCTCACTATAGATCACCTGCTAATGCAATGTACTAAAGCAAAACACTTGATATACTTCTACAAGAAATTTAGCGGAAGCTGAATCGAACATGAGAAACATCAATAAGAACACATATAACTGATAAGAAGGAATCAATCACACATAAAACAGAAGATATAACCCAAGGAAAACGTCAACCTAAAACCCCAAGTCTGTATTATCATACAAGTGGAAATATAGCCAGTATTACAAAAAGAATCAGCTCAAAAGCTATCCTGCTCTCTCTACAATACCTATGCTACTCATAGACAGTCAAAGGCCTCTATCTAACCTCTGGTCTGCCCTCCAAGCCTCCTATTTCTTTGCGCAATTTTGATTAGGGTCCAGTGTAGCCACATGTGTGAATTGGCCTCTTCACACACTCACTAACCTCTGATCCAACTATGCAATCCTGAAGGAGATAAATCCTCATCATGAATGAGCTTCCTTTATAGGAAAAATATTCATCCAACTAATAGTACATTGTCCCTTCTCTGATCTCAACTGGGTCTCTGTCTGAACTGACATGCATGAGTTATTCATGAGAGAATCTTTAGTTATTTGAAGTCCAATAGTTATATGCTAGCATGCATTAACTAACTGAACTTACTTAATTTAAAAGAACTATTTAAATCAAATATAACTGGAATTGACTCAGTTAACTAATCCAACTAATTACAACTCAATTTAGAACTCATCCTTATCTCTTTAACTGATGGATAAATTCCTCAATTAATAGAGAAATTGTTGCATGTCCTCACATAGACTGCATGTTTGATTTTTCACAACTAATTAACTCATGAAGAAGTAATTATTTTATTTTCAAACAACTGTTAAGTTCAAATTCGAATTTTACTTCCTATTTTTAGTCCAAGGACTAACTAAAATAGGAATCCATCCTGAACTGCTAAAAATAGAATGTTGTTTTAGCACTTCCATTTTCCATTCCCTATTGCCCAATCCAACACTGGTACTCAAACTGCTATTTTTAGCATTTCTTGTTGCCATTTTCAACACTCCCTCTCAACAAGAAAGGCTTCCTCTCAAACCTGATCCTGTACCTTCGAAATGTTTTGCATGCAACACTTCTACCAAGTGTGGTTGCTCCAGCAACTTTCGAAACAAAAAAACTCTCAACTGACCTCTTTGTTGGGCTAGAAACATACTTTGATGTTGAAGCTCTGCCTGCTGCTAACAAGTGCTCTCTCTTTGACCTCTGTGCTACTGAAACATCTCCATGCATCTCACACCATTGCACACCTCTCTGTGCCATCCTACATTGGTGCAACACACTCGTGCCTCTCGCATTGTTGCAGCCTGCTAGCTCTGCGCTGTCTTGGGATTCCTGCACTGTAGCTCTCTCTGCTGCTCCAT
Organism: Pinus tabuliformis; assembly: GCA_031772625.1. Taxonomy (NCBI): domain Eukaryota; kingdom Viridiplantae; phylum Streptophyta; class Pinopsida; order Pinales; family Pinaceae; genus Pinus; species Pinus tabuliformis. The sequence goes on from CM062820.1 coordinate 602,888,517, forward strand.
TCGCATCTGTCTCTACCCAATCAGTTAGTCCTGCTACTCCTCATCGGGGCTCTTGTAGTAAAGTCGAATCAAAGAGGTTGGGTACCTCAAGGATCCTGCCCCTCCTCCTTGGGACAATGAATCCACATCGCCTCACCTCCTACCTGGAGGTATGGCTGCATGTGATCCCTTTGCCCACCTAGCTCGAATTTTTCCACTAATGGAGGTCTCTACATGAGTAGATGCCTCCACTTGGTTTCTTCTTAGCTTCTGTAGTTGTGGCTACTCCACAACCTCCTGAAGCTGCTTCACCAATTGTGGCTCCTCCATAATTGTCTGAGACTTCTTCTGGCGCTGCATGTTGAGAGGTAATTTACTCTCCCTTTCAACCACCAAGTATCTAACCTTTGCATTGCTCCTCAAGGCTTTGCATGCATCTTGTACCTCAAGTGCATACAGGTTCTTGGCTAGCACACCAATCTGTTTCCTCTTTCCCGCCGTCATGAATTTTTTTGGAAAAAGAGTTGATTTTAAATCAGCGATATCTCCCTCATCCGAACTCCGATTTAGCCGATTTTTTTTTTTGGGTATTTTTCCACAAGGAATCTAAGTCTGCTATTTTTTCTGAAAATTTTGTACAGAAATTTTCAGATCTTCTCTGCAAACTCTCGGCCCAAAACTCAAAACTTTGAAATCTCCTCTTAGTATACTGTTCTCTCCTTTGATCACCTTTGCTCCGATACCATGTAGAATTTTTCTACAAATCAGCTAGCTCTGATACCATGTAGAAATTCCCACTGTAGATCACCTGGTAATGCAATGTACTAAAGAAAAACACTTGATATACTTCTACAAACAATTTAGTGAAAGCTTAATCAAACATTACCAACATCAATAAGAACACATATAACTGATAAGAAGGAATCAATCACACATAACACAGAAGATATAACCCGGGGAAACCCTTAGCCTAAAACCCCAACTCTGTATTATCATACAAGTGGAAAGATAGCTAATATTACAAAAGGAATTAGCTCAAAAGCTATCCTGCTCTCTCTGAAATACCTCTGCTTCTCATAGACAGTCAAAGGCCTCTATCTAACCTTTGGTCTACCCTCCAAGCCTCCTATTTCTTTGCGCAATTTTGATTGCGGTCCAGTGCAACCACATGTGTGAAGTGGCCTCTTCACACACTCACTAACCTTTGATCCAACTAAGCAGTCTTGAAGGAGATAAATCCTCATCATGGATGAGCTCCTTTATAGGAAAAATATTCATCCAACTGATAGTACAATGTCCCTTCTCTGATCTCAACTAGGTCTCTGTTTGAACTGACATGCATGAGTTATTCATGAGAGAATCTTCAGTTATCTGAAGTGCAACAATTATATGCTAGCATGCATTAACTAATTGAACTTACATAATTTAAACAAATTGTTTAAATCAAATATAACTAGACTTGACTCAGTTAACTGAGACAACTAATTACAACTCAATTTAGAGCTCATCATTATCTCTTTAACTAATGGATAAATTCCTCAATTAATAGAGAAACTGTTGCATGTCCTCACATAGACTTCATGTTTGATTTTTCACAACTAATTAACTCATGGAGAATTAATTAATTTATTTTCAAACAATTGTTAAGTTCAAATTCGAATTTTACTTCCTATTTTTAGTCCAGGGTTTGACTAAAATAGGAATCCATCCCGAACTGCTAAAAATAGAATGCTATTTTTAGCACTTCCATTTTTCATTCCCTGTTGCCCAATCCAACACTGGTACTCAAACTTTTATTTTTGGCGGTGCTATTTTTAGCACTTCTATTTTTAGCATTTCTTGTTGCCATTTTCAAAAAATATATCAAACAAAGAGATAAGTTTTATCCCCTTCTAGGGAAACTTATTAACCGATAATCATATATGAAATGCACATTTAAGTAGTATAACAACAATGAAATCATACTCCTATAGTCTTCTTTAGATTTCAAATCACTAACTTTTTTTCCCTATGCACAATCCCTGAAAATTTTTCCCTTTTACTTATGTCCAATCAACAAGACATAAATGGTTGTGAATAGATAATCCTAACGAAAATATATAGCTAAAATTCAAATTTGAAAATAACACAAGATGTGGATAGCTAGAAAATTCACATATAAGATCAAGATGAAGTACAAGTACATACCATAGCCTTTTATGAAGGCTTGTACAAAAACTCCAACTATCCAAAAATATATAGCAAGGGTAAATCATCAAATCCTAGCTCAACCAAAAATATCGTAGTGTAAGAATCTTTCCAACACAACCTCCAAGGCAAGGAGTCCTATTTTATTATTCTTCACAAATCCACCCTAGGGTTTTCTCTTAAATACCCAATCTGAAAGGGATAGAACCTAACCCTAGAAATCTAAAATCTAAAAAAAAACTCCAAGAATATTGAGAAACCATGGTGTCTCAAGAGAGAGAGACAATACATTTTCAAGTGAATACTCCAGTCATAGAGAAAGAGAAATAGAGTGCATACTCTCTTCTCTTAGTCACATATAATCACAACAATGAATAAATGTGAGTGAATAAATTTATTATTAAAATCATCTCTCCCTCGATTTATATGAGAGGTAATGGAATCCAAAAATACTATGTAGGTCTAAGCCCTTATAAACACCTACATGAGCCCTTGTTGGCCACAAAAGTGAGACATTTAATCTAGCTTACATGCCATGCTTCAGTGGTGATTTCATCCATAATAATGACTTCAAGGTGACGTGGCTACACAAGGAAAATCCAAACCACTCCATCATAAGATTCTTTAGACTCCATCTAGCCTCCACATCACTCCATTGGGTCAAATACCCCTCATAAGAACACTATTGAAGCACTAGGAATCTATAATACATACCCTACCCTTCAAATATGAAACCCAATTTTGACATTTGATGAGGGCTTGTAGCACTCCTCTAATATGCACAACACTAACATTCCTTCTAGGGAACTCTCTAAACAAGTGGCTCTTCCATGAGAACTCAATGAATGACATCCACAAAATCGCTAAGATATCTCCAATGTGTAAGGGAGGAACATTGATCTTACAATAAATAACTTTAAGCATCCATTTAGCAAGCCATTTCAATTTTTCATATCCAACATGGACTATATCACATGCTATAATCCATCTCGAACCTTCCAAGGGCTGAGCATACACCATGTACCCCAAATCTCATGAATTGCCCCCAAAAATGGTGTAAATACTCTTGAGTAGCATGATATCAGTCTCGATGATATTGGTTGGTGTCCGAGAGGGGGAGCCTGAGGAGAGACCTAAGGTTTCACCATTCTAATATCTAGTGCAGCTTGGGACACTTCTCTTTTCTTGTTGTTGTGATATTATGGATCAACATGAAAGTATGAGGTGATCATCTTGGTCATCCCAATCTATCTGTACTATACGAAAGTAGAGAGGGAGATCCTTGAGTCTTTTTATAGGAAGTGGTAGTGGCGTATGTTCATAGTGTAGGGGGTATCTAAAATGAGGTGCAGCTCTATATATGGCTCTTGTGAGTTTGTTGTAAAAAATATTTCTCTTGAAGTTGAATAAGAAGCCCAATGTTTGCTAGTTTTCCCTACACTTGGGTTTCCAGGGTATATTTGTGTTATTCTGTGTTACATGTGATTGGTTTTGTGTATTTTCATGTGTGCTATTTATTTGGTGTGAAGTGGGCTTAATTGCAAGAAAAACTCTATTAAATTCATGTTATTTATTGATTGATTTCTCCATATCATTAGAGCTATTGTTGAAACAATAATATTCAATGCTTCTTTGGAATTTTTGTTCTAGATTTGTATGCATATGAGACATGGTGAAGAAACATTTTCTTGATAGGATATTAAGTTTGTTGGGAAGATTATACTAAGAAAATCAAATCCATCCTCATATTTATCAAATATTTGCTTACTGTTGGAAAATTTAGTATGAATAGATTTTGAAAATTCTTTCTTGACAAGTCCAAAAAATACACATTCTGCATGATCATTCTGAGCTGGTTGGGAGGCCATGGTGGGTGTTTTCATTACTAAATGTTGGGTAGGACAACAATGTTGACCTAGATTGTCATTGATGTCAATATGGCAATATTCTGGATGAGTAAACAATGATGTGAGGCCAAGGAGAAGGAGAAGCAGATCCATGAAGAAACAAGAGCAGCCAAAGAAAAGCCAGAGGAAGAAGTTCAACGGAAGAAGCAAAGAGGAACACACAGTGGAAAAAGGCAAGAACTAAGAATCAGAAGAGGAACACGAATTAAGAGGAGAAGCCAACGGAAGAGCAGTTAATAGAGGAGCCATATCATGCGATATCGGAGGAATAACAGAGCATAGCTATCAAAGCAGAGAAGAGTTAGTGGAGTGGTATCGGAAGCCAAAGGAAAGCCAAGTAAGTGTAAGAGCGGAGGAGTAGAGCTATCGGAAGCCAAAGGAAGAACTATCGGAGTATCGCATATGCCAAGAGTATAACAGAGGAGTACAAAGAGCGGAGGAGTATATATATATATATATATATATATATATATATATATATATATATATATATATATATATATATATATATATGCGATATAATAACATGGGCCCGAACAGGTTATAGCAACAACCCTTAATATGACATCGTATTTGTGTTCAACAGTTAACTAGAGGGTTTGTAATAGTGGTAGCGGTTTTTGGGCGGACTTAAGGTTGTAAGTGGTATTTAGGGCTGATCACTCGATACCATTCATTGACCAATGCATGGCAAGAGAAGGAGAGAGGAAACCGCCTTATCGGACTTGTAATCCTTGTGCATGTAGCTCACCCGATATCATTGTCGAGCATTGGATCAAATGCGGTTTTGATCTATGGTGCAGGATCACTGAGCATCTTTGTTGGTCGGGTGTAATATCAACTGTCGGATGGGATGGTTGGATCTACGGTGGAGGATTGATCCGAAAAAAGGCTGACATCGGAAAATGTGCAAAGGTTGTAAAAAGGCGGAAAAGCTAAGTTACGCATGATTATTGTGTATTTCTATTGTATAAACATTATAATAGAAATAACGAGGATATAAGGTTTTCTGTGTATTTCATATGTATGCTTGTATTCCGGCTTTAAGCCTTGCCACATTAAAATATGCGATTGTGATATATCTATATATATACATACATACATACATACATACATTATATATATATATACATATATATATACATATATACATATATAGATATATATACATATATACATATATATAGATATATATGTATATATATATATATATATATATAGATATATATATATATATATATATATGGACCCATGGGACCTTTACAATTGATGTATTGTTATATTGCATTCGCTTATCGGAACTCCCATATCGCAAGTTATGAAGGGTTCTCACCCCAAAAACCCCCGACTGCGATATACAATTGCAGACTTGATGGTCCTTTTATATTGCGCCCTAATGGTATATCGCGTCCGTCATATCGAGAGTTATGAATCACAATGTTTAAAGCCCTTGTCACATTAAAACTATGATTGCGATAATAATGCGGACCTGACTACACCATTGCAATATGATTTAATATATTATCGCATCCGTTGCATATCGCATATATTGTAAAGCCTTGCCACACTATAAAGCGCCGATTGTGATATATACATATGGACCTGATGGATTCATTAAAAAGAGTTCATTGAATGTCGCATCTGTCCCATCGACAGAAGGGGAATTGGCCATGTTGTGTGCAAATCTTCCGATTGCGATAAAGTTGTGGAGGAGCGGACCTGATGAAGTAATAGATGCGGGCCTAATGCATTTGAAGTCCAACCTTATGTGTTTTGAGGGTGTTTTCCATGTATTTCCTATGCATCCTTTTATTTCGATATATTGAATGGTCCTAGGTTTAAAGGCTTAAGGCCTTGTCACATTAAAGCGACGATTACGATAAAAGAATGACATGGCATGTGGGACCTCTATATGGCTATAGTCTCTCTTATATGGTTTACGTGAACAATTAATGTATATTGTATGAATATTAAAAAATGACGGTCTGATATTTTTTAATATGCAACACTTCTTTGTAATTTGGCCTCTCTTTTGAATTTACATGTCCTATGAGTATTGGAACACTCGAATACACAGAGGAAGCCATGGACAGGGAAGCCGAAGAATCAAGTGAGTGTAGAAGGACGAGTGAGTGCAGAGGAAGCTGAAAGATCAAGCGAGCTTTGAGGAAGCCGAAGAGCTAGCGGAGAAAGGAAGCCAAAGGTCAGGGGTATAAGGAATATAAAACAGAGAACAAGGAAAGTTTAGAGGTTGGAAAAACTAGAAGAAACAGAGGCACCAGTAGGTCCAGCAGGACAGGAGGAAGCCAAAGGTCCAGTAGGACAAGAGGAAGCCGAAGGTATAGTGGGAAAGGAGGAAGCCGACGGACGAGAAACTATGTTGATTGGGCTACCTTGTGAAAGGCTCAGACCAACGATGAATTAATCATAGCTTAGTGTAGCTAATAGTAGACTCACTAAAGCTGTGTGGAGACATTATCAGAGATCATGAGGGCTATTGCAAACTCTGTGTGGACAGTATGAAGATTTTTATAGACTTCTTCATATGAAGACTGATTGCCATTGATGCTATAGCATGGAGACTATAGTGAAGTTGTAAAGAGACAAAATTAGTAAAGAAGAGTTCTGAGAGAAAAAAATTACTATCAAACATGCCTTGACAAGAGGGTTGAATCCCTTGGGGTTGGTGCCTCAGAGGTTTGAAGGATTGGTGTCCTTGGAGTTGGTGCTCCTATATCCAAGGTTGGTGCCTTGACAAAACAGATTTAGACAGTTTGCAGCAGAGGGTTGGAACCCTTGAGATTGGTGCCTCAGAATTGGAAGGATTGATGTTCTTGGAGTTGGTGCTCCTAAGTCTAATGTTGGTGCCTTGACAAAATAGAGTTGGTGCTCTGGAGGTTGGAAGCCTCACAAAAGTCCAAGTTGGTGCTTGGTAACAGATTGGAATCATATATATATTGTATCTATTTTATTGCAAATATTATTTTAATAAAAGAATTTATTCTGGTTGTTCATCTTGTGTTCTGAATATAAATGTTTTAAATAGTAAAAATAACAATTGAAAAGAAATATTGATTCACCCCGCCTCTCAGTGTTTCCAACAATTGGTATCAGAGCCAAGGAAGAAAGTCTCTAATCCTCCTAAAGATGTGTCTCCCTCCACCACTGAAATAGAAGAAGATCAATTTGAGAAGGCTCCATTGTTAAATGGAAGCTTTGATGTGTGGGAAGCAAGAATGAGGAATTTCTTAAAGACTTGAGGCACTGAAATCTGGAAATCAATGATTGTTGATAGCATGATGGATGGAGAATTGAAGGAGTACAATGCAAAAGCAATAAAGGCAATCTTGAATGGGCTACTTGATTCTATAAAGAACAATCTAGGAAAATGTTCGTCAGCAAAGGGTATATGGGACAAACTTCATGACCTTCACTCAAAAGGAGCATCGACCATGACCATTAATCAAAAAGATGATGGAAATAAAGAAGAAAATCCAGAACCCATCATAGAAGCTGAAATTGAGAATGATGATATCAAGGCTAAAGAAGACCTAAAAGATGAAGCGAATGAAAAATATTTTGTAGAAGATTTCCTTGCTCAACTTACAGCTGCCATGGAAGATATTATCAATTTGAAAAAGGAAAACAAGGAATTTAAGAAGAAAGCACTAGTTGGTGACCAAGACCAAACAAGGAAGAAAGTTGACCTTGTTCAGCTTCAAATACAGGAAAGGGATGAAGAGCTTGCCAAGCTTAAGAATGAATTTCATCAAAGAAAAAGAAAGCAGCATGAAGAAGTCATATCCATGAAAAATCAATTGGATAAAGCAAAGGAACGGGAAGATACCTTGTCAAGTCAACTTGAACAAAGGCATAAGAGCTTGAACAAAATTGAAGAAAATATTGGTCAGTACAATGTAGAGGTCTGCTCTCTCAAATCTCAACTACAAGAAGCAAGAAAGTTAGCACAATGAGCTGAGAAGACAATGGAAGCATTGGAAATCATAGAAGAACAGGCTGATGAAGCAAAAAAGGAGAGAAACACCATGATATGTCAACTAAAAGCAAAGGATGAAGAAATCTTCAAATTAAAATCTAACATCAAACTTCTCAAGGCCGAAACATGTAAAGCTACAAGGATCAAGGAAGAAATGGAGAGTATTCTAGCAAAGGAAAATGAAGAAATCTTCAAAATGAAGTCAGATATCATCTCCCTTAAAATAGAAGCAAATGAAGCTGCTCATATCAAGGAAGAAACTGAGAAACAACTTGATAAGAAGAAATATGAGTGTGAAAGATTGGAAGAAGAGATTTTCTTCCTCAAGAAAAAGGTTGAAGGGATGAACAAAACCTTGAAGATCTCTCAAGCCTTGGATGACATGCTCAGCCATCAAAGATGTCCATTTGATAAATCAGGTCTTGGGTATGCAGGTAAACCCTCAAACAAGAATGATAATGATTCAAACAAAAAGGACGTGAAGAAGCCATAAAGAAATGGTGATGCTCCTAGTTCCAACAAGGAGAAAAATCAATGCAACAATGGAAGAAATCCTGCTCCAAGAAGAAATGTAGATAATGTCAAGGATGCTAGAAGCAATGGTTATCATCAAAGGATCTCAAGGCAGAAAGACTTCTGAAGTACATCAAGGAAATCTCCATCTCCCAGGTACCAAAGTTTATTTCTTGGTTATTGTTATTATTGTACAAACTTTGGTCACATGGCAAAAGATTGTAAAGCATATCATAAAGATAGATGTTATGGTCCCCAACCATATCATAAAGATAGATATTATGGTCCTCAACAATCTCTAAGGAACAATTTTGTAGGAAGAAATCATGAATTCTTATTCATGAACAATGTAGAATGCTTCAAGTGTCATAACATTGGTCATATGGCACATGATTGTAACTTAACTTCAACCCTTACACAAGCTAGAACCTTGCAAAAGAAGAAAGTTACACAAGTATGGAGAAAGAAGAAAATACAATCCGAAAGTCACTTGAAATCTCCAGCCAATAACACATGTTATTGCACTGATTTTTGACAATCTAAGCATTTGATGGGAAGAGTCTGCAAAAAGATATGATGCATACAATTAGGGGGAGCCTGTGATTCTTGATCATTATTGCAGAAGCTATTCATGAAATGGTCCTTATAAAATCCTTGTTGATATATTTTAACAATCATTATTTGATAAAGATCATTTTCTCAGGAGTACTCCATTGAAGAACATGATCCTGTAACCATTCTTTGGACTGTTGTTAAAGATGATTTCCACTTGATCACTAAGAAGAAATTGGAGCAGTAGAGAAGGCCATCCAATGCTAGAGAAATAGGGAAAATAACTATGTTATTGATACTACAGATGTTAAATGTTTCGACTCATGGATTTGATGTGAGAACAGGTAAATTATGGACACAAATAGAGGCAATCTTCAAACAAACAGATACATATGAAATGGAGCATGAAGCAAGAGCAGTTGGCAACATCTAACCAAAACTGAAGCATTGCAAAAAGATGCAAATCAGGAAAAAGAATTTGAAAGACTGTCACAGATTGGATATAAAAATCAACTAGTGGAGATAACTTGCAGAAAACTTTACAAGAACACAAGGAAAAGATGGCTCATCAAAAATACTATATAAAGGAGAATGTTGTGTAGTGGAATATATCTCAATAACTTAAGAAGAAGCACATAAATACAAAGGAACTCTGATCTAAAGAGAGATAGAAAGAAAGACAATTTTAGTGGAATTTTCTTGATTGGACTATGAAGGCCCCTTAATTCTGACCATGGAGACAACAAAATATGGATTGAAGCATAAAAACTTGGACTTGGACACTTGATGTGTGGCTATTTGAAATCTGTTTGAAAGCATTGAAGTGGAGCATCTTTAAGCATTGTTGAAGCCATGATAAAGTAGTTCTGAGACATGAAGAGGGGATAATGTGCTAGTTGCATCAATCCTTCTATCTTGAGTAAAAAGAAGAGCACTTGACAGGGGGAGTAACAGATCCATGAAGATATGCTATTCATGAAGAAGATTACCAGTTTGATAGGGGGAGTCCTTGAGCACTCCTTTGCCATTGATGTCAAAGGGGGAGAGAGGAAGAACATTGCCATCAATAACAAAGGGGGAGATTGTTGACCTAGATTGTCATTGATGTCAATATGGAAATATTCTGGATGAGGAAACAATGATGTGAGGCCAAGGAGAAGGAGAGGCAGATCCATGAAGAAATAGGAGCAGCCAAAGAAAAGCCAAAGGAAGAAGTTCAACGGAAGAGGCAAAGAGGAACACATAGTGGAAAAAGGCAAGAACTAAGAACCAGAAGAGGAACACACATAAGGAGGAGAAGCCAGTGGAAGAGCAGTTAACAGAGGAGCCATATCATGCGACATTGGAGGAATAACAAAGCAGAGCTATCAAAGCAGAGAAGAGGTAGTGGAGCGGTATCGAAAGCCACAGGAAAGCCAAGTAAGTGTAAGAGCGCAGGATATATATATATATATATATATATATATATATATATATATATATATATATATATATATATGCGATATAATAACACAGACCCAAATAGGTTATAGCAACAATCCTTAATATGGCATCGTATCCGTGTTATATCGCATATATTATAAAGCCTTGCCACACTATAAAGCACTGATTGCGATATATACATATGGACCCAATGGATTCATCAAAAACAGTGCATTGAATGTCGCATCCGTCCCATCAGCAGAAGGGGAATCGGCCATGTTGTGTGAAAATCTGCCGATTGCGATAAAGTTGTGGAGGAGAGGACTCGATGATGTTATAGATGCGGGCGTAATGCATTTGAAGTCCGGCCCTATGTGTTCGGAGGGTGTTTTCCATGTATTTCCTATGCATCCTTGTATTCTGATATATTGAATGGTCTCGGGTTTAAAGGCCTAAGGCCTTGTCATATGAAAGCGGCGATTGTGATAAAAGGATGACGTGGCATGTGGGACCTATATATGACTATAGTCTCTCTTATATGGTTTTTGTGAACAATTAATGTATATTGTATGAATAATAAAAAAGGATGCTCTGATTATTTTTTAATTTGCAATACTTCTTTGTAATTCAACCTCTCTCCTGAATTTACGTATCTTGTGAGTATTGGAACACTCGAATAGATAGAGGAAGCCATGGACCAGGAAGCCGAAGAATCAAGCGAGTGTAGTTGGACGAGTGAGTGCAGAGGAAGCTGAAAGATAAAGCGAGCATTGAGGTAGCCGGAGAGCCAGCAGAGAAAGGAAGCCAACGGTCAGGGGTATCAGGAATATAAAACAGAGAACAAGGAAAGTTTAGAGGTTGGAAAAACTGGAAGAAACAGAGGCACCAGTAGGTCCAGCGGGACAGGAGGAAGCCGAAGGTCCAGTAGGATAAGAGGAAGCCAAAGGTCCAGTAGGACAGGAGGAAGCCAACGGACGAGCAACTCTGTTGATTGGGCTAACCTGTGAAAGGCTCAGATGAGCGATGAATTAATCAGGGCTTAGTGCAGCTAAAAGTAGACTCACTAAAGTTGTGTGGAGACATTATCATAGATCATGAGGATTATTGCAGACTCTGTGTGGATAGTATGAAGAGTTGTATAGACTTCTTGATAAGAAGAGTGATTGCCATTGATGCTGTAGCATGGAGACTACAGTGAAGCTGTAAACAGACATAACTCAGTAAAGAATAGTTCTGAAAGCAGAACATTACTATCAAATATGCCTTGACAAGAGGGTTGGAGCCCTTGGGGTTGGTGGCTCAGAAGTTTGAAGAATTGGTGTTCTTGGAGTTGGTGCTCCTATATCCAAGGTTGGTGCCTTGACAAAACAGATCCAGACAGTTTGCAACAGAGGGTTGGAGCCCTTGAGGTTGGTGCCTTAGAAATGGAAGGATTGGTGTTCTAGGAGTTGATGCTCCTAAGTCCAAGGTTGGTGCCTTGACAAAATAGAGTTGGTGCACTGGAGGTTGGAGCCTCACAAAAGTCCAAGTTGGTGCTTGGCAACGGATTGGAGTCATATATATATTGTATCTATTTTATTGCAAAGATTATTTTAATAAAAGAATTTATTCTTGTTGTTCAACTTGTGTTCTAAATATAAATGTTTTAACTGGTAAAAATAACAATTGAAAAGAAATAATGATTCACCCCCCCATTAGTATTTCCAACAAACAATCCCATTATTTTTTTACGTGAATAATTAATATATATTTTATATGTTCTAGTTATGCACATGTTTTTTTGATGATATGATGGTTGATTTAATTCAATTTTTACCTTGTTTGGAGATTGACATATGTGCATTGAATCCTTGAGCAGTGAAACACTGAGTACTAATGTCTAGTTAAAATGGGGGGGGGGGGGGGGGGGGGGGTTCATATGGGAACTTTGGCATGTTACATGCCATAAATTCGCTAATTTATTCTCTCATTTGATGGATTGTAGGTATAATGAAACAAGTATCTATCAGATCTATCTTCATCAAGAGAGGGAAGTTCAAGAAGAGTGGAGGAAAGTTAGAGATCTAATACGTCTAACAAACAAAAATCAATTAGAGGTCATAAGATTAGAATAAAATTCCATACATGCATGCATTCTTTTCTTGCTAAAAAGGGGTCATGTTCTTATGATGTTGAGAGCATAAACGACATCAAGGTTCCCTTGAGGTAAAACGTCTAGTGAAACAATGGGTACCCAAGGACCTTCCTCAAGTAAACACTAATTTTTGTCTCAATGAGAGGATACATCACATTGATCCATCATTGTTAAATGTTTTGGGGCTATTTTCCATGGATGGAATCAAGGTTTTTTTATGTTAGATTAATTGAATTGATGGAGTATGTTGAACCCTATTACAAATAAAAATATTAAATGTGGCTGGTCCAATATACGCAAGGTATGTGGAGATGCAGAGTGGTTACAAATTATATATGACTGAGAGACAAAGATAAAAATAAAGGAGACAAAGAAGGCCAAAAGAATTGGGGAATATTGCATGGGTTTATAAACAATACACAACCTGAGACAACAAATAAGCAACCCAATTACATATTTGAGGGACATGAAGGAAACCAGGTATTTGTATGGACAATAAAATCAATATATTTAGGAGAAGAGTTGTTCATCAACTACAACTTGAATGGAATAGATACAAGCATTGATATTATGGGGGTGGTACCTAACCTCTCATTAATAATTCTTATATTTTATGTTTATCATTCAAAATAATAATAATTTTATGTAATTTTGTCACACTAGTTTTAACTAGATGTGCAATTTTTCACCTTCCCCACATCCTCCTTATTCACCATTTGGAGAAAGTACAACTACTAGTATCTAAGAGCCTATGAAGAATAGGAGGAAGAACTATAAGATGATTAAAAAACAAACAGGAAAACCTCCAACTTCTACTAGTCATGTTGGGGGAAATCAATGAAAATAATTGATGTTTGAAAATAAATTGTTACCTAATTACCTTAGTAGGATGCAATAAAACATGATGGATTCATACTTGCATGGATTCTGTCAGCTTTTTTGATTTTACCTAATAAACTATATTTTTAACAGGCTCTTTCAAATTCTTTAGCCATTACCTGATCAACTTTTCTTTTCCCATTTCCAATAGAAAGAACCCCACGAATGTGGACATAATGCTCATACCATCATCCTTGAAAACATTTAAGACAAAATATTCACCAGTGCATAGTAATACCCATCCACATGGAAAACATTTTCTTTTACCTGATCATACCTTGTTCTAGCAAGTTGTTGACTTCTCATATAAATCTAACTAGGTCCCCATTCTTATTGTTCTTCATAGGACTACAAAAGTTGTAGCATAAGTTATGCCATTATTGAAATTATGGTTAGCAAGATAATTTCACATAGCTTCTTTTGTGTTAGATTCAACCCATGTAGCCATGCAATTTATCAAAATGAAAGAAACATATTTTTCCATGTCTATATTTAATGGCATCTAGGATACATAAAGCTTAATTGATAATATAAGAATGTATGAGACTCCATATTTTTTTATGAATGAATCAAAATAACTCTTTTGTTGAGGATGAAATAAAGTATGCATGTTAACATTTGCATCTAATTCTTGACTTAATACATGAAGACCATGTGCTAACTCCATGGCATGTTGAAAATGCAACAAGAAAATACTAATTTAATTTTGTCCTTGAATTAAATTAGGAATAAAATTGTAATTCCACATCACATGACCACTTGTATTAGTTAACTAAGTTACTTTGAATTAGTTGGCTCAATTAATTCTAGTTGAGGGTTTAACTTGAGCCATGCAGAGTGTCTACTAGATTATAGGATCTGGTTGAGTTTATTTTGAGTTGTAATTAATTAATTCAATTTAACTGAGTTAAAGTCAGTTAAACTAGTTCTAACTCTTGGAGGAACTAGTGGGAGGTCTAGTAGTGTGGTGTGCCTAGAATGATCAACCAGTTAACTAATGATTCACTCATAAATAACTCATGCATGTCAGATATGAGAGTTACCTAGTTGAGGTTGGAGTTAAGGGAAAATGTAATATCAGTTGTATAATCATATGAATTGTACAAGTGGTGCATGCAGTCAGAGAAAGGCCTATGAGGATTGCACAATTCATATTGAGGATTTTCCATAATTAATAGGGGATAGTTCCCAAGGAAACATCACAAGAAAATAGGGACTTGGGAAAGCGAGAAATTGGTAAGTATTCACCTGGGCTTATCTAGGAAGCTGTGAGACAGATAGAGATAGTGCAGAGGTTTCTCAAGCTTGAGAAAAGAATTATAATCTTCTCATATTTTATGATACAAATAGTTGGGGTTTCTAGTTATGGATTTCCCTAGGAAATCATTATTAATGTGTTTATTTAATTCTTTCTCTTATATGCTTCGTGATTTCAAAACCATTTAATTATTTCCACTGATGAGTAGAGTAGATTCAAGTCTATTGTTTTAGAAAATTACAATTAACAATTTGAATCTACAAGGAATTTCTAAATGTTATCAAGTAGAAATCACTCTAGAAGAGGAGAATATGAGTTTGACTTTTGCAGGTGAAATCAAATTTGAAATATCATACTTCAGAGCCAAATGATGTCGTTCTAAGGATTGAGACTCGAATATGCCCTTGAGGGTAGTTAGAACTATATTTATTGGAAGGACAATATGGAGGCAGTGTTGGAAGAAAATGAGTTTAAGAAATTCATAAACAAATATATTCCTAAGCCTCTAGCAACTGATGCTCAATATCTAAGAGAGTGGAGAAAATGTGTTGCAAAGGCAAGAAGGATTATCCTAGAAGGAGTTCAAGATCATATTGTCTCGAACCTCCAAAATAGGGAGAATCCATATGCAATATGGAAGGCCTTGATAGACCTATTTCAAAGCAACAATGACCACAAGAGGCTGGAATTGAAGGACAAGCTCAAGAAAATCAATATGGAGAAGGGTGACACAATACCAATGTACTTGATCAAGTTCACCCAATGTCGGGATGAGCTTGGAAGTCTTGGTGTTACTGTTGCTGAAGATGATTTGGTCAGCCTAGCACTTCTAGGCCTTCCCAAGAGATGGAACAACTACTAAGATTCATTAAATGGGAGGGAGAAGCTACCAAAGTGGGAGCGTTCGTCGTCCGAGTTGGTGCAAGAAGAGATTCGATAAAACACCAAAGATGGATCCTCATCCAAGCATGATGATGAATAAAAATATGCCTTAGTAGGAAAGGCAAAGAAAGAGAAAGTGAAGTAATCCCATTCCAAATCAGATTCCAGTCAGGGTGGCAAGAAGAAGGACTTGTCAAAGATTAAATGTTTTACTTGTCATGAACTTGGACACTATGCCACGAAGTGTCCCCACAAGAAGGTCAACAATAATCCATCAAGAGGAGTGGCATATGAAGCTATTGCTTCACAATTCGAGTTGGATTTCACCCTCATTGGTTGCATGGTTACATCAGTGATGGGTAGTGTGTGGTATCTGGACAGTGAATCCTCATTCCATATGATCAACAAAAAAATTTCTTTAGTGTCATGGAGGAGAAGGACCTCCATATGCACATCGAAATGGGAGATGATGGAAGGTATAGTGCGAATCTAATAGAAGGAATATAAGGATTGAGTCGAAGTTGAAGTAGTGTCTTTGGGTCATAGAGTGGGAGATGGCTCTGAAACTGAGTGCGCAGAGGCCTAGTAGTCCGCAGCTGAGTGCGCGTACCCTTACAGCTGAGTGCACAGGGCAGGTCGAGTCTCTAACCATTGGAAGCATTAATAAAGAGAAGTTCTACCATATTTCTGTGTATCTTCTCCTATTTTATGTATTGGGTATGAATTGGAATTTTACTATTTATTTACTACGCGAACCCATATGAATGTGTTGAATAAGTAAATATAACATAAGGCATCTGGTTATGTGAAGATAACTAACTGTTATAAGAAGATAAGTAAGATCGTGGGTGTGACTTGGGGGAATAATGCAGATTGCTGCTCCAGCAACGCGGAAACCCCACAACACCTGGTTAGGGCTACCTGAAGGCAAATATATCAGGGCGCGAAGGCCAGGGAAGTGCGCGACGTAACCTACGTGAAGGGAATCACAGTTGGACCAAATCAAACCCTCAGACATCTCAAGGGTGCGGAAACCTGGTTCCATCACCCCCCATACTACTTTGGGTGAGACCTCAGTCCCCGCTCCGCGTATTGTTGCCAAAAGGGCCAGTAGTATAGGGATTTGTTTGGCTAATTAACTCCGAACCCGGGTTAGGCCCCAACAAGCCAACACCTATACTTTGAGTGGGAGAAATTAACAACACCGTTGTTTTGGGTGAACAAAGTGCAAGGAGAGGTACCATTATCAAGGAAAAATTTTCATTAATCAAGTACACAAAAAAATTCTCATTTTATTTGTGATAGATTTTCTAGATTCTATTTAGTTTAGATTTATTTATTATTAAAAAAAAAGATTCATGAGATAGTTTATTTTCCTTTTAAAATAAGTTTTATTTTAATTCAAGTTTGAATTTAAATTTTAAAATAGATTTGAATTTACCTTTTTAATTATAGATTAAATTTGATTTTTATTTTATTATTATTATTATTATAGGTTTTTTTTTTTTGTACAAATGAAACACCGAAAAACAAAAAAGGATGCCACTGAAGCCACCCTTTCTCTTTTCCCCCACAATTGTCCACGTATCAAGCCCTTCTCACTTGTGTCTTTTTCCTTGCGACATCAAACTATTCCTGTTCTATCTGCAAGTCCCTGATGTAGGACTACAAGCCACCCTTTACTTCCTCCCCGCACAAATAAACCATTCATCGTCCTTTTTCTAGGCCCATGGAGAATGACTCTCAAATATGCTAGTCAATTTACATTCAAACTCCCTGTGACTAACAATTGTCATTCCAACATTAAACCCTATTAAAAAAACTTCACTATGGGTCCAAAAAAGTCTCTCTTCACCATGGAACACTATTTAGTATACCCTAGTTTTGCGTCCTCCATTTTCTTTTGGAAATTTGAAAGTGAAATCCATACCAGTGTCACCACTACTATACTGCAAAGGCATGCACAATAGTCCATTTAAAGGAATTCATTCGTCTTTGTTGTTTAGGTATAATTAATCTTGTTGATAAAAGTAACTATGGAAAATTGTCCGGGTGCAACATTGGAATTTTTTAATTGAAATATTATGTGTGTTTCTAGTAGTTTTGCATGTAACATCTGGTACTTTGTTGTCAAGTGGTGGAAGTGGAAGCCTCAAATAGATCATGGTATTGAGTTACTGGATTTATCCTTCCCTTTCCAGTAGTAATTTAAGTATGTTTTGATTCATTTATTTTAGATATATTTATTCTTTTTAGATATATTTGTATGCAATTTTGTTCTTGGGTGAGTTGACCTGATGGAAACTTAATTTATTTGTTATCACCATCCAAAACTAGTCAGGCCTGAAGAGTTTCACAGAGTATTAAGCCTTTACCAGGGTTTTTACACTGATAATAATTTGGGTTAATTAATTCAGATAGGAAGCAAGGGGGGGAGGGATTTAGGATTGGTTCTATATTTATCAAACCCCACATGGAAGGCATGGTAGAAGTGGAACGATTACCATATTTTACGTTGAATACATGAAGCCTAACCCATGGGTAAGAGTGTGGGGAAATTCATTGGTGTTTTCGATAATGGTGATGGGTTTATTGTGCCCACTGATTTTGTTGTTCAGAACTACTCTTTTAACTCACTCGACAGGAAGTAGCTTTAGAAATGAATGATGTAGGAAAATGGGCCATTTGTAGGCTAGTTATTTTTTTTTGGGAAGTGATAGAAAAATGGGGTTCTCTAATATATGATCCATGGTGTGGCTCGAGGAAGAGGAGGAGTGGATGGTGGTAATAATAATTACTTTTTCTTTACCAAGGGTTTTTTTCGAAAATTATGGCATTTCTGCTTAGCCCAAGTCCTTTGTTTGATTTGGGTTCAATCATGTTTCCAACATTCCTACAAAGTCAATTAATAGGCACATGTGGTAGCTAGAATTTTTAAGGAATGGAATGCATTTAATGTTATATGTTTACTAGTGACATATTTTGAGTTTTGTTGGTGGAGTGTTTCAAACCCGAGGTTTGAAATAGTTATCTACCTAATTCCACTTTAATCTTCATATGGTACATTCTTATTACCTAGGACTTGCATCTGCCTCAATTGCTTGTCTGTTCTTTTGAGGAATCATATGTTGTGAGACCACCCCCTTCACTACTCAACCACAACTCAATTGGAAATATTTAATTCAGTTTTAATGTTTAAATAAGCAAAATGTTCGAAGTAATGGTAAAGAAAGAAAGATGAAGATAACTTGATAGAGTGAAAAGTCTGGATGGAGTCTAAAAAAGGATAAGCTAAACAGATAATTTTTATTCACACTCACAAAAACAAGAAATGAGGAAAACCGTTGATCCAAACTATGTGATTAGCCTACAAGGTTAGTGTTATAGTTTAAAATTGAAGTCCCTATTTAAGTCTTTCGTACCTTTTCAATGAAAGGGCATGTAATAATTTTTGAAGACCACAAATTTGACTTGAATCTCAATCAATTTTTCATAAAAGATATTAATATTCATAGTGGAAATATTTTATATGATTAAAATATCTTAACAATTGTGTGCATACGTTGAAATTCAAGTTTAAGCCACTCTATGAGGTTTTGTTAATGTATGGAGTAGGCTATCATATTCCAAAACTAGAAATTGTGTCCACCCCAAAAGATGCTAATGATGGAAAACCTAGTAAATGCAATTGATATATAGGACACGGTGTCAAGGACTCTTCCATGGTAATTCCATGGTTGTGCGTTGAATGTTGCTATTGTTGTTTCAATTTCCAGTGACAATATACAACCTTGTCAATGCTCCCATGTTGATAATTTCTTGAAGGTCATGATATAATGCTCATCCTGCTCCCATGTCAATAACTTCTTTGTGATGATTTCCAAATGATAATGTTGTACATATCCTTTTGTGTTCTCAATGTAAAGTAGGCCACCAACCATATCAAACCTATTTAGAATAGAAATACACAAAACAAAACTGCCTATGTTTTTGAGACCAAAATATGTTGGCATCAATGTCTTCTCTATCAACCATTTTGATTCTTAAATTACGTATCTAATTTTGTGATTACACCTAAGTTACATGAAACTTGGAAAATAGGTATGGGTTTTGGAAATGGGAACATCTTATAAATGTGACTCCCCTCAAATTGGTACATTGGGGGAAACATAGTATATAAAAAATATGAAAATGCAAGATTTCAAATTTTAAAATTAGTACATTGACTACCTCTTTTGTAAGAGCCCTCTATTAATGAACCTTGTCTTGTATTTTTTAATACTCCCGTTAGCTACAAGTTTGACCTTGTATGACCACCTAGAATCAATGGTAAATTTCCCTTTTGGTCTTGGTACAATATCCCAAACATCATTATGAAGGATACAATTATATTCCTCTGTCATGGCCTCTCACAGTACCTTCTTTCCAAAATCCTCCATAAAGGTGGAGGCCCCATCTAGTTCTACAAAGGTATGCACAATTTCTATTGGATTGATGAGTAACTCATTAAGACCACCCTCTCTCACACCTCTTGACAAAATCCTCGAACTAGATAGAATACTATCACTGACATGCACTATTGTCCTTCAAAAGTAACTTTCCATCATACATTTGTCATACAAAAACTAAAAGAAGATTATTCTTCAATATAGGAAAATACAAAACATTACTCAACTCAATTACATCACTTATGAGTTTTTGTAACAAAATAGAGCCAACTCGTCTCGTAGAATAAGTGGTATCGTCACCAAGTTATATACTTATGCCTCCCACTTGCACGCGAATCTTGCAAAATAAAGGTCTATCACATATCTTGGTGCTCCATTGTCGATATACCAACCAACAATAGACATGATGTTAGAATATAAAAAAGTTATCAAAGATGTATCCATCTTGGAAAAATCCAAATATGAAGAAAGAACTCTTCCAAGGGGAAAAGGTGATTTTTTTAAGGAAACAAGGGTTTCACACTTGATGACCTTAACTAGGTAAACTTCAGCTGAAGTGAATAATTCTCTTTACTCAAGTGATCTAACCATTAACAAGTTGTGATTCCATGTGGAAATTTCATGCATTCTGGTGATTAATACAAAACTAAAGTTTCACCTTCTTCTATAAGGTTTCCTAGATATTAGCCCTATAATTATTAGCCTTTACAACTGCTATATATTAGAGTATAAATAAGCAGTGGAAAAGTAAAATAAATCATTTCAAATAGCACCAAAATTCTTTGGATTTAATGAGAAGATATATCAAACAAAGATATAGGTTTTATCCACTTCTAGGGAAACTTATTAACCGATAATGATATATGAATGCACATTTAAGTAGTACAATAGCAATGAAATCATACTCTTATAGTATTCTTTAGATTTCAAATCACTAATTTTTTTTCCCTATGCACAATCCCTTAAATTTTTTCCCTTTTACTTATGTCTAATAAACAAGACATAAATGGTTGTGAATAAAGAATCCTAACGAACATATATAGCTGAAATTCAAATTTGAAAATAACACAAGACATGGATAGCTAGAAAATTCACATATAAGATCAAGATGAAGTACAAGTACATACCATAGCCTTTTATGAAGGCTTGTACAAAATCTCCAACTATCCAAAAATATATAGCAAGGGTAAATCATCAAATCCTAGCTCAACCAAAAATATCCTAGTTTAAGAATCTTTCCAACACAACCTCCATGGAAAGGAGTCCTCCTATTTTATTATTCTTCACAAATCCACCCTAGGGTTTTCTCTTAAATACCCAATCTCAAAGGGATAGAACCTAACTCTAGAACTCTAAGATATAAAAAAAAACTCCAAGAATATTGAGAAACCATGGTGTCTCAGGAGAGAGAGACAATAGATTTTCAAGTGAATACTCTAGTCATAGAGAAAGAGAAATAGAGTGCATACTCTCTTCTCTTAGTCACATATAATCACAAGAATGAATAAATGTGAGTGAATAAATTTATTATTTAAATCCTCTCTCCTTCCTCCATTTATATGAGAGGTAAGGGAATCCAAAAATACTATGTAGGTCTAAGCCCTTATAAACACCTACATGAGCCCTTGTTGGCCACAAAAGTGAAACATTTAATCTATCTTACATGCCATGCTTCAATGGTGATTTCATCCATAATAATGACTTCAGGGCAATGTGGCTACATAAGGAAAATCCAAACCACTCCATCATAATATTCTTTAGACTCCATCTAGCCTCCACATCACTCCATTTGGTCAAATACCCCATGTAAGAACACTATTGAAGCACTAGGAATCTATAATACATACCCAATCCTTCAAATAGGAAACCCAAATTCCACATTTGATGAGGGCTTGTAGCACTCCTCTAAGATGCACAACACTAACATTCCTTCTAGGGAACTCTCTAAACAAGTGGCTCTTCCATGAGAACTCAATGAACGACATCCACAAAATCACCTAGATATCTCCAATGTGTAAGGGAGGAACATTGATCTTACAATAAATAAGTTTAGGCATCCATTTAGCAAGCCATTTCAATTTTTCATATCCAGAATGGACCATATCACATGCTACAATCCATATCGGACCTTTGAGGGGCTGAGCATACACCATGTACCGTAAATCTCTGGAAGTGCCCCCAAAAATGGTGTAAATACTTTTGAGTAGCATGATATCGGTCTTGATGATATTGGTTGGTGTCCTAGAGGGGGAGCTTGAGGAGAGACCCGAGGTTTCACCATTCTAATATTTGGTGTAGCTTGGGACACTTCTCTTTTCTTGTTGTTGTGATATGATGGATCAACATGAAAGTATGAGGTGATCATCTTGGTCATCCCAATCTATTTGTACTATACGAAAGTAGAGAGGGAGATCCTTGAGTCTTTTTATAGGAAGTGGTAGTGTCGTATGTTCATAGTGTAGGGGTTATAAAAATGAGGTGCATCTCTATATATGGCTCTTGTGAGTTTGTTGTAAAAAATATTTCTCCTGAAGTTGAATAAGGAGCCCAACGTTTGCTAGTTTTCCCTACACTCGGGTTTCCAGGGTATATTTGTGTTATTTTGTGTCACATGTGATTGGTTTTGTATATTTTCATGTGTGCTATTTATTTGGTGAGAAGTGGGCTTAATTGTAAGACAAACTCTATTGAATTGATATTATTTATTGATTGATTGCTCCATATCATTAGAGCTATTGTTGAAACAAGAATATTCAATGCTTCTTTGGAATTTTTGTTCTAGAGTTGTATGCATACGAGACATGGTGAAGAAACATCCTCTTGATAGGATATTAAGTTTGATGGGAAGCATAAGTTATAACAAAAAATTTTCCTCCTCTATACTAAGAAAATCTAATCCATCCTCATATTTATCAAATATTTGTTTACTATTGGAAAATTCAGTATGAACAGATTTTGAAAATTCTTTCTCGACAAGTCCAAAAAATACACCTTCTGCATGATCATTCTGAGCTGGTTGGGAGTCCATGGTGGGTGGTTTCATTACTAAATGTTGGGTAGGACAACAATCCCGTTATTTGTTTACGTGAATAATTAAATATATATTTTATATGTTCTAGTTATGCACATGATTTTTTGATGAGATGATGGTTGATTTAATTCAGTTTTTACCTTGTTTGGAGATTGACATATGTGCACTAAATCCCCGAGTAGTGAAACATCGAGTACTAATGTCTAGTTAAAAGGGGGGGGTTCATATGGGAACATTGGGATGTTACATTCCATAAATTCACTAATTTATTCTCTCATTTGATGGACTGTAGGTACAATGAAACAAGTATTTGTCAGATCTATCTTCGTCGAGAGAGAGAGAAGTTCAGGTAGAGTGGAGGAAAGTTAGAGATCCAATACGTCTAACAAGCAAAGATCAAATAGAGGTCATAAGATCAGAGGAAAATTCCATAGATGCATGCATTTTTTTCTTGCTAAAAATGGGTCATGTTATTATGATGTTGAGAGTATAAACAACATCAATGTTCCTTTGAGGTACACACATCTAGTGAAACAATGGGTACCAAAGGACCTTCGTCAAGTAAACACTAATTTTTGTCTCAATGAGAGGAAACATCACATTGATCCATCATTGTTACATGTTTTGGGGCTATTTTCCATTGATGGAATCAAGGTATTTTTATGATTGATTAATTGAATTGATGGAGTATGTTGAACCCTGTTACAAATACAAATATTAAATGTGGCTGGTCCAATATACGCAAGGTATGTGGAGATACCGAGTTGTTACAAATTATATACTAGTAAGAGACAAAGATAAAAATAAAGGAGACAAAGAAGGCTAAAAGCATTGGGGAATATTGCAGGGTTTATAAACAATACACAACCTGAGACAACAAATAAGCAACCCAATTACATATCTGAGGGACGTGAAGGAAACCAGGTATTTGTATGGACAATAAAATTAATATCTGTAGGAGAAGAGTTGTTCATCAACTACAACTTGAATGGAATAGATACATGCATTGATATTATGGGGGCGGTACCTAACCTCTCATTAATAATTCCTATATTTTATGTTTATCATTCAAAATAATAATAATTTTATGTAATTTTGTCACACTAGTTTTAACTAGATGTGCAACTTTTCACCTTCCCCTCATCCTCCTTATTCATCATTTGGAAAAAGTACAACTACTAGTATCGAGCAGCCTAGGAAGAACAAGAGGAAGAACTACAAGATGAATAAAAAACAAACGGGAAAACCTCCAACTTCTACTAGTCATGTTGGGGGAAATCGATGAAAATATTTGATGTTTGAAAATAAATTGTTACCTAATTACCTTAGTAGGATGCAATAAAACATGATGGATTCATACTTGCATGGATTCTGTCAGATTTTTTGATTTTACCGGATAAACTATATTTTAAACAAGCTCTTTCTAATTCTTTAGCCATTACCTGATCAACTTTTCTTTTCCCATTTCCAATAGAAAGAACCCCACAAATGTGGACATAATGCTCATACCATCATCCTTGAAAACATTTAAGACAAAATATTCAACAGTGCATAGTAATACCCATCCACATGGAAAACATTTTCTTTTACCTGATCATATCTTGTTCTAGCAAGTTGTTGACTTCTCATATAGATCTAACTAGGTCCCCATTCTTATTGTTCTTCATAGGACTAGGAAACTTGTAGCATAAGCTATGCCATTATTGAAATTATAGTTAGCAAGATAATTTCACATAGCTTATTTTGTGTTAGATTCAACCCATGTAGCCATGCAATTTATCAAAATGAAAGAAACATATTTTTCCATGTCTATATTTAATGGCATCTAGGATACATAAAGCTTAATTGATGATATAAGAATGTATGAGACTCCATATTTTTTATGAATGAATCAAAATAACTCTTTTGTTGAGGATGAAATAAAGTATGCATGTTAACATTTGCATATAATTCTTGACTTAATACATGAAGACCATGTGCTAACTCCATGGCATGTTGAAAATGCAACAAGAAAATCCTAATTTAATTTTTTCCTTGAATTAAACTAGGAATAAAATTGTAATTCCACATCACATGACCACTTGTATTAGTTAACTAAGTTAATTTGAATTAGTTGGCTCAATTAATTCTAGTTGAGGGTTTAACTTGAGCCATGTAGAGTGTCTCCTACATTATAGGAGCCCTAGTTGAGTTTATTTTGAGTTATAATTAATTAATTCAATTTAACTAAGTTAAAGTTAGTTAAACTAGTTCTAATTGTTGGAGGAACTAGTGGGAGGTCTAGTAGTGTGGTGTGCCTATAATGATCAAGTAGTTAACTAATGATTCACTCATAAATGACTCATGCATGTCAGATATGAGAGTTACCTAGTTGAGATTGGAGTTAAGGGAAAATGTAATATCAGTGGTATAATCATCTGAATTGTACAGGTGGTGCATGTAGTTAAACAAAGGCCTATGAGGATTGCACAATTCATATTGAGGATTATCCCTACTTAATAGGGGATAGTTCCCAAGGAAACATCACAATGAAATAGGGATTTGGGCAAGCGAGAAATTGGTTAAGTATTGGCCTGGGATTATTTAGGAAGCTGTGAGATAGATAGAGATAGTGCAGAGGTTTCTCGAGCTTGAGAAAAGAATTATAATCTTCTCAAATTTTATGATACAAATAGTTGGGGTTTTTAGCTATGGATTTCCCTAGGAAATCATTATGTAATGTGTTGATTGAATTCTTTCTCTTATATGCTTTGTGATTTCGAGACCATTTTATTATTTCTGCTGATGAGTAGATTAGATTCAAGTCTATTGTTTTAGAAAATTACAAGTAACAGTTTGAATCTACAAGGAATTTCTATATGGTATCAAGTAGAAATCACTCTAGAAGAGGAGAATATGAGTTTGTCTTTTGCAGGTGAAATCAAATTTGCAATATCATACTTCAGAGCCAGCAAGATGTCATTCTAAGGATTGAGACTCAAATATTCCCTTGAGGGTAGTTCAAACTATATTTATTGGAAGGACAAGATGGAGGCAGTGTTGGAAGAAAACGAGTTTAAGAAATTCATAAACAAATATATTCCTAAGCCTCTAGCAACTGATGCTCAATATCTGAGAGAGTGGTGAAAATGTGTCGGGATGAGCTTGGAAGTCTTGGTGTTACAGTTGCTGAAGATGATCTGGTCAGCCTAGCACTTCTAGGCCTTCCCAAGAGATGGAACAACTACTTCATTAAATGGGAGGGAGAAGCTACCAAAGTGGAAGCATTCGTGGTTCGACTTGGTGCAAGAAGAGATTCGACGAAACACCAAAGATGGATTCTCATCCAAGCATGATGATGAATAAAATTGTGCCTTAGTAGGAAAGGTGAAGAAAAAGAAAGGGAAGTAATCCCATTCCAAATCAGATTCTAGTCAGGGTGGCAAGAAGAAGGACTTGTCAAAGATTAAATGTTTTCGCTGTCATGAACTGGGACACTATGCCACGAAGTGTCCCCACAAGAAGGCCAACAAGAATCCATCAAGAGGAGTTGCATATGAAGTTCTTGCTTCAGAATTCGAGTTGGATTTCACCCTCATCGGTTGCATGGTTACATATGATCAACACAAAAAAATCCTTTAGTGTCATGGAGGAGAAGGACCTCCATATGCACATCAAAATGGGAGATGACGGAAGGTATAGTGCGAATCTAATAGAAGGAATATAAGGATTGAGTCAAAGTGTAAGTCTTATCTTTGGGTCATAGAGTGGGAGAAGGCTCTGCAACTGAGTGCGCGGACCCCTGCAACTGGGTGCGCAGGGCAGGTCGAGTCTGTAACCTTTGGAAGCATTGATAAAGAGAAGTTCTACCATATTTCTGTGTATCTTCTCCTGTTTTATGTATTATTGGGTATGAATTGCAAGTTTACTGTTTATTTACTGCGCAGACTCATATGAATGTGTTGAATAAATAAATATAACATAAGGCATCTGGTTATGCGAAGATAACTAACTGTTATAAGAAGATAAGTAAGATTGAGGGTGTGACTTAGGGGAATAGTGTAGATCGCTGCTCCAGCAGTATGAAAACCCCACAACCCATGGTTAAGGCTGCGCAAAGGCGAATATATCAGGGTGCGAAGGCCACGGAAGTGCACGACGTAACCTGCACGAAGGGAATCACATTTGGACCAAATCAAACCCTCAGACATCTCAAGGGTGCGGAAACCTAGTTCCAGCACGCCCCCATACTACTTCGGGTGAGACCTCAGTCTGCGGTCGCGTACTATTACCGAAAGGGCCAGTAGTACAGGGATTTGTTTGGCTAATTAACTCCGAACCTGGGTCAGGCCCCCACAAGCCAACACCTATACTTTGAGTGGGAGCAATTAACAACACCGTTGTTTTGGGTGAATAAAGTGGAAGGAGAGGTACCGCTATCAAGGCAAAATTTTCATTAATCAAGTACACAAAAAAAAATATCGTTTTATTTGTGATAGATTTTCTAGATTCTATTTAGTTTAGATTTATTTATTATTAATAAAAAAGATTCATGAGATAGTTTATTTTCCTTTTAAAATAAGTTTTATTTTAATTCAAGTTTGAATTTAAATTTTAAAATAGATTTGAATTTACCTTTTTATTTAAGATCAAATTTGATTTTTATTTTTTATTTTTTTTTATTATTTTTACATTTATATGTTTTTTTAAATGAGACACCGAAAAAGAAAAAAAAAGAAAAAAGGATGCCACTGAAGCCACCCTTTCTCTTTTCCCCCATAATCGTCCACGTAACAAGCCCTTTTCACTTTGTTTTTTTTCCTTGCGACATCAAACTATTCCTGTTATATTTGCAAGCCCCTAATGTAGGACTACAAGCCACCCTTTACTTCCTCCCTGCAGAAATAAACCATTCATCGTCCTTTTTCTAGGCCCATGGTGAATGAATCTCAAATCTGCTAGTCGATTTACATTCAAACTCCCTGTGACTAACAAATGTCATTCCAACATTAAACCCTATTAAAGAAACTTCACTATGGGTCCAAAAAAATCTCTCTTCACCATCGAATGCTATTTGGTATACCCTAGTTTTGCGTCCTCCATGTTGTTTTGGAAATTTGAAGGTGAAATCCATACGAGTGTCGCCACTACTATACTGCAAAGGCATGCACAATAGTCCATTTAAAGGATTTCATTCATCTTTGTTTTTTGTGTAAAATTAATCTCGTTGATGAAAATAACTATGGAAAATTGTCTGGGTGCAACATTGGTATTTTCTAATTGAAATCTTATGTGTGTTGCTAGTAGTGTTGCCTGTGACATTTGGTACTTTGTTGTCAAGTGGTGAAAGTGGAAGCCTCAAATAGATCATGGTATTGAGTTATTGGATTTATCCTTCCCTTTCCAGCAGTAATTTAAGTATGGTTTGATTCATTTTTTTTAGATATATTTATTTTCTTTTAGATATATTTGTATGCAATTTTTTTCTTGGGAGAGTTGACCTGATGGAAACTTAATTTATTTGTTATCGCCATCCAAAACTAGTCAGGCCTGAAGAGTTTCATAGAGTATTAAGCCTTTACCAAGGTTTTTACACTGATAATAATTTGGGTTAATTAATTCAGATAGGAAGCAAGGGGTGGAGGGATTTAGGACTGGTTCTAGCTTTATCGAACCCCACATGGAAGGCATAGTAGAAGTGGAACAATTACCATATTTTACGTTGAATGCATGAAGCCTAACCCATGGGTAAGAGTGTGGGGAAATTTGTTGGGATAATGGTGATGGGTTTATTGTGGCCACTGATTTTGTTGTTCAGAACTACTCTTTTAACTCACTTGGCAGGAAGTAGCTTTAGAAATGAATGATGTAGGAAAATGGGCCATTTGTAGGCTAGTTCTTTTTTTTTTTTGTGGGAAGTGAGAGAAAACTAGGGTTCTCTAATGTATGATCCATGGTGTGGCTCGAGGAAGAGCAGGAGTGGATGGTGGTAATAATAATTACTTTTTCTTTACCAAGGCTTTTTTTTCGAAACTTATGGCATTTCTGCTTAGCCAAGTCCTTTGTTTGATTTGGGTTCAATCATGTTTCCAATATTCCTACAAAGTCAATTAATAAGCACAAGTGGTTGTTAGAATTTTTAAGGAATGGAATGCATTTAATGTTATATGTTTACTAGTGACATATTTTGAGTTTTTTTGGTGCAGTATTTCAAACCCGAGGTTTGAAAGACTTAACTACCTAATTCCACTTTAATCTTCATATGCCTCATTCGTATTACCTAGGACTTGCATTTGCCCCAACTGCTTATCTATTCTTTTGAGGAATCAGCTATTGTGAGACCACCCCCTTCACTACTCAACCACAACTCAATTGGACATATTTAAATCAGTTTTAATGTTTAAATAAGCAAAATGTTTGGAGTATTGGTAAAGAAGGAAAGATGAAGATAACTTGATAAAGTGAAAAGTTTGGATGGAGGCTAAAAAAGGATTAGCTAAATAGATAATTTTTATTCACTCTCACAAAAACAAGAAATGATGAAAACCTTTGATCCAAACTATGTGAGTAGCCTACAAGGTTAGTGTTATAGTTCAAAATTGACGTCCCTATTTAAGTCTTTCCTCCTTTTTCAATGAAAGGACATGTAATAATTTTTGAAGACCACAAATTTGACTTGAATCTCAATCAATTGTCTGCAAAAGATATTAATATTCACAGTGGAAATATTTTATATGATTAAAATATCTTAACAATTGTGTGCATATGTTGAAATTCAAGTTTAAGCCACTATACGAGGTTTTGTTAATGTATGGAGTAGGCTATCAAAATCCAAAACTAGAAATTGTGACCACCCCAAAATATGCTAACGATGGACAACGTAGTAAATGCAACTGATATATAGGACACAGTGTCAAGGACTCTTCCATGGTAATTCCATGGTTGTGCGTTGAATGTTGTTGTTGTTGTTTCAATTTCCAGTGACAATATACAACCTTGTCAATGCTCCCATTTGATAATTTCTAGAAGGTCATCATATAATGCTCTTCCTGCTCCCATGTCAATAACTTCTTTGTGATTATTTCCAACTGATAATGTTGTACATATCCTTTTGTGTTCTCAATGTCAAGTAGGCCACCAACCATATCAAACCTATTTAGAATAGAAATACACAAAACACAACTGCCTATGTTTTTGAGACAAAAATATGTTGGCATCAATGTCTTCTCTATCAACCATTTTGATTCTTAAATTACATATCTAATTTTGTGATTACACCTAAGATACATGAAACTTGGAAAATAGGTATGGGTTTTGGAAATGGGAGCATCTTATAAATGTGACTCCACTCAAATTGGTACATTGGGGGAAACATAGTATATAAAAAAATGAAAATGCAAGATTTCAAATTTTAAAATTAGTACATTGACTACCTCTTTTGTAAGAGCCCTCTATTAATGAACCTTGTCTTTTATTTTTTAATACTACCATTAGCTACAAGTTTGACCTTGTATGACCACCTAGAATCAATGGTAAATTTCCCTTTTGGTCTTGGTACAATATCCCAAACATCATTATGAAGGATACAATTATATTCTTCTGCCATGGCCTCTCACAATACCTTCTTTCCAAAAGCCTCCATAAAGGTGGAGGCCCCATATAGTTCTGCAATGGTATGCACAATTTCTATTGGATCGATGAGTAGCTTATTAAGACCACCCTCTCTCACACCTCTTGACAAAGTCCTTGAACTAGATAGAATACTATCACTAACCATTCATCGTCCTTTTTCTAGGCCCATGGTGAATGAATCTCAAATCTGCTAGTCGATTTACATTCAAACTCCCTGTGACTAACAAATGTCATTCCAACATTAAACCCTATTAAAGAAACTTCACTATGGGTCCAAAAAAATCTCTCTTCACCATCGAATGCTATTTGGTATACCCTAGTTTTGCGTCCTCCATGTTGTTTTGGAAATTTGAAGGTGAAATCCATACGAGTGTCGCCACTACTATACTGCAAAGGCATGCACAATAGTCCATTTAAAGGATTTCATTCATCTTTGTTTTTTGTGTAAAATTAATCTCGTTGATGAAAATAACTATGGAAAATTGTCTGGGTGCAACATTGGTATTTTCTAATTGAAATCTTATGTGTGTTGCTAGTAGTGTTGCCTGTGACATTTGGTACTTTGTTGTCAAGTGGTGAAAGTGGAAGCCTCAAATATATCATGGTATTGAGTTATTGGATTTATCCTTCCCTTTCCAGCAGTAATTTAAGTATGGTTTGATTCATTTTTTTTAGATATATTTATTTTCTTTTAGATATATTTGTATGCAATTTTTTTCTTGGGAGAGTTGACCTGATGGAAACTTAATTTATTTGTTATCGCCATCCAAAACTAGTCAGGCCTGAAGAGTTTCATAGAGTATTAAGCCTTTACCAAGGTTTTTACACTGATAATAATTTGGGTTAATTAATTCAGATAGGAAGCAAGGGGTGGAGGGATTTAGGACTGGTTCTAGCTTTATCGAACCCCACATGGAAGGCATAGTAGAAGTGGAACAATTACCATATTTTACGTTGAATGCATGAAGCCTAACCCATGGGTAAGAGTGTGGGGAAATTTGTTGGGATAATGGTGATGGGTTTATTGTGGCCACTGATTTTGTTGTTCAGAACTACTCTTTTAACTCACTTGGCAGGAAGTAGCTTTAGAAATGAATGATGTAGGAAAATGGGCCATTTGTAGGCTAGTTCTTTTTTTTTTTTGTGGGAAGTGAGAGAAAACTAGGGTTCTCTAATGTATGATCCATGGTGTGGCTCGAGGAAGAGCAGGAGTGGATGGTGGTAATAATAATTACTTTTTCTTTACCAAGGCTTTTTTTTCGAAACTTATGGCATTTCTGCTTAGCCAAGTCCTTTGTTTGATTTGGGTTCAATCATGTTTCCAATATTCCTACAAAGTCAATTAATAAGCACAAGTGGTTGTTAGAATTTTTAAGGAATGGAATGCATTTAATGTTATATGTTTACTAGTGACATATTTTGAGTTTTTTTGGTGCAGTATTTCAAACCCGAGGTTTGAAAGACTTAACTACCTAATTCCACTTTAATCTTCATATGCCTCATTCGTATTACCTAGGACTTGCATTTGCCCCAACTGCTTATCTATTCTTTTGAGGAATCAGCTATTGTGAGACCACCCCCTTCACTACTCAACCACAACTCAATTGGACATATTTAAATCAGTTTTAATGTTTAAATAAGCAAAATGTTTGGAGTATTGGTAAAGAAGGAAAGATGAAGATAACTTGATAAAGTGAAAAGTTTGGATGGAGGCTAAAAAAGGATTAGCTAAATAGATAATTTTTATTCACTCTCACAAAAACAAGAAATGATGAAAACCTTTGATCCAAACTATGTGAGTAGCCTACAAGGTTAGTGTTATAGTTCAAAATTGACGTCCCTATTTAAGTCTTTCCTCCTTTTTCAATGAAAGGACATGTAATAATTTTTGAAGACCACAAATTTGACTTGAATCTCAATCAATTGTCTGCAAAAGATATTAATATTCACAGTGGAAATATTTTATATGATTAAAATATCTTAACAATTGTGTGCATATGTTGAAATTCAAGTTTAAGCCACTATACGAGGTTTTGTTAATGTATGGAGTAGGCTATCAAAATCCAAAACTAGAAATTGTGACCACCCCAAAATATGCTAACGATGGACAACGTAGTAAATGCAACTGATATATAGGACACAGTGTCAAGGACTCTTCCATGGTAATTCCATGGTTGTGCGTTGAATGTTGTTGTTGTTGTTTCAATTTCCAGTGACAATATACAACCTTGTCAATGCTCCCATTTGATAATTTCTAGAAGGTCATCATATAATGCTCTTCCTGCTCCCATGTCAATAACTTCTTTGTGATTATTTCCAACTGATAATGTTGTACATATCCTTTTGTGTTCTCAATGTCAAGTAGGCCACCAACCATATCAAACCTATTTAGAATAGAAATACACAAAACACAACTGCCTATGTTTTTGAGACAAAAATATGTTGGCATCAATGTCTTCTCTATCAACCATTTTGATTCTTAAATTACATATCTAATTTTGTGATTACACCTAAGATACATGAAACTTGGAAAATAGGTATGGGTTTTGGAAATGGGAGCATCTTATAAATGTGACTCCACTCAAATTGGTACATTGGGGGAAACATAGTATATAAAAAAATGAAAATGCAAGATTTCAAATTTTAAAATTAGTACATTGACTACCTCTTTTGTAAGAGCCCTCTATTAATGAACCTTGTCTTTTATTTTTTAATACTACCATTAGCTACAAGTTTGACCTTGTATGACCACCTAGAATCAATGGTAAATTTCCCTTTTGGTCTTGGTACAATATCCCAAACATCATTATGAAGGATACAATTATATTCTTCTGCCATGGCCTCTCACAATACCTTCTTTCCAAAAGCCTCCATAAAGGTGGAGGCCCCATATAGTTCTGCAATGGTATGCACAATTTCTATTGGATCGATGAGTAGCTTATTAAGACCACCCTCTCTCACACCTCTTGACAAAGTCCTTGAACTAGATAGAATACTATCACTAACCATTCATCGTCCTTTTTCTAGGCCCATGGTGAATGAATCTCAAATCTGCTAGTCGATTTACATTCAAACTCCCTGTGACTAACAAATGTCATTCCAACATTAAACCCTATTAAAGAAACTTCACTATGGGTCCAAAAAAATCTCTCTTCACCATCGAATGCTATTTGGTATACCCTAGTTTTGCGTCCTCCATGTTGTTTTGGAAATTTGAAGGTGAAATCCATACGAGTGTCGCCACTACTATACTGCAAAGGCATGCACAATAGTCCATTTAAAGGATTTCATTCATCTTTGTTTTTTGTGTAAAATTAATCTCGTTGATGAAAATAACTATGGAAAATTGTCTGGGTGCAACATTGGTATTTTCTAATTGAAATCTTATGTGTGTTGCTAGTAGTGTTGCCTGTGACATTTGGTACTTTGTTGTCAAGTGGTGAAAGTGGAAGCCTCAAATATATCATGGTATTGAGTTATTGGATTTATCCTTCCCTTTCCAGCAGTAATTTAAGTATGGTTTGATTCATTTTTTTTAGATATATTTATTTTCTTTTAGATATATTTGTATGCAATTTTTTTCTTGGGAGAGTTGACCTGATGGAAACTTAATTTATTTGTTATCGCCATCCAAAACTAGTCAGGCCTGAAGAGTTTCATAGAGTATTAAGCCTTTACCAAGGTTTTTACACTGATAATAATTTGGGTTAATTAATTCAGATAGGAAGCAAGGGGTGGAGGGATTTAGGACTGGTTCTAGCTTTATCGAACCCCACATGGAAGGCATAGTAGAAGTGGAACAATTACCATATTTTACGTTGAATGCATGAAGCCTAACCCATGGGTAAGAGTGTGGGGAAATTTGTTGGGATAATGGTGATGGGTTTATTGTGGCCACTGATTTTGTTGTTCAGAACTACTCTTTTAACTCACTTGGCAGGAAGTAGCTTTAGAAATGAATGATGTAGGAAAATGGGCCATTTGTAGGCTAGTTCTTTTTTTTTTTTGTGGGAAGTGAGAGAAAACTAGGGTTCTCTAATGTATGATCCATGGTGTGGCTCGAGGAAGAGCAGGAGTGGATGGTGGTAATAATAATTACTTTTTCTTTACCAAGGCTTTTTTTTCGAAACTTATGGCATTTCTGCTTAGCCAAGTCCTTTGTTTGATTTGGGTTCAATCATGTTTCCAATATTCCTACAAAGTCAATTAATAAGCACAAGTGGTTGTTAGAATTTTTAAGGAATGGAATGCATTTAATGTTATATGTTTACTAGTGACATATTTTGAGTTTTTTTGGTGCAGTATTTCAAACCCGAGGTTTGAAAGACTTAACTACCTAATTCCACTTTAATCTTCATATGCCTCATTCGTATTACCTAGGACTTGCATTTGCCCCAACTGCTTATCTATTCTTTTGAGGAATCAGCTATTGTGAGACCACCCCCTTCACTACTCAACCACAACTCAATTGGACATATTTAAATCAGTTTTAATGTTTAAATAAGCAAAATGTTTGGAGTATTGGTAAAGAAGGAAAGATGAAGATAACTTGATAAAGTGAAAAGTTTGGATGGAGGCTAAAAAAGGATTAGCTAAATAGATAATTTTTATTCACTCTCACAAAAACAAGAAATGATGAAAACCTTTGATCCAAACTATGTGAGTAGCCTACAAGGTTAGTGTTATAGTTCAAAATTGACGTCCCTATTTAAGTCTTTCCTCCTTTTTCAATGAAAGGACATGTAATAATTTTTGAAGACCACAAATTTGACTTGAATCTCAATCAATTGTCTGCAAAAGATATTAATATTCACAGTGGAAATATTTTATATGATTAAAATATCTTAACAATTGTGTGCATATGTTGAAATTCAAGTTTAAGCCACTATACGAGGTTTTGTTAATGTATGGAGTAGGCTATCAAAATCCAAAACTAGAAATTGTGACCACCCCAAAATATGCTAACGATGGACAACGTAGTAAATGCAACTGATATATAGGACACAGTGTCAAGGACTCTTCCATGGTAATTCCATGGTTGTGCGTTGAATGTTGTTGTTGTTGTTTCAATTTCCAGTGACAATATACAACCTTGTCAATGCTCCCATTTGATAATTTCTAGAAGGTCATCATATAATGCTCTTCCTGCTCCCATGTCAATAACTTCTTTGTGATTATTTCCAACTGATAATGTTGTACATATCCTTTTGTGTTCTCAATGTCAAGTAGGCCACCAACCATATCAAACCTATTTAGAATAGAAATACACAAAACACAACTGCCTATGTTTTTGAGACAAAAATATGTTGGCATCAATGTCTTCTCTATCAACCATTTTGATTCTTAAATTACATATCTAATTTTGTGATTACACCTAAGATACATGAAACTTGGAAAATAGGTATGGGTTTTGGAAATGGGAGCATCTTATAAATGTGACTCCACTCAAATTGGTACATTGGGGGAAACATAGTATATAAAAAAATGAAAATGCAAGATTTCAAATTTTAAAATTAGTACATTGACTACCTCTTTTGTAAGAGCCCTCTATTAATGAACCTTGTCTTTTATTTTTTAATACTACCATTAGCTACAAGTTTGACCTTGTATGACCACCTAGAATCAATGGTAAATTTCCCTTTTGGTCTTGGTACAATATCCCAAACATCATTATGAAGGATACAATTATATTCTTCTGCCATGGCCTCTCACAATACCTTCTTTCCAAAAGCCTCCATAAAGGTGGAGGCCCCATATAGTTCTGCAATGGTATGCACAATTTCTATTGGATCGATGAGTAGCTTATTAAGACCACCCTCTCTCACACCTCTTGACAAAGTCCTTGAACTAGATAGAATACTATCACTAACCATTCATCGTCCTTTTTCTAGGCCCATGGTGAATGAATCTCAAATCTGCTAGTCGATTTACATTCAAACTCCCTGTGACTAACAAATGTCATTCCAACATTAAACCCTATTAAAGAAACTTCACTATGGGTCCAAAAAAATCTCTCTTCACCATCGAATGCTATTTGGTATACCCTAGTTTTGCGTCCTCCATGTTGTTTTGGAAATTTGAAGGTGAAATCCATACGAGTGTCGCCACTACTATACTGCAAAGGCATGCACAATAGTCCATTTAAAGGATTTCATTCATCTTTGTTTTTTGTGTAAAATTAATCTCGTTGATGAAAATAACTATGGAAAATTGTCTGGGTGCAACATTGGTATTTTCTAATTGAAATCTTATGTGTGTTGCTAGTAGTGTTGCCTGTGACATTTGGTACTTTGTTGTCAAGTGGTGAAAGTGGAAGCCTCAAATATATCATGGTATTGAGTTATTGGATTTATCCTTCCCTTTCCAGCAGTAATTTAAGTATGGTTTGATTCATTTTTTTTAGATATATTTATTTTCTTTTAGATATATTTGTATGCAATTTTTTTCTTGGGAGAGTTGACCTGATGGAAACTTAATTTATTTGTTATCGCCATCCAAAACTAGTCAGGCCTGAAGAGTTTCATAGAGTATTAAGCCTTTACCAAGGTTTTTACACTGATAATAATTTGGGTTAATTAATTCAGATAGGAAGCAAGGGGTGGAGGGATTTAGGACTGGTTCTAGCTTTATCGAACCCCACATGGAAGGCATAGTAGAAGTGGAACAATTACCATATTTTACGTTGAATGCATGAAGCCTAACCCATGGGTAAGAGTGTGGGGAAATTTGTTGGGATAATGGTGATGGGTTTATTGTGGCCACTGATTTTGTTGTTCAGAACTACTCTTTTAACTCACTTGGCAGGAAGTAGCTTTAGAAATGAATGATGTAGGAAAATGGGCCATTTGTAGGCTAGTTCTTTTTTTTTTTTGTGGGAAGTGAGAGAAAACTAGGGTTCTCTAATGTATGATCCATGGTGTGGCTCGAGGAAGAGCAGGAGTGGATGGTGGTAATAATAATTACTTTTTCTTTACCAAGGCTTTTTTTTCGAAACTTATGGCATTTCTGCTTAGCCAAGTCCTTTGTTTGATTTGGGTTCAATCATGTTTCCAATATTCCTACAAAGTCAATTAATAAGCACAAGTGGTTGTTAGAATTTTTAAGGAATGGAATGCATTTAATGTTATATGTTTACTAGTGACATATTTTGAGTTTTTTTGGTGCAGTATTTCAAACCCGAGGTTTGAAAGACTTAACTACCTAATTCCACTTTAATCTTCATATGCCTCATTCGTATTACCTAGGACTTGCATTTGCCCCAACTGCTTATCTATTCTTTTGAGGAATCAGCTATTGTGAGACCACCCCCTTCACTACTCAACCACAACTCAATTGGACATATTTAAATCAGTTTTAATGTTTAAATAAGCAAAATGTTTGGAGTATTGGTAAAGAAGGAAAGATGAAGATAACTTGATAAAGTGAAAAGTTTGGATGGAGGCTAAAAAAGGATTAGCTAAATAGATAATTTTTATTCACTCTCACAAAAACAAGAAATGATGAAAACCTTTGATCCAAACTATGTGAGTAGCCTACAAGGTTAGTGTTATAGTTCAAAATTGACGTCCCTATTTAAGTCTTTCCTCCTTTTTCAATGAAAGGACATGTAATAATTTTTGAAGACCACAAATTTGACTTGAATCTCAATCAATTGTCTGCAAAAGATATTAATATTCACAGTGGAAATATTTTATATGATTAAAATATCTTAACAATTGTGTGCATATGTTGAAATTCAAGTTTAAGCCACTATACGAGGTTTTGTTAATGTATGGAGTAGGCTATCAAAATCCAAAACTAGAAATTGTGACCACCCCAAAATATGCTAACGATGGACAACGTAGTAAATGCAACTGATATATAGGACACAGTGTCAAGGACTCTTCCATGGTAATTCCATGGTTGTGCGTTGAATGTTGTTGTTGTTGTTTCAATTTCCAGTGACAATATACAACCTTGTCAATGCTCCCATTTGATAATTTCTAGAAGGTCATCATATAATGCTCTTCCTGCTCCCATGTCAATAACTTCTTTGTGATTATTTCCAACTGATAATGTTGTACATATCCTTTTGTGTTCTCAATGTCAAGTAGGCCACCAACCATATCAAACCTATTTAGAATAGAAATACACAAAACACAACTGCCTATGTTTTTGAGACAAAAATATGTTGGCATCAATGTCTTCTCTATCAACCATTTTGATTCTTAAATTACATATCTAATTTTGTGATTACACCTAAGATACATGAAACTTGGAAAATAGGTATGGGTTTTGGAAATGGGAGCATCTTATAAATGTGACTCCACTCAAATTGGTACATTGGGGGAAACATAGTATATAAAAAAATGAAAATGCAAGATTTCAAATTTTAAAATTAGTACATTGACTACCTCTTTTGTAAGAGCCCTCTATTAATGAACCTTGTCTTTTATTTTTTAATACTACCATTAGCTACAAGTTTGACCTTGTATGACCACCTAGAATCAATGGTAAATTTCCCTTTTGGTCTTGGTACAATATCCCAAACATCATTATGAAGGATACAATTATATTCTTCTGCCATGGCCTCTCACAATACCTTCTTTCCAAAAGCCTCCATAAAGGTGGAGGCCCCATATAGTTCTGCAATGGTATGCACAATTTCTATTGGATCGATGAGTAGCTTATTAAGACCACCCTCTCTCACACCTCTTGACAAAGTCCTTGAACTAGATAGAATACTATCACTAACCATTCATCGTCCTTTTTCTAGGCCCATGGTGAATGAATCTCAAATCTGCTAGTCGATTTACATTCAAACTCCCTGTGACTAACAAATGTCATTCCAACATTAAACCCTATTAAAGAAACTTCACTATGGGTCCAAAAAAATCTCTCTTCACCATCGAATGCTATTTGGTATACCCTAGTTTTGCGTCCTCCATGTTGTTTTGGAAATTTGAAGGTGAAATCCATACGAGTGTCGCCACTACTATACTGCAAAGGCATGCACAATAGTCCATTTAAAGGATTTCATTCATCTTTGTTTTTTGTGTAAAATTAATCTCGTTGATGAAAATAACTATGGAAAATTGTCTGGGTGCAACATTGGTATTTTCTAATTGAAATCTTATGTGTGTTGCTAGTAGTGTTGCCTGTGACATTTGGTACTTTGTTGTCAAGTGGTGAAAGTGGAAGCCTCAAATATATCATGGTATTGAGTTATTGGATTTATCCTTCCCTTTCCAGCAGTAATTTAAGTATGGTTTGATTCATTTTTTTTAGATATATTTATTTTCTTTTAGATATATTTGTATGCAATTTTTTTCTTGGGAGAGTTGACCTGATGGAAACTTAATTTATTTGTTATCGCCATCCAAAACTAGTCAGGCCTGAAGAGTTTCATAGAGTATTAAGCCTTTACCAAGGTTTTTACACTGATAATAATTTGGGTTAATTAATTCAGATAGGAAGCAAGGGGTGGAGGGATTTAGGACTGGTTCTAGCTTTATCGAACCCCACATGGAAGGCATAGTAGAAGTGGAACAATTACCATATTTTACGTTGAATGCATGAAGCCTAACCCATGGGTAAGAGTGTGGGGAAATTTGTTGGGATAATGGTGATGGGTTTATTGTGGCCACTGATTTTGTTGTTCAGAACTACTCTTTTAACTCACTTGGCAGGAAGTAGCTTTAGAAATGAATGATGTAGGAAAATGGGCCATTTGTAGGCTAGTTCTTTTTTTTTTTTGTGGGAAGTGAGAGAAAACTAGGGTTCTCTAATGTATGATCCATGGTGTGGCTCGAGGAAGAGCAGGAGTGGATGGTGGTAATAATAATTACTTTTTCTTTACCAAGGCTTTTTTTTCGAAACTTATGGCATTTCTGCTTAGCCAAGTCCTTTGTTTGATTTGGGTTCAATCATGTTTCCAATATTCCTACAAAGTCAATTAATAAGCACAAGTGGTTGTTAGAATTTTTAAGGAATGGAATGCATTTAATGTTATATGTTTACTAGTGACATATTTTGAGTTTTTTTGGTGCAGTATTTCAAACCCGAGGTTTGAAAGACTTAACTACCTAATTCCACTTTAATCTTCATATGCCTCATTCGTATTACCTAGGACTTGCATTTGCCCCAACTGCTTATCTATTCTTTTGAGGAATCAGCTATTGTGAGACCACCCCCTTCACTACTCAACCACAACTCAATTGGACATATTTAAATCAGTTTTAATGTTTAAATAAGCAAAATGTTTGGAGTATTGGTAAAGAAGGAAAGATGAAGATAACTTGATAAAGTGAAAAGTTTGGATGGAGGCTAAAAAAGGATTAGCTAAATAGATAATTTTTATTCACTCTCACAAAAACAAGAAATGATGAAAACCTTTGATCCAAACTATGTGAGTAGCCTACAAGGTTAGTGTTATAGTTCAAAATTGACGTCCCTATTTAAGTCTTTCCTCCTTTTTCAATGAAAGGACATGTAATAATTTTTGAAGACCACAAATTTGACTTGAATCTCAATCAATTGTCTGCAAAAGATATTAATATTCACAGTGGAAATATTTTATATGATTAAAATATCTTAACAATTGTGTGCATATGTTGAAATTCAAGTTTAAGCCACTATACGAGGTTTTGTTAATGTATGGAGTAGGCTATCAAAATCCAAAACTAGAAATTGTGACCACCCCAAAATATGCTAACGATGGACAACGTAGTAAATGCAACTGATATATAGGACACAGTGTCAAGGACTCTTCCATGGTAATTCCATGGTTGTGCGTTGAATGTTGTTGTTGTTGTTTCAATTTCCAGTGACAATATACAACCTTGTCAATGCTCCCATTTGATAATTTCTAGAAGGTCATCATATAATGCTCTTCCTGCTCCCATGTCAATAACTTCTTTGTGATTATTTCCAACTGATAATGTTGTACATATCCTTTTGTGTTCTCAATGTCAAGTAGGCCACCAACCATATCAAACCTATTTAGAATAGAAATACACAAAACACAACTGCCTATGTTTTTGAGACAAAAATATGTTGGCATCAATGTCTTCTCTATCAACCATTTTGATTCTTAAATTACATATCTAATTTTGTGATTACACCTAAGATACATGAAACTTGGAAAATAGGTATGGGTTTTGGAAATGGGAGCATCTTATAAATGTGACTCCACTCAAATTGGTACATTGGGGGAAACATAGTATATAAAAAAATGAAAATGCAAGATTTCAAATTTTAAAATTAGTACATTGACTACCTCTTTTGTAAGAGCCCTCTATTAATGAACCTTGTCTTTTATTTTTTAATACTACCATTAGCTACAAGTTTGACCTTGTATGACCGCCTAGAATCAATGGTAAATTTCCCTTTTGGTCTTGGTACAATATCCCAAACATCATTATGAAGGATACAATTATATTCTTCTGCCATGGCCTCTCACAATACCTTCTTTCCAAAAGCCTCCATAAAGGTGGAGGCCCCATATAGTTCTGCAATGGTATGCACAATTTCTATTGGATCGATGAGTAGCTTATTAAGACCACCCTCTCTCACACCTCTTGACAAAGTCCTTGAACTAGATAGAATACTATCACTGACATGCACTATTGTCCTTCAAAAGTAACTTTCCATCATACATCTGTCATAAAAAAACTAAAAGAAGAATATTCTTCAATATAGGAACATACAAAACATTACTCAAATCAATTACATCACTTATCAGTTTTTGTAAGGAAATAGAGCCAACTCCTCTCGTAGAATAAGTGGCATCATCCCCAAGTTATATACTTATGCCTCCCACTTGCATGTGAATCTTGCAAAATAAAGGCCTGTCACATAGCTTGGTGCTCCATTATCGATGTACCAACCAACAACAGAAACACTGTTAGAATATCAACAACTTATCAAAGACATATCCATCTTGGAAAAATCCCAATATGAAGAAATAACTCTTCCAAGGGGCAAAGGTGATTTTTTTAAGGAAACAAGGGTTTCACACTCGATGACCTTAACTAGGTAAACTTCACGTGAAGTGAAAAATTCTCTTCACTCAAGTGATCTAACCATAACAAGTTGTGATGCCATGTGGAAATTTCATGCATTCCGGTGATTAATGTAAAACTAAAGTTTCACCTTATTCTAGAAGGTTTCCTAGATCTTAGCCCTATAATTATTAGCCTTTACAACTGCTATATATTAGAGTATAAATAAGTATTGGAAAAGTAAAATAAATCATTTCAAATAGCCCCAAAATTATTTGGATTTAATGAGAAAATATATCAAACAAAGAGATAAGTTTTATCCCCTTCTAGGGAAACTTATTAACCGATAATCATATATGAAATGCACATTTACGTAGTATAAAAACAATGAAATCATACTCTTATAGTCTTCTTTA
Source organism: Pinus tabuliformis (assembly GCA_031772625.1). Classification (NCBI taxonomy): domain Eukaryota; kingdom Viridiplantae; phylum Streptophyta; class Pinopsida; order Pinales; family Pinaceae; genus Pinus; species Pinus tabuliformis. The sequence continues at coordinate 602,931,714 of CM062820.1, forward strand.
GATTTCAAATCGCTAATTTTTTTCCCTATGCACAATCCATTAAAATTTTTCCCTTTTACTTATGTCTAATCAACAAGACATAAATAGTTGTGAATAGAGAATCCTAACGAACATATATAGCTGAAATTCAAATTTGAAAATAACATAAGACGTGGATAGCTAGAAAATTCACATATAAGATCAAGATAAAGTACAAGTACATACCATAGCCTTTTATGAAGGCTTGTACAAAATCTCCAACTATCCAAAAATATATAGCAAGGGTAAATCATCAAACCCTAGCTCAACCAAAATTATCCTAGTGTAAGAATCTTTGCAACACAACCTCCAAGGCAAGGAATCCTCCTATTTTATTATTCTTCACAAATCCACCCTAGGGTTTTCTCTTAAAGCCCCAATCTAAAAGGGATAGAACCTAACCCTAGAACTCTAAAATATCAAAAATCTCCAAGAATATTGAGAAACCATGGTGTCTCAGGAGAGAGAGACAATGCATTTTCAAGTGAATACTCCAGTCACAGAGAAAGAGAAATAGAGTGCATACTCTCTTCTCTTAGTCACATATAATTGCAAGAATGAATAAATGTGACTGAATAAATTTATTATTAAAATCTTCTCTCCTTCCTCCATTTATATGGGAGGTAAGGGAATCCAAAAATACTATGTAGGTCTAAGCCCTTATAAACACCTACGTGAGCCCTTGTTGGCCACAAAAGTGAGACATTTAATCTAGCTTACATGCCATACTTCAATGGTGATTTCATCCATAATAATGACTTCAAGGTGATGTGGCTACACAAGGAGAATCCAAACCACTCCATCATAAGATGCTTTAAACTCCATCTAGCCTCCACATCACTCTATTGGGTCAAATACCCCCCGTAAGAACACTATTGAAGCACTAGGCATCTATAATACATACCCAATCCTTCAAATAGGAAACCCAATTTCCACATTTGATGAGGGCTTGTAGTGCTCCTCTAAGATGCACAACACTAACATTCCTTCTAGGGAACTCTCTAAACAAGTGGCTCTTTCATGAGAGCTCAATGAACGACATCCACAGAATCGCCTAGATATCTCCAATGTGTAAGGGAGGAACATTGATCTTACAATAAATAAGTTTACGAATTCATTTAGCAAGCCATTTCAATTTTGCATATCCAGCATGGACCATATCACATGCTACAATCCATCTCGGACCTTCCAGGGGCTGAGCATACACCATGTACCCCAAATCTCATGAAGTGCCCCCAAATGGTGTAAATACTTTTGAGTAGCATTATATCAGTCTCGATGATATTGGTTGGTGTCTTAGAGGGGGAGCCTGAGGAGAGACCCAAGGTTTCACCATTCTAATATCTTGTGCAGCTTGGGACACTTCTCTTTTCTTGTTGTTGTGATATAATGGATCAACATGAAAGTATGAGGTGATCATCTTGGTCATCCCAATCTATCTGTACTATACGAAAGTAGAGAGGGAGATCCTTGAGTCTTTTTATAGGAAGTGGTAGTGTCGTATGTTCATAGTGTAGGGGGCATCTAAAAATGAGGTGCATCTCTATATATGGCTCTTGTGAGTTTGTTGTAAAAAATATTTCTCCTGAAGTTGAATAAGGAGCCCAACGTTTGCTAGTTTTCCCTACACTCGGGTTTCCAGGGTATATTTGTGTTATTTTGTGTCACATGTGATTGGTTTTGTGTATTTTCATGTGTGCTATTTATTTGGTGCGAAGTGGGCTTAATTGTAAGACAAACTATATTGAATTGATATTATTGATTGATTGTTTGTTCCATATCATTAGAGCTATTGTTGAAACAAGAATATTCAATGCTTCTTTGGAATTTTTGTTCTAGAGTTGTATGCATATGAGACATGGTGAAGAAACATCCTCTTGATAGGATATTAAGTTTGATGGGAAGCTTAAGTTATAACACAATTTTTTCTTCCTCTATACTAAGAAAATCAAATCCATCCTCATATTTATCAAATATTTTCTTACTGTTGGAAAATTCAGTATGAACAGATTTTGAAAATTCTTTCTTGACAAGTCCAAAAAATACACATTCTACGTGATCATTCCGAGCTGGTTGGGAGACCATGGTGGGTGGTTTCATTACTAAATGTTGGGTAGGACAAAAATCCCATTGTTTGTTTACGTGAATAATTAAATATATATTTTATATGTTCTAGTTATGCACATGTTTTTTTGATGAGATGATGGTTGATTTAATTCAGTTTTTACCTTGTTTTGAGATTGACATATGTGCACTAAATCTCCGAGCATTGAAACAAAGAGTACTAATGTCTAGTTAAAAGGGGGGGGGGGGGGGGTTCATATGGGAACATTGGCAGTTTACATGCCATAAATTCGTTAATTTATTCTCTCATTTGATGGACTATAGGTACAATGAAACAAGTATCTGTTATATCTATCTTCATCGAGAGAGGGAGTTTCAGGTAGAGTGGAGGAAAGTTAGAGATCTAATGCGTCTAATAAACAAAGATAAAATAGAGGTCATAAGATCAGAAGAAAATTCCATAGATGCATGCATTTTTTTCTTGCTAAAAAGGGGTCATGTTCTTATGATGTTGAGAGCATAAACGGTGTTGTGGAGGTAGATCCTCTCTGCGGACAGAGACGATCCCTACTAGCCCAGACCGGGTCTAGCAACAATCACACAATGCTATCACGCAAGTTCCTAATTACAAATAAAAAGTAGATGGTGAGAACCTACTTGGATTCCAACGCTAGTGTTTGTCGAAGAGATATCGCCCTCGTTCCTTTGCCTTGGCCGGTCACGATCCCCACGATCTCCGTGATTGGACACCTGCACATGAAAAGAACAACATGAAAACAAGCATAAAATCTAGTAGATGCAATTATATATCATTCAGAAAAGATATAACTCAACATCAAACATAAGACAATGAGAGTGGAACCATAATGATAGTCATCTATTATTAATAAATAACAAAGAAGAATACAACCATTGTTCTGACGTCAAATCCTCCTTTGGCTGGGTATTCAGCTACACAAGTCTTGCAAAGCTTGTTGGGATGAGGAACAAGCCTCTCTCTCTTTGGGTGACAGGAATCTCCTTACTTAGACTTGGCCTTATGGGTGCAAAGAAGGCTCTTGCAGCTTCAAACTCTTGAACTCTTGGAACTACTGACTATTGTGTCTGTAACTAGCTTGCTCAAGGCATAGAGATAAGCTTTTATAGATAGAGAGGAAAGAGATAAAATCAACCACATTATTCATGGGATTGGCTTTATCACTTGGAAACTTCCATGAAAGGTGGCAAACCACTTTCCCTTCTATGGAGATTCGAAGCCAAACCATCCTAGCTCAACATAGATTCAGTTGGTGAATGGGTTGAAGAGAACCTTCGGGATTTTGGTGGTTGAAAACTTTACTCAATTCACTTGGCGCGAGTGCGACTCTGAGACAGAGTGCCAATGGCGCGCCCTTTTTAGAGGATTTCCATCATTGGTGCGGGCAGTGAACTGTGGACCTGCGCTAATGCAAAAAGAGTTATTTTCATGGATATTTTGCAGGAGATGTCTTCAGGGCAAATGAAGCTCATACTTAGAGGAATATAATGCAAGTGGTTTCAGGTCATATCACTTCTCACAGGTCCCGGAATGAGTCCTCCAGTGTATAGGCGAGGGGTAACAGGGACGGTGACAAACGGTGACAAATTGCTGTGTAACAGATGCCCCCTAAAGCATGAGGCCCGAGAGAGAGAGGGGTGAAATGCTTTACAAGAACATGCGTGACTGAAAACATGACCGCCGGAGAACCTGCGTAAATAAGTACAACTGATATCTCAAGTACATGATATATGTGTGGTATGGGCGCAGCCATCCATAATAGAGTACATAATAATCTAGATCCAGGGTATGGGCGCAGCCATCCAGAGAGGATTGATAAATAGACTCAGGCATGGTCGCAGCCATCTAGTGAACGAGTCATGTAATAATAATAATAAGCCACAAATTGCAGCCTGGATTCCAATAGACAGAACCCAGGGTCTTGTGCTCCATCTCAACCCGAACAGAGTACAAGTTCAAGCATGTGAATGCATGAGTTGAAGTCGAACATTCATGAACATCCCACCATTTCCCGGCTCAAAAGATGGGTGTTCTTAGTACCCTTGCTACTCGGGCCCTGAGGATCTCGGACAAGAAGAGATTTGAGAAGGAAAAATCCCATCTGCTAGATGTCTTTGTGGAGAATGGGTACAGTATATACATGGGTCATAGGGCTTTCCTTAAAGCTTCCAAGAATTCTCTAGTGAAAAGAGAGCCTAAAGATCGTGTTCCTAGTGTCCATCTTCCTTATGTTCAAGGGACCACTGATAGAATTGGTAGGATTCTCAGGAGACATAGCATCCCTGTGTCCTTCAGGCCCCTGAACACCATTCGTTCGTCCCTCAGATCGGTAAAGGATCCCATCGACCCTAAAGATATGAAGGGTGTTTATATGATCCCTTGTTCCTGTGGGACCCCCTATATTGGGGAGACTGGTCGTTCCATTAATCAGAGGATTAGCGAGCACGCAGTGGATCTAAAGCATAGGAGATCTAAATCTTCCGCTTTGGCTGAACATGCTGGGAAAACCAATCATCATGTTTGTATTGAAGAAGCCAGTGTCATTGCTAAGGTTTCGCATTTCCATCATCGAAAATTCAGGGAAGTGCTTGAGATCGAAAAGAGACCAAGCAATCTCAATAGAGAGGATGGTTGGAAAGTCAGTAGGTGTTGGGTCCTAGCCCTTTCTTCCTAGTCGTTTTGTCGTCCTCTTTGGTTTTTTGGTGTTCTTTTATCTTTATTTTCACTTACTTATTTATTTTATTTATTTAGCGTGTATATAGCAACCTATTTCTTCTGATGCCTTTTTTCCATTCCTATTATTTTATTTAAGGGCCTCCGTATAACTAATTTCCTTTTTCTTTACTGCTTATATTTTTAACTAATTTTCCGATCTATCTTATCATCCTTTGATTTTCTTTATTACCTTTATTAACACACAATTTTTATAATATTTTTAAATAAAATTAATTTTTATACATTACTCTATACATCTAATTTTTCCTTTATTATTTTTATTTATTTATTTATTGTTATTTATTTTATTATTATTTTTATTTATTTATTATTTTATCTATTTTTATTTTATTTTTGTTTATTTATTTATTTTTATTTTTATTTTTATTTATTTCATTTTTATTTATTTATTTTATTTTTATTTTTTATTTATTTTTTATTTGTATTTATTTTATTCATTTATTTATTTATTTCATTGTTATTTTTATTATTATTTATTTATTTATTATTTTTATTTTATTTTTATTCATTTAGTTATTTTTATTCCCATTTTACTCGTATTCACATTTTATTTTATCTTTTTATTTTATTTTTATTTTTATTTTATTTTATTTTATTTTTATTTATTTATTTATTTTTATTTTTATTTTATTCATTTAGTTATTTATTTATTTTATTGTTATTATTTTTATTATTATTTATTTATTATTTTTATTATTATTTTATTCATTTAGTTATTTATTTATTTTATTGTTATTTATTTTGTTATTATTTATTTATTATTTTTATTATTAATTTATTCATTTAGTTATTTTTATTCCCATTTAACTCGTATTCACATGTTATTTTATCGTTTTATTTTATTTTTATTTATTTTTAATTTATTTTATATTTTTATTTTTATTTTATTCATTTAGTTATTTTTACTCCCATTTAGCTCGTATTCACATTTAAGCGGTCCTCTGCATCTAATTTTCCTTTTAAAAATATTTAACCTATAATTTTTAACTATTTATTAATAAACTATTATCACTAATTTAAATGATTTATTGGTCTCCTATATAACTTATCTCCTTTTTTTAGAAATGTTTTGATCCCGGTCCATTTGTCAATATTTACAGTTGGTCAAACTAGTCGTTGGAGGCTCTGCTCGGTCTATTTAACATGCTAAGCTGGATCTGTTTCTTCAACTTGTCCTGACGATGAACCACACTGGTTGGTTCGAAACGCGTCGACAAATGAGATTCCATGTGATTTTCGCCGAAATCTTTCTCTAACTTGATATGGATCACAGAAGTCTAAACTCGATTAATGATGAAAACTGTTAACAGACGCGAGAGGTACCACCAATAATGACAATGGCCCTCAAGGTACTATAGGTACAATCTACGGCGTGTGAATCAATGAGCTGGCGTCGAACACCCGTAGAATCATTCGATCGGAGGCCAATGATGAAAACCTCTCGTCGAACACGAAGAACCTGCCATTGAGGCATGCAGGCTCCAAGGCACCGAAGGGAGTCTCTAGATCAGCTTCCTGGATAATGAGCTGAAGTCGACAGGAAGTGATCTTGATCAAAGGTGGGCCATGGTGTTTCCCACATCATTGACACGAGACAGAGGAAAGATGTTGTGGTGATGCAAAATTATGTGAGGTATCAGAGGAGGTTGTATTGCTGCAGAGGTCAACTTCTCTTGAACATATCGGCGGCACGACAGTGGATTTGGCAGTATTTGACATCAAATGAGCAGAGGTCATGGTGACAAGGTAGTGAGCAGATGAGAGGTCAAGTAGGATAACCCAAACCCACGGAGGCTAGTGTAAAACAAGATGAGATGTCCCCACCCCGACACGAATGCAGACTAGTGCCATGTTCAAGAGCGACATACTGCCGACACGACGACAATTATGGATCCATTTTCCCCACCATTTCTGGCGAGTACCCCAGTTATTTTTAGCAAGCTTGATGGGGATAGCATATGCTTGTGAGCGTCATTATGACGGAATCCGATGTCATTAAGTTTTAACGAGTCTGACAAAGGAAGAACTTGGCGTCTTTTCCTATTTAGAGAGTCTGAAAAGACAGCAAAAAGAAAACTCCAGGGGGGTCCTTTTTCGTAAAGTTGTGTCTCCCGAGCCCGAAAAAGTATAAAACAATGCTCGAAAGAACCGCCCGACCATTACGATCGAGGAGTACTTTTCATTTATAGTGACATCGATCCGAAAAAGTAGAAAAGTGATCAACATCACGTCGTTTCATAACCATTCACGAACCGGAAACGACAAGGGTCCGACGATCTTTTCGTTTTTACACGGTCGGAAAAGGGTTTAAAGACGACCGCCTCTTATTTACTTTTAACGAGTCAAGAGGGGTAACTCGGCGATCTTTTCACTTTTAACGAGTCAGAAAAGAGCTGAAAGATAACTCCATAGTGACTTTTTCGTGTATTTACCGAGTCCGAAAAAGTATAAAATACAACTCGTTTCACCATCGAAGTTGCAAAAAGGACCTGTCATAGCACCAGAAGCAAGCGTAAAATCCATTTTCGACCAAAAGTATATTAAAATATTCAAAAAACAACTTTTTAAACCCTATTACAAGTCAAAAAGTCTATAAATATGGTGAAAATGTAAAAAATAAAATTACTTTTACTTTTTACCTCTTGCATAGTGGTAGTGGTCCATTTGGAGTGCAAACTTCGAGCAACGATTACCGCCAATCCGGGCAACCATTTCAAATTCCGCCAGTTCCAGGTAAGAGGCGCTTCCTTTAGCTCCATTTCCATACTTGTTTTATGCATTTTGTTCCTTAATTGAGCCTTCACAAGAGGGATTTTAAAATTTAGGGTTGCGCCCCATTGGCGCGGGTATCCGGCACGGGTCCACGCCAATGGGGTGATTTGCCCAAAGGTGCCGCGCCATTGGCGCGACTATTTTAGAAACAGTCGCGCCAACCACGCGACCTAATTTTTTACTTAAATTTTCCCATCATTTCCGAAATTTGTCCGGCGTGTAAACCTACCAGGGTTTCGTTAATGATTTATTCATCCTTGTGGGTGCAGGAAACAAGCAAAAATGGTGGTGGAATGGAAAGAACGGGAGAATGATGCCGTAGATGCGTTGGCCATAGCAGATGAGGGATGCATGAATGCTTTGAGAGACTATGGTCTCAAGAAGTTCTTCCTCACCTCTTATCTGCGAGCTCAACCGGAGCTATTACAGTTCATAGTGGATGCTTGGGATGTCGATGACCAAGTATTTCGATTATGGGATCAGACCTTAGAGCTGGATGTATCTGACGTGTAATTTATTACTGGGCTATCACGGAGAGGGGCGAGCCCCATTTTGACCGGAAGCAGGCCTTCCAGAGAGAAGATAGGTGAAGTGAAGGCTCGTGTGTGCCTAGAGGCACAATTTGGGAAAAACAACGCCAAGGTGGATATCGCCACCATCCATGATTTGGTTCTTAAGGTGATACTGTTCACCATCACACGTGCAGCTGGGGTACAAGCGCCCCATGAGGCAAGCAAGAATCATCTGTTACTGGCGACAGAATGTCTCAGCCCTACCATCTTCGACTGGGCTACAGCGGTGACTACAAATATCAAAAGGCAGCTTACAAAGTGTAAGCGCGGGGGAGTGAAACAGTTCGGGTATGGCTCGATTGTGGTGTCATTCTTCTTGGAACGATTACCCTTATTCCAGTACCAGGGAGCTGTAGTAGCGGATCCATTACCACGAGAGCCTAGGATGGCTCGCTAGGCAGCATTGATGCCCAGAGGAGGAGGGGGCCAGCAGATGTCTTGGCGGCCTGAGTTCTTCATATGGCTTCGCCGCCAGCTGATCGTGGTAGAGGACTGGCCATACGCAGGAACCAACTTCATGGGGGATCCAGACCTCCCACTGCCAGAGGGAGAGGAATGGGAAGAGGAGTTAGGTATGATCTTCTCTTTTTGATGTTTCTATGTATTTTCATTTTTTTGTCAATACATGCATGTTCTGATGACAGTTGTATATATATGCAGATGTGGGCCCAGAGCGACCAGCCGGCTTGTCTCCTATAGCGCGGAGGGACCAACCTGCAGTTGACCCTCAGGCAAGGGGTGCCGTGGGGGAAGAGCTGGTGCAGAATCTCGAGGGACTTACCCAAGGGATTCCAGGCTACGCTAGATTGGCGGACGTGCCATTTGCATACCAGAGGCACACAGTGGGGGTGCTGACCCGCATCCATCGTCTGTTGAGACGCTTGGTGCGCGCGGTGGCGTGCTATCATGAGCACCACCACGAGTAGACTCCTAGGTTTCTTTCATGCATATTTTTTGAGGGACATGTTGTCCGAGGATGTATCAAGATGAACATGTATTATTTTTGGGTTTTGTAACGCACACGGTGCAAACATTATGACACACATATATATATACATATGCCTATGGTTTATTATTGTGCTTTTATGTGCTTGCTTGTATGATGTTTTGATTATAAATTACGCAAATGTCTATCTAATACATGATTGGCTAATGCATCAGATAATGTGTTTAATCGTCGTGGAATATGCTGATATGTGATAAAGTCAGAATTCCTTTCTAACAATTTAACACATAAGTACAACCTTAAAATGTGACGGTCTCTGACGAAATATCGCCCATTGAGCTGATAGATGACAAGCTGAGAGTCTAGGTTAACAAGCAATGTACGAATACCGAGATTAATTGCCTCGGCTAATAATTCAATAACAGCGCTATATTCAGCAACATTGTTTGCAGTACAACCTAAACAGACACCTTGAAGGTCTATCAACTCATCGTGAGGATCGTAGATCACCCACGCCGCAAAGGACAAATCACGAGTGCTGCGGCAGGCACCATCAGCGAAACCAATGTAAGGTGCACCCGACATCTGCACAAGAAGAAAAAAGACACAATAAGGGGCAATCACGCTTTCACACCAAACCGAAAACATGAAAACTCACACACACACACACACGCATGTACAAATCGAAGCGCATGAATTATGCATAGTACTTCGTCAAGTACAGCCCATTGCGGGGCTTATCAAGAGGATTACCTTCGTAGTCAATTAGCTCGTACGCCCCTTTTTGCAACACTCTCTTTACAATGTAAGGGCCTAGCCACATGGGCTCGAGTTTGCCTGCCCCCAGCTTGTCATTTGCTTGGTTGTATAGCAGGACAATATCTCCCTCAACAAAGGAACGAGGATGAATGGTATGGTCAAAATGAGTTTTGACTCTCTTCTTTTGAGCTTTGATAGCTAGAGAGGCTAAACGATGGGTCTCGTCTAACCGTTCTAGATAAAGAATTCGTTCCTCTATCGGAGTGGTGTTGGGAAGCAACTCGACGGGTATTTTCAACAAAGGAATTTCACATTCTATAGGAAGGGTAGCCTCCAGTCCATAAACTAGTTGAAATGGAGTGAAACCGGTGGCGTCCTTCACAGAGGTTCGGTAGGCCCACAAGGCGGGAAACAACATCAGATGCCAATTAGACTTATGCATGTCGACAGTACGTTGAAGCATCGTAACCAAAATCTTGTTAACAACTTCAACCTGACCGTTAGACTGAGGATAGTACGGGGTTGAACTATCGTGCCGTAAGCCTAGTTGGGTTGTTAGCTCAGTCATAATGTGATTATGGAAATGCTTTCCGTGATCTGTGACGATGGCCTGTGGAACTCCGAACCGTGTAATAACATGATTGAACAAAAACTGCACCGCTGTGTGACCGTCTTCAGTTAATGTGGGCATCGCCTCGGCCCATTTTGTAAAGTAATCGACGGAAACAATAATAAACCCATGCCCCCCGGCCGAGCGAGGCTTACAGGTTGTATAATCAATGCCCCATTTTTCAAAAGGGCCTACGGTCACTATAGGGTGCAGCGGGGCCGGTGGTGCACGCATCTTCCGCTGGTATATCTGGCATGCATGACACGAGCGGACAACAAGAATGCAATCCTTAAAAATGGAGGGCTAGAAATAACTGGCGCGAAGGATTTTTTGAGCTGTGGCATATCCGGACATGTGGCCACCACAGGCGCCAGAGTGGCAGTCATTCAGGACTCTCTCAGCTTCCTCGAGGGTAAGACAATGGCGGAGAACGGAGTCAACGCCGAGGCGGTATAGGGTGTCCCCTATGATCCGATAGGGTTGGGATTGATGGCGGATCCACTGCCGAGCATCTTTGGATACAGCGGGGCGAAAAGAGGAGGTTTGTAAATAAACAATAATATCCCCGTACCAAGGATCGAGGGTGCTGATCAGAAAAAGAGTTTCATCCGGGATATGATCCTCTGAAAGAGAGGGTGCAGAAGGAGATGGCAAAGAATAGAGCAATTCAGCAAAGACCAGAGACTTCTTAGACTTGGCAGCAGTAAATTCCAAGTCAAACTCTTGGAGGATTACGATCCATTTTGAGTATTTTCCCCCCAGCAACTGACGCGACAAAATGTACGTCATCGGGTTGCAGTCAAAAATCACGGTCGTGGTACGCAACAGGATATAATGCCGGAAACGTTGGACGGCGCACACAACGGCCAATGCCAATTTCTCAACGTAAGCGTAGCGAGTTTCCGTATCCAGGAGGTTGCGGCTGAGGTAATAGATAACATGCTCATTGCCGTCATCATCATCCTACACTAGAACCATGCCGATAGTGGTATCGGCGGCGACTAGATAGAGAGTATAATCACGATGGTAGTTCGGAGGTCTCAATAATGGAGCAGAAACAAGGAGACCCTTGAGACACTCGAAAGACTCCTGAGCGGTAGCATCCCAATGAAAGGGTATGTCTCGCTTCAGTAATCGTGTAAAACCCTTAGCCACCTCGGCATAATTCAGAATGAATCGTCTGAGGAAATTTGCTTTGCCCTGCAAGCTCTGCAACTGCTGCAAAGAAGCAGGGGGAGGAAGATTAAAAATGGCCTCGACTTTGAGGGGATCCAGACGGATGCCTTCTCGGGAGACGATAAACCCGAGTAGTCTTCCCGATTCAACGCAGAGGACACATTTATGAGGATTGAGCCTAATACGGTAGTGTCGACAGCGGAGAAAAATTTCGCGAAGATGGGAAGGATGGTCCTGACGCTTGACTGAATGAGCTGGAAGATCATCCAGGTATGGCTATACAATGTGACGAATGTCATGAAAGGCATAGGACATTGCACGTTGGAAGGTAGCGCCGGCATTCTTTAAACCGAAGGGGAGCTTCTTATAGGCAAAAGTGCCCCAAGGACAGATAAAAGCCGTCTTATGCTGATCAGCGGGCGCGATATTGATCTGGTTATATCCAGAAAAACCGTCCATAAATGAGTAAATTTCGCTTCCTGCACACTCATCAATAAGCTGATCGATGAAGGGTGTAGGGAAGTTATCCTTAGGACAGGTGCGATTGATATCACGGTAATCAACACAGACTCGAATAGTGCCCTGCTTTTTGTTCACAGGGACTATATTAGAAACCCAATCTGTCAGTGGAATGGGGTAAATGAAACCAGCCTTGAGAAGCTTTTCGACTTCTGCTTTGATGGCTACGGCCTTTCGGGGGTGCACAGGGCATAGGCGCTGACGAACAGGCTTGGCACCTGGATACGTAGGTATTTCGTGCACCACTATACTAGGGTCGATGCCGGGCATCTCTTCGTAGGACCAAGCAAAAACATCACGAAATTCGCGAAATAGTTCAGCGTAGAGTTGAACTTCCTCTGGAGTGCAAGTGACCCCTATGTAAATGTGCTCGACAATCCCTAATTTCACAGAGATGTCGATGGGTTGGGTTTACGTGATGTTTCCCATATTGCCCTCAGAAGATACTTGGTAGATTTGAATAGGTGTTTGAAGGGGCGAGGATGGGATACACGAAGCAAACCGTTCGAGACATGCGATCATTTCCTGATGGGCAGGGAGAAACGAGGAGCGATGGTGATGATCTAACCAAGGGGGCTCTTCAAGAGACATGGTCTCTATGATGGCTTCATTTGAAGGAAATATTTCCTTTAATGGATCCGAAGTAGCATCATCTCCAAGCCAAGGGAAATGAACATACGAATCGGGAACACCGCTCGGAAGAGCAGGTTCAGGGGGGGAAGCCGATACAGCAACGATTTCGACGTAGTTGAGCTCGGCGGGACTCAACGACATCATATCGCCCCAGGATTCTACCTGATTAGTGGGAGGAAGGACCCACGGATCAGAATGCACGGAAATCATGTTAATAGGGGCGAGATTCGGAGGTGGAAGGGGAAAGACACCCATTAGAGCAGGATCCTTAAAGAGTCTGGCTCCCACACTCTCGAATGATTTAGAGGTATGCTCCACGAATGGCACATTACCTTCGGAAGAAGAGGCGAAGAAGGAGAGCTGGTCCACCGTGACAATCTTCCCTTGATGAGGGAAACGAATGACACGGAAAAGGGAGGAAGCCACGGCTTGCATGGCGTATGTCCAGCTACGTCCAAGGAGGAGGTTGTAGGTAAGATTAGCGTCGACAACTTCGACCTCCACTTCTACCGTCTTCCCTTCTAAGGAGATGGGCAAGCGTTGAAGGATACCATAAGGACGGGATTCTCTTCCATCAAAGGCTTCCAATGTCGTAGGAGACTGGCTCAATGTTGGAGAACCAATAGCTTTCCAGCAAGCAACAGACATGATGCAAGTTGAGGCACCTTCATCAATGACTGTACGATGAATCATTTTGCCATTGATGATGACCTGTATAAGGAAAGCAATTTGGTGGGGCAGTCTCGGCGTATAGCCCTCGAGATCAAAAGAAATCAGATCTGAGTCAGCCGGGTCTATGCCACCGATGGCCGATAGCAAGGACTTCCTCTGGGAGGGGCAGCTCTGGAGGACTTCTAGAGCGGACATAGCAGACGGAGCCTGAGCTAAGTCCTCAACAATGCTGTAGTGCTGGGCAGCACGAGCATTAGGGTTGTAAGAAGACTTCCGGAGTACACCTTTCGGAGGGGGTCGGATAATCGTCTCAGTGCTAGGTCTTTCGATGTGGAGAGGACCAGAACTGGATGGAGGAGCACTGGAGGGGACCTCCGGCTCTTTCCCGATGGGAGATGGATATTCTTTTGCTCGAGTAGTGACATGGATGGGAATTTTCCCAGCCATAAATACTTGAGAGCCAAATGAAGAAGAGGGTTGCGATGGGTCTGCCACCATTTGAGTTTGTTGAGAAGGGAAAGGTTCTTTAAGCACAGCAGGAGTCCCAGGAGCACCTTTCAACAATCGACTAACTTCGGACCGCCTGGGGCAGTCTTTATTGTAGTGATCCTCATCATAGATGAGACAAGGATAATTAGGTTTTCGTTTGGCTCCTTCCTCGGGTGGAGGTTTAGGGGAATCTTGTTTGGGCTGTTCGGATTTATTCTTGGCTTTCCCTTTCTTTTTCCCTTTCGAGGATTTATCCGCCGCGGTGGACTGAACGACGTTAACCTCGGAGGTACTTCCAGAATTAGATTGACCCTGAGAAGTGTTTCCATTAGAAGCATTCTGTTTTTGCTTCCCAGGGTTCGTGGATGATTTCTTTGATGACGTGTTTACAGAGCCAATAACTCCGTCAACAGATGGTTTTGGCGGAGCTTTGGATGTTCCGGGTCTCGGGGCGTCTGGCAAATAATCATATAAAGTACCTGACTGAGAGTATACTAAGTCAAGGTACTGAGCACGCGCGATAGCTTGCTCTTCAGTTACACAAGCTCCCATGGCGATGTCTCGCGCGATCGCAGGGACAAAGGAAGTCGTGAACCAATCGGTCAGGAGCTGATCAGGAATCCAAAATTTGATCAAGTGACGATGCCGTCTCCATTAATGTATATTATCGGATATATGCGTGGCCGTTTCCTGTTTGAGAGACGTAAGGAGATGTGTCCCTATCTCATACTGAATGGGTAACTGAAAATGAGTTAGGAATGCCATAGCCAGCGAGTTGAAATCTTGAAATGTTCCGCGATTCAACTCAATATACCACTTAGCGGCTGAGCCGGTGAGAGTCCTTTGGAAGAGGCGGAGCTGGATGGAGTCATCAAGCCACGAGTTTGATGAGCACCAAAGGTGATAGGTCATGACATGGGCTTGAGGATCTTCACCAGCTTTGCCATCGAATTTTGGGCAATCACCAGGTATTTTAGTTGGAACTGGTGGCCAATATGGATTATGAAGAATGGGATCATTTGTTAACTTGGACACAACTGGAAGTTCCAACATCGCTAAGAAAGGAAACTGAGGATTATAGGACATTTGTGGCTGTGGAAGAGAGGTAGTACCAGGGTTCCAACCAGGTGGTGGTTGCCCCCATGGACTTTGTCCGAATGGGCTCGTCCCATAAGGGTTCTTCCCATAGGGATTTTGCCCATAGGGGTTCTGCCCATAAGGATTTTTCCCATAGGGGTTCTGTCCATATGGATTCTATCCATAAGGATTCTATCCATAAGCAGACAGTTGACCCTGGGTCTGCCCCCCAGCACCCCATGGATTAGCAACTTGACCTGCAGGTGCAACGTACTGTTGCTGATAATTTTGATAAGGAGTGACCTGCAATTGTTGGTAATTTTGATAAGGGGTAAATTGAGTTTGCCCCTAGGGTTGCTGGTAGCCATACGCTTGCTGAGCTCCATACTGAGCCTGATAAGAAGGCTGCGCTTGGTAAGAAGGTTGGGGTCATGGCCCACCTTGCATTTGATAACCAATTTGAGTCTGGGGCCCAGAAGGATGTCCTTGAACAGGTTGAGCTTGGACCATCTGGCAAGAAGGTTGGCCTAGTTGGGTTTGGGATGGACCTGTTTGCCCAGAAGGATGTGTTTGCTGGGTACCAAGTTGTCCTTGAGCAACCAAGGGTTGTCCTTGCGGAGCAGATGGTTGAGCGGACTGGACGGCCGGTTGACCTTGAGGTTTGCCAGCCTGTCCAGAGGGATGACTAAGCTAGGCAGTGGGTTGGCCTTGCTGTGCAGAGAGCTGGCCCGTTTGCCCAGAAGGATGACTAGGTTGGGTAGTGGGTTGGCCCTGCTGTATGTAAGGCTGCCCCCCTTGCCCAGAAGGGTACCCCTGTTGGACCGCCGGTTGACCTTGTGGAATATAATTTTGTCCAGCTTGTCTAGAGGGATAACCCAGCTGGATACCAGGTTGGCCTTGTTGGATGTAAGGTTGTCTTGGTTGTCCAGATGGGTAACCTTGCTGGGTACTAGGTTGCCCCGGATAACCAGAAGGTTGAGTCAGATAGGTAAAAGATGGACCGCCAACGGCCAAAGGTTGTCCCTGATAGGGTTGTCCTTGTAGGCCCCCAGGTTGTCCTGGGTAAGACTGGCCATAATATTGCTGCCCCTGGGGGGTTTGCACATAAGATGGCTGGCCTTGGTTAGGTGGTCCCTGAAGCTGTGCAGGCATTGCTTGGCCCCCATGGAAAGAGGTGGTACCAGGGTTCCAAGAAATGGATAATGGTATCGAAACCTCAACAACAGGTTGAGTAGGCAAGGGTTGAGAGAGTTGAAGGTATTGACTGGTAGAATCATAATAAAAGAATGAACCTTGTGCATTCGGATCCTGAATAGCTTGTCCAGAGGCATCATATGGCCCTCCTCCTGGAACGGGACCCGAAGAGGGTGGAGCACTTTGTGCAGGGTGGACAACTCTAGGTGAGAGTGTCGGCTGGCCATTCCTCACTTGACCGTGAGGGGGACCAGCACCAGTGTTCAAGGCTGAAGACACTGTTACGGCACTAACAACCGGAGTTGAATGTGCTACACAAACAGTTGGATTTGTCGGAACTGAAGTGACAGGTGTAGTGTGGACTTGTGACACAAAAGATCCCGTGGTGGGAGTGACATGGGGGTCCCACATAGTCGAAGCATGGATCCTAGCACTTACCCTATCCCTCAACAACTGGTAGTGTGGGGGGAGCGGAGAAGTAGCTGGGATGGGAGTGTCGATATTCGAAAAAACAGGTGTCTCACTCACTCTAGGAGATGTCTCATCCATGTGAGAGGTAGACATTGGAGACGAAACACCAGGGGGAGTAAAAGGAATATCGTCCTCTTCAGGCTCCCAGATAGGGTTCCTATGAATTTCATAACCTTCATCATCCGGAGCGCGAGAGTTGATCGGTTGGATACTCGGGATAACAGGAAGAGTATCACTTACAACCAGTACCTCAGGAGCAGCGGAAGACAGAGAGCCTTGATCACTTGGAACGAGAGCCGACGGTTCAGCCAGGATGACAAACTTCAAACAAACCTAAGGGAATCTAACGATAAAGGACCCTACTCAAACTAACGCACACAAGATCTAACCAGGTAATGTTTATCGCGGCCAAATGAATTTTAAGACGCAAGGACAAAACTTGACCTTTTCATGTTTTAAGAGTCAAGAAAAGGACAAAAAGGTGACTCTAGTCGCCTTTGAATGTTTCGTGAGCCCGAAGTGACAAACTGCTCAAGTGAGCCTTTTCTTTTAAAGAGTCCGAAAAGGATCAAAAGTGACTACTTTGGAGAGACTAGGCAAATGGTTTACCAAACAAATCCATAAAACTGAATATACACCTTGGCAGTCATATGAAAACCAAGGACTTCCCGTACGGCAGTCAATCTTCCCGAATGCTGTGTTCGATGCGTTACGGCTTGTAAGGCGGCAGACACGGCTTCCTGTGGATAAAGGATGATAACCTAGTGGGGTCTCCCCTATATACGTGATGGTACGTGGGAGCTCAAGTCCGTGCTAGACCACTATCGAGTCACAAAAGGAGGAATCACCCAACCGTAGTGTGAAACAACAGTGACTAGGTTTAACGACGCCGGAGCACGTCTCTAGCCTAGACCTCTAATTAGTGAGCGTTATGTTCCAATGCATTTTTAAGTTCATTCAGTTCATTTTATGGTTGATCTTTAGTTAAGTTTCAGTTTCCAGGTCCTACCGTATGTAATCTCTCACAATTCCCTAAATGCAAGCTATATGCCAAAGAATATCATTTCGTTCGATGAATACTAACTACGGGAGAGTTGAGAATTTTTCAAACAAAATGACCACGAACAATCAAGAAGCATTCTAATGCAGCTAATGACAAATAAACAAAACTTTTCTTTTGTTTTAAATCACTTAATCAATGAAAAGCTTCTAATTTCAATTAACTAATGCAACGCAAAAGAGATTATTCGTTTTTCTTTTCAATGGCAAAGTGCACTAAACAAATTTTGAGAGACAGTAACACCGAGAAAAATATCAATTTCACTCAATGAGAACACAATCGAATCCCCAAAACACCAAAACAGTCCTTCAAACCAAGAAGAAAGCACAAAGACCTCTATGAGCTATGTGATCTAAGCCCAAACGAAGCCAAGCGAAACCCAAGCGAAAAAAAGTAAATCACTTGGATAACAAGGAAAAAACTTTGACAACTACTGAGCAAATGCAAAAGGATAATCACAATGTTGACCGGATGATCAAAGAACACAAAACACCTACGGGAGGCTCGACGCACAAAGCCACTAGATGCCCTAGGGCTAAAATGTGAAATCGATAGACACCCGAATGATGAAGGTCTAAAACCAATCAAACCAGGATCAAACACACTCCAGTAATTGAAAAAGACACAGGAAGATACAAATCCAAGCTCAGAGGGCTTAAGGACAAGCGAACTGAAAAGTTGACAGGCCTGGCGCGACTGTCAGGCTGCAACTCGCGCTTTTATAGGATTGGCACGGGTTGTCTTTGAGCAACTTGCGCCAATAGCACGTCTGTAAGGCTAAAAAGCGCGCTAATCAAGTTTGCTAAATCAAAAACAAAAGCAAGCAACCCAGGGCTTGAGAACAGTATCTAGGCAAACCAGGAAGCAAGAAACAGCAAGAAGTCCAACCCAGAAAGCTATCTAAGCAATCAAAGCAAGGAAAACCAAAGAGACAAGACAAACTCCAAGTTATTTAGTCCGTAAACCAAACCGGAGATTGACTGAAGTGGTGTTGATCTACTTCGCTAATGCAAAGCAATAGCATTTCGAAGGCTACCTGGCCGTACTTCAGGATCCGTCTAAAGTTTACAAATCAAACAAAAAGATCTCCCTAGCGGAGTCGCCAAATTGTTGTGGAGGTAAATCCTCTCTGCGGACAGAGACGATCCCTACTAGCCCAGACCAGGTCTAGCAACAATCACTCAATGCTATCACGCAAGTTCCTAATTGCAAATAAAAAGTAGATGGTGAGAACCTACTTGGATTCCAATGCTAGTGTTTGTCGAAGAGATATCGCCCTCGTTCCTTTGCCTTGGCCGGTCACGATCCCCACGATCTCCGTGATTGGACACCTGCACATGCAAAGAACAACACGAAAACAAGCATAAAATATAGTAGATGCAATTATATATCAGTCAGAAAAGATATAACTCAACATCAAACATAAGACAATGAGAGTGGAACCATAATGATAGTCATCTATTATTAATAAATAACAAAGAAGAATACAACCATTGTTCTGACGTCAAATACTCCTTTGGCTGGGTAGTCAGCTACACAAGTCTTGCAAAGCTTGTTGGAATGAGGAACAAGCCTCTCTCTCTTTGGGTGACAGGAATCTCCTTACTTAGATTTGGCCTTATGGGTGCAAAGAAGGCTCTTGCAGCTTCAAACTCTTGAACTCCTGGAACTACTGACTATTGTGTCTGTAACTAGCTTGCTCAAGGCATAGAGACAAGCTTTTATAGATAGAGAGGAAAGAGATAAGATCAACCACATTATTCATGGGATTGGCTTTATCACTTGGAAACTTCCATGAAAGGTGGCAAACCACTTTCCCTTCTATGGAGATTCGAAGCCAAACCATCCTAGCTCAACATAGATTCAGTTGGTGAATGGGTTGAAGAGAACCTTCGGGAGTTTGGTGGTTGAAAAATTTACTCAATTCGGTTGGCGCGAGTGCGACTCTGAGACAGAGCGCCAATGGCGCGCCCTTTTTAGAGGATTTCCCTCATTGGTGCGGGCAGTGAACTGTGGACCTGCGCTAATGCAAAAAGAGCTGTTTTCATGGATATTTTGCAGGAGATGTATTCAGGTCAAATGAAGCTCATACTCAGAGGAATATAATGCAAGTGGTTTCAGGTCATGTCACTTCTCACAGGTCCTGGAATGAGTCCTCCAGTGTATAGGCGAGGGGTAACAAGGACGATGACAAACGGTGACAAATTGTTGTGTAACAAACGGCATCAAGGTTCCCTTGAGGTACAAATATCTAGTGGAACAATGGGTACCCAAGGACCTTCCTCAAGTAAACACTGATTTTTGTCTCAATGAGAGGATACATCACATTGATCCATCATTGTTACATGTTTTGGGGCTATTTTCCATGGATGTAATCAAGGTTTTTTTATGATAGATTAATTGAATTGATGGAGTATGTTGAACCCTATTACAAATACAAATATTAAATGTGGCTGGTGCAATATACGCAAGGTATGTGGAAATACTGAGTGGTTACAAATTATTTATGACTAAGAGACAAAGATAAAAATGAAGGAGACAAAGAAGGCTAAAAGCATTGGGGAATATTGCAGGGTTTATAAACAATACGCAACCTGAGACAACAAATAAGCAACACAATTACATATTTGAGGGACGTGAAGGAAACCATGTATTTGTATGGACAATAAAATTAATATCTGTAGGAGAAGAGTTGTTCATCAACTACAACTTGAATGGAATAGATACAAGCATTGATATTATGGGGGTGGTAGCTATCCTCTCATTAATAATTCTTATATTTTATGTTTATCATTCATAATAATAATAATTTTATGTAATTTTGTCGCACTAGTTTTAACTAGATGTGCAATTTTTCACCTTCCCCTCATCCTCCTTATTCATCATTTGGAGAAAGTACAACTACTTTGTATCTAGGAGCCTAGGAAGAACAAGAGGAAGAACTATAAGATGAATAAAAAACAAACGGGAAAACCTCCAACTTCAACTAGTCATGTTGGGGGAAATCAATGAAAATATTTGATGTTTGAAAATAAATTGTTACCTAATTACCTTAGTAGGATGCAATAAAACATAATGGATTCATAGTTGCATGGATTTTGTCAGCTTTTTTTATTTTACCTGATAAACTATATTTTTAGCAGGCTCTTTCTAATTCTTTAGCCATTACCTGATCGACTTTTCTTTTCCCATTTCCAATAGAAAGAACCCCACGAATGTGGACATAATTCTCATACCATCATCCTTGAAAACATTTAAGACAAAATATTCACCAATGCATAGTAATACCCATCCACATGGAAAACATTTTCTTTTACCTGATCATACCTTGTTTTAGCAAGTTGTTGACTTATCATATAAATCTAACTAGGTCCCCATTCTTATTGTTCTTCATAGGACTAGGAAACTTGTAGCATAAGCTATGCCATTATTGAAATTATAGTTAGCAAGATAATTTCACATAACTTATTTTGTGTTAGATTCAACCAATGTAGCCATGCAACTGATCAAAATGAAAGAAACATATTTTTCCATGTCTATATTTAATGGCATCTAGGATACATAAAGCTTAATTGATGATATAAGAATGTATGAGACTCCATATTTTTTTATGAATGAATCAAAATAACTCTTTTGTTGAGCATGAAATAAAGTATGCATGTTAACATTTGCATCTAATTCTTGACTTAATACATGAAGACCATGTGCTAACTCCATGGCATGTTGAAAATGCAACAAGAAAATCCTAATTTAATTTTGTCCTTGAATTAAATTAGGAATAAAATTGTAATTCCACATCACTTGACCACTTGTATTAGTTATCTAAGTTAATTTGAATTAGTTGGCTCAATTAATTCTAGTTGAGGGTTTAACTTGAGCCATGTAGAGTGTCTCCTACATTATAGGAGCCCTGGTTGAGTTTATTTTGAGTTGTAATTAATTAATTCAATTTAACTAAGTTAAAGTTAGTTAAACTAGTTCTAACTGTTGGAGGAACTAGTGGGAGGTCTAGTAGTGTGATGTGCCTAGAATGATCAACTAGTTAACTAATGATTCACTCATAAATAACTCATGCATGTCAGATATGAGAGTTACCCAGTTGAGATTGCAGTTAAGGGAAAATGTAATATTAGTTGTATAATCATCTGAATTGTACAGGTGGTGCATGTAGTTAGAGAAAGGCCTATGAGGATTGCACAATTCATATTGAGGATTTTCCCTAATTAATAGGGGATAGTTCCCAAGGAAACATCACAAGGAAATAGGGACTTGGGCAAGTGAGAAATTGGTTAAGTATTGGCCTGGGCTTATCTAGGAAGCTGTGAGACAGATAGAGATAGTGCAGAGGTTTCTCAATATTGAGAAAAGAATTATAATCTTCTCATATTTTATGATACAAATAGTTGGGGTTTTTAGCTATGGATTTCCCTAGGAAATCATTATGTAATGTGTTGATTGAATTCTTTCTCTTATATGCTTCATGATTTCACGACCATTTAATTATTTCTACTGATGAATGGAGCAGATTCAAGTCTATTGTTTTAGAAAATTACAATTAACAGTTTGAATTTACAAGGAATTTCTATATGGTATCAAGTAGAAATCACTCTAGAAGAGGAGAATATGAGTTTGTCTTTTGCAAGTGAAATCAAATTTGCAATATCATACTTCAGAGACAACAAGATGTCGTTCTAAGGATTGAGTGTTGGGTCCCTATAATACTAGTGATTACCCCATTACTATTGTAGTTATACCCCTTATTAATATTGTTGTGCCACTATTTCCCCCATATTGTTATTACTGTGCCCCATAGAATCCCTCTATTTTTATTTTTGTGGCTTTATATTATTATTGTTAGGTCGGCTGGGTTATATTGTGACTCCTTAGACTCCTATATATAGAAAGGAGGTTTTGTCATTTGAATCATCCAAGAATTGTTCATCTATGTAATGTAAAAGAGGTTGCCCCCTCAAAGAGGCTGAATTATAAGGTGTTGATCTATCTTTTCTATCTTTTCTTGAGCTGGTTTAATAACATTTGGTATCAGAGCTTTGAATTCTAGGGTTTCTCTGCTCCAAACAGGTCATCGTGGAATTTTCGCTATAAATTTTTTCCTGCGACATTTCAGAAGCTGAAAAAAAAACCCATTTGAGAAGACATCGCGCTGAATCGCGGGTACAAATTTCAGAGATTTTGGCGCTATATTTGTGGAGATATGATTTGAGGAAGTTGGTCTTTTTGTAGACTCCTGAATTACATTCCAAACACGTGACCTGGGGAAAATCATCATAACTTTTTCCCTGAGCATTGGATTGAAATTTCGTAAGAAGGTGCAGAAAGAGATCAGACTGTACTATCTTGTATATATGTTTTCAGAGCCAAAGGACAAAAGAATAACTCGTGGCACGTCGTACAAATTCGCTCTACTGAACTAGTCTATAATCAGGTCACTGTGGGAGATTTCGCATAACTCTTCCTTGGAGAATCCAAATTTGATCAGACTAGTGGCATTGGAAAGAGGACACAGAGGGCTACCACAGGTTGCAATTTCAGAACTGGATGATCTGAAAGTACAGAGATAGATCAAAGGAAATATCGAGCTCCTACAAAGTGAAAAAAAGGTGTGTAGATTCTTTTAAATTTTTTCTTAAGACTGGTTTGAAAATTTATTTTGAATGAATTCAAAGGGCTAGTAGAGCATTATTAACGGTAACTGATGCCCCGAGGAAAGAAAATGGAAACACCTAGTAAGGAACCTGAAAGCTCTAGCATGACTCATGAAGAAGAAGAAGAAATGCTATATGATATATCAACATTACAAGAACAAGTGCAACAAGTGTCACTTGCACAAAAAGCAACAGAATCTAAGATGGATGGTTTAAGGAAAGATGTAGAAGCTAAGATGGATGGTTTAAAGAAAGGTGTAGAAGCTAAGATGGATTGTTTAAAGAAATGCGTAGAAGCTAAGATGAATGGCATGGAAGCTAAGGTGAATGGCATGGACGCTAAATTGATGGCATGGATGATAAGATGGAAGAATTGAAGATAAATATGAATAAGTTGCTACAAGAAATGGTCACTAATGGTGAAAGGGTACTAAAGGAAACTCATGATGAGAACAAAAGAAATGTTAATCATGATTCCATAGACTCTAATGTTGGATTGAAGACTCACCATATTCCAAAAATCGATACGAGGAAGTTTGATGGCAAGGATCCTGCCACATGGATATTACAGATGGAGCAATTCTTCGATCTCAATAATGTGAAAAACACACAAAAGGTACGTATGGCAACTTTATATTTGGAACCAAATCAGTTTGTATGGTATCAATGGCTTTGCTCTTGTAAACAATTTATCACTTGGGCAATTTTTACGGAAGAATTGATAGCACATTATCAGGATACAAAAAGCAACACTTTTTTTAGCCAATTGATAAGTCTCAAACAAAAGGGTTCAATAATGGAGCACATTGAGGAGTTCCAAAAATTGAACATAAGGGTAAAAGATATTCCAGAGGAGCATAGGATTGATGTGTTCATAGGGTCTTTAAAGGATAATATCCAACATGATGTTCACCTTTGGGAACCTGATTCATTAGAGAAGGCATTCAGGTTAGCAAGAAAAATGGAAAGAAAAATTATGGCAACCAGGAAGCATACCACTCACAACTATAAAGACGGAAGTGTTGTTGCCCCTAGTCTTCCACAACCTATAAGGTTGACACCACAACAATTGGAAGAAAAAAGAGCAAAAGGGCTTTGTTACAGTTGTGATAGAAAATACACTGAAGGTCATAAGTGTGCTGAGAAGAAATTATTCTACATAGATTGTGAATAGGAAGAAGAAAAGGAGCAAGAAAGGTCAAAAGAAGAGGATATACTCCAGGAACAAAGCCTAGATGAAGAACAAATAAATCCGACCATATCTTGTAACACATTGGCGGGAATTACCACTCCTCAAACCATCAAGATAGAAGGACAAATCAAGAAGAAAAAGGTAATAGTGTTGATTGATTCAGGAAGCACCCACAATTTTATTCATTGTAAGGTAGCAGAAGAATTGATTTTCTTCCTATATCCAGCACCAGAGTGTCTGTTGGATAACTAATCCTAAACAGGTTAGTGTGGAAGCCGAATAGACTAAGCAGTCCAAGAGACCTTGGGATCTGAAACCCAAGAGTCACATATTGTACTATAAATGTATATCTCATGTTAATAAAAAATGAATTGCATGATTTATCTTCCATATTGTCTTTGCTGTCCATGTGTGTTTAACATGGTATCAGAGCGGGCGATCTCCTGCCCTGCTCCAGTGTGAGCCACCTGTTTCTGTGGCCTTTGTAAACCAATGCTCTCCTATTGATTATACTTTTCTGAGCATTTCTTAGAATAGAGGATGTTACCTCTATCAGCGCTGCCATTCCTCTGTTGTGAGCAGTCCTGGCCCTCTGCCATATTCTTTTCCAGTGCTGCCTCATAATGCATCTGTCCATACTGTCCAGATAGAAGCGTTGTACGTTAAAAAAAATAAAAAATTGTGAATACCCTGACATGGTATTTGCGCTGTCTGTGTGAATAGCCAGACATGCTGCCTCTGCCATATAACGCATCTGTCCATGAATGTTTGTCTGTTTGCCATATACCTGCGCCCTGCTCTTCTGTTGCACTGTCATCCTGACATTGAAATGCTTGAACGCTGTCCTGACAGAGACTGAACACTGTCCTATTCCTAAACGTTCACCTGAGCGCTGTCATGACCTGAGCGTTGTCCTGTCCTACTTCCGCTGTCCGTTAAAATATGTTTTGAATGTTACTTCCTCTCTTCCCAACTGCGTTTTTTGGTATAGGAAACTCGACAGTTGTTGTGGATACATTTTTGGTATAGTAAACCCTCCAGAAAACGCTGTGATATATTTCATTCTGGGCTGCCTTGCGTCCATTCGTCCTTTTCGCTAGGAAGCCCTCTGCAAATACCCATGGAATCCTGTAAAATCTTTTGATTTTTGTCAAATAGTTTTATGTGTTTCGTGAACCAGAAGAACGCCTCTGTCCTGTTAACTACGGAGGGCTATATATATGCAGAGCGGAAGACAGACAAAATGTTTTCGGTGTATTTGCGTTGTGTTTGATTGCAATTTGTGAACCAGAAGAACGCCTCTGTCCTGAGTGAGTCTGAGCGCTGTCCCTAGCGCTGTGCGTTAAAATTCTGTGGTTCATTTGATTTCTCAACGCCATATGCAACAATATTTTCATTGTCCCCAAAGTTTCTGTGTCCCGTGATTCTTCTTTCATCTTGAACCGGCCATCTTCTACATGCTTTGCAAGCTTAATCATTGTACAAAGAACTTCCTCAACGTCAGGAGCATCAAAATAGATTGCAAGTCTTTGACGCAAATCAGATACACTGCACACATTTTGCAGACAAACCTCTGCTGATTGCGAAGATCCGGACTTGAATTTCTCCATGCTTTTTGATCCATCATAAGACAGAGCCCTGGAGAGCCTAAGCCTGGGACGCTTTGGTGTATGCCAATAATTCTCATTTTCTGATCCCACGAAGAAGCTATCCCTCTCGCCGCGAGGAGTACCTATCGCACTCTCTGTTCCATTTTCTGTCAATGATGATGAGTTTGAAAGGTCTATTGGTTTCATGGGCTGCATAAGCATTAAATTCAGCCACGGGTCTCAGGCGGCTCCGCATGGTTGTCGTCCAAATATTAGCAATTTCTGTGCTGTGTTGACGCTTATTTGCATCTTGAGGCGGCTCCTCAGCTGATCAGACAAGGCATCCCCACTTACTCTCATCTGCGTGCGACTGTGGAGTGCTTTGCGACTTATTTTTGGTGTCAGAAGTGGGAGTTTGTTCCAGACACCAGAACGTGGAATGCATTGGTGAATTCTTGGTTTAATTCGTGAGTCATAAGTTTGACCTCAGCAAAAACATTGCATGTTCTCGCTCCTGATCCTGTCAGTGTTTTTTGTATTTTGAGCTGACAAAGCATAGGGCATAAATCTAACTCTGCTTATTAGGAACCCATGTTCTCATCGTGGCTTAGGAGGTCTGCTCTGTTAGCTTATGGATTTTTGATCATCACATTGTATGCCTTCGGTGCAGATGAAATGCACAAACAGGGGAACTACAGATCAGTGATGCCAAAGTGTTATAGATCATGGACGGATCTCATTAAGAATTTAAGGATTTCCAACCTTGCCTAATTCTTTGAAGGATAAACAGAAGTATAATGGGATTGTGACTACACTATCTCAATTTGACAATTCTTTACAGGCATCGCAGATTATAATGGTCCCAAAAGACCAAACCTTCTGTCTGAGGGTTGGCTTTACCTGAGTAAGCTCGCTAAAATCAAGCGAGGCTTTGATTGATAAGCAAATTACGAGCCAGTGCTGATGTTGATACCTTCTAGTGTGTGCCTGGAAAGGGATGAGTTGATTTGGGTATAGAGAATGTGCTTATTTGTTGTTGTAGATCACCAACGCATATTTATGATTTGGGTATAGTTTTCACTGGCCTGAAGAATGTTGGGTGCCCGAGATTTTAAAAACTGACTAGTATGTGCGAGTCGTGTCATATCAGCTGTTGGTGATTAATTGGTAGTCATATCAGTGGTTGGTGAATTTATGCTATGAAACCCTTGTAAATTGCACTATTGAGTTGGTTTATATATGCGCATTGGTCATTTTAGTGTGGCTCCGTACACTCTGCGTTGGTTGTTTTGGGCTATATCTGGTATTTGTATTTTGAAGACAGAGTATCATATGATGCACTAGGCATATGCAATAGTTCTGGGAGACCATCATTTCAACCATGCGATCTGTAATCCCACAATTGCAGCTGCTCTACATGCTATCATCAATAGCTACAAGAATGTATTAGCAGTCGCTATTGAATTTGACTATTCTTTTCCACTGGCTGAGAAAGTGAAGGTGTATTTGAAAGATCCAATTCAATTTAAAGTCGCTGCTTGTTCAATTTACTTGTTCCTATTGTGCAGTTTGGGCATAAATTTATGTGCAACAAACAAATTTGTTTTTCTCAACAAATTCTAATGAGAAGATTGCTTTAATTGTTGGGGTGATATCAGCTTTATATGCACCAGATTGTCTGCTATTTGTTGCAAGCATTGTGATTATTTAGGGTACATTTTCACTCCAAAACAAGTTTCTAGTGGTGCATTTCTATTGAGAAAAAATGGCTACAATTACTGAAGTATTAGAGTTCATGAAAACTCTTATACAATCCACTGTTGATGACACATTACAAATCAGCAAAGGATCTCTCTCAGAAATTCAGACATGTCTACAAAATGCACAGGAAAAGATCGATTTTTTGCAGCTTGAATCACAGCTACAGCAAGAAGAGCTACATCAAAATAGTCATCATTCTAAATCTGTTTCTGTTCAGAACATTGAGACAACCACCCATCAGCAGCAAGTCAATAATGTTACCGTTCATTCAAATAAAGCAGCAATTGTACATGCAGATGTAGAAACTCAGTTAGCACTTCCCAAGCGCATCATCAGACCTTGGGAACAGCTTGTCCACAACAAGCACAGAACTGGTCTTGGATATGACAAGGACCTGTCCTTTCATATTCCAGACTATGCCAAGCCCATTCAGTTTCAGAGTGCTGGATTCATTCATAACAGTTCACCTGCTCCTCATGATAGTTCACCTACAGCTATTCCAGATTCTGCCCCTCTTCCACAGCAACAACAAAAACAACAAATTGTGAAATGCCAACACTGTGACCGAGTTGGCCATATGAAAGATCACTGTTTTGATATTCATCCATGTAAGCACTGTCATAAAACCAGTCATTCTTCAAACATATGCTTCAGAAACAAACACCCTGCAAGAACAAAGATTCATCTTGGATGGATCGCTTCTTGGCAATGGGCATCAACAGCCAATAAGATATTCCAAACACATGTCAGAACTTGTTCCAGAGTATTGAACAGTCTTGCAGTTGAGTTTTCTCCATCATCTCACCTTGTATCTGACAGGGGGGGAAATGATGGTCATCTACAAGCTTCAAAGCCACATCAAGCGAGCTTGAGCCACAACCTGCCATACCAGATTCAGAGTTGTAGCCAGAAGAAAAGATGCCCCTGAACATGCCTTCAGTTGGCAATCTGGGACACTTCCTCTAGCAGAAGACTTCAACTTCTTGCCAGTTTCGGAAGCATTCCAGGAACACAATTGAGAACACTTCCTCTAGCAGAAGACTCCAGCTTCTTGCCAGTTTTGGAAGAGTTCCAGGAATTGCATTAAGCATTCCAGAGTTGTTGGTCATCCTTAAACCATCACAAGTTGAGACTTCCTCTTTCAGGTTGAAGTTTTACCTTTTATGCGGGGTGAGACCTCCCTTTTATGTTGAAGGTTTCCCTCTTTAAAACAATAGGATCACTTCCTCTAGCAGAAAACTTCAGTTTCTTCCCAGTTTTGGAAGAGTTCCGGGAACTGCACTAAGCGTTCCAGTGTTGGTGGTCATCCTTAAACCACTGCCCGTTATACCAACATTTCATAGAGCACATTCAACCTAGTGCTGCCATGCATTTTTTTGCACATTTTGTATTACATCTCTCTTCTTGGACTCATACATAACCCTTCGGATTAAGGGGGGGAATGTTGGAAAACTAATCCTAAATGGGTTAGTGTGGAAGCCGAATAGACTAAGCAGTCCAAGAGACCTTGGGATCTGAAACCCAAGAGTCACATATTGTACTATAAATATATATCTCATGTTAATAAAAAATGAAATGCATGATTTATCTTTCATATTGTCTTTGCTGTCCATGTGTGTTTAACAGTGTCAAGTGATGATTGCAAATGGAGGAACAATAAATTGCTCTGGAAAGTGCCATAATATCAAGCTATCCATGGGAGAATATGTATTGACTAGCCTAATGCTTTCCATTCCAATGGGAGATGTTGATGTTGTACTAGGAGTCCAATGGCTACAATCCTTGGGTACAATAGCTTTTAATTTTCAAGAACCTTTCATAAAATTTTCTACGGAAGGAAAGGAAGTTGAATTAAGGGGTATTGCAGGGAAACCATGAAAGATAATCAGCTCTAATGGTATGACAAAGCTTCTAAAAAAGGAACAAAGAGGTGTAATTGCACAATTATGTTCGCTAGATGTTTCCACATCATAATCATTTATTTCTCCAGATCTCCAAAAATTCCTGGACAATCATTCCAAGGTATTTGAGACTCCCAAAGGTCTCCCACCTATGCGTGATCATGATCATGCTATTCATCTGATTCCAGGAAGTGTTCCTCCAAACATAAGGCCGTACAGATATCCATATGTCCAAAAGAGTGAAATTGAACATATGGTTGCAGAAATGCTAGAGGCCGGTATAATTCAATCGAGTCAAAGTTCTTTCTCTGCTCCAGTAGTATTGGTGCACAAGAAGGATGGATCATGGTGCATGTGTCCGGATTATACGGAGCTCAACAAGCTCACTATTAAAGATAAGTTCCCATTCCTGTCATTGATGAATTACTGGATGAATTGCATGGATCAATTTACTTCACCAAGTGTTGGCATTATGGCACAGGATTGGAGCTATGGCACAGGTGTTGTCCTTGATGGCAACTCACTTTGGTGACAGATCTCAGTACAGGCTCTCAGAATGAAAGAAAAAGATATATACATAGGTTCACCTAGACGAAAGCATGTATACACGCGGGTTAGACGTTACAAAGGCGCGTATGCGTATACATGCACTTTCACGCAAGGAAAAGCACGTATATGTTGGAGAACTTACTTTTGGTCCGTGGTAGTTAGTCCTTGGTATTTGAACCTATGGTTTTGGACCATGGTATCTCGTCAGAAGTGTTGATCCCAAGTATTAGGTCCTTGGTATTGGTTTATTATGGTTTTGGACTGTGGTATTGTGAAAGGCCTAAGACTATAAAAGAGGAAGGAGATCATTTGGCAAAGGATCATCTGAATTAATTGAATATCTAATAAGTGCTAGATCTGAAATATTGGTGATTGTGGTTATGGTGCAGATTTGGATCTGAATGAAGGAGGAACCTTAGCGCAAAGAGAAGGATAAGTTTTATTGATGGGTCATAATCTTTAGGCTTGAACGATAGTATCTTTGTATGCTTTTGATTTGTTATATGTGGTGCATGCTTGATCTATAAATCTTATAATCAGGGTTCATTAGTGTCTGAATATCTGAAAGAGTGAATTATCTTTTATAGATCTGTACGCAGGTTTAGTGAAGCGAAGGCACGTATACACGCTGGTTCAGTGAATAAAAACAGCTTATACATAGGTTTCTCCAAACACAGAAGCGTATGCACGCAGGTTTCAGGTTATTGAAGTAGCGTATATCTTTTGAGTTGTGATCTAGCTGCTTCTGTTTATTGTTGCAGTGTTATGGGTTCAGAATTTGGTGTGTGGTTACTGTTACTGTGTTTTGGGTACAGCTGCCAGAGAAGTATCTACTTGATTAAGTTCTAATTGGTGAAAAGGAGATTGTTTGATGCAAAAATTCTTGATGATTGATTGATTTTCATGGATCCAGTATGAAAATTTATGAAACATGGTCCCTGGAAGAAAGAGAAGGTTGTAGCCTTCTGTAGGCCAGCACCTATGTACTAGTATCTTGGCTAGTGCAAGAGCTAAGGGGGTTGTAGCTCCCTTCTAGGAGAAGCTAGAGAACGAGAGAGGGTTGTAGCTCTCTGCAAGTTGTAGCCTGCGTACTGGTAAAGGACTGCACCAGTACATTGTAAAAAGAAGTTTCTAATTAAAAGAAGATAGAGACGAATTGCAGCAGGTGGTTTTCACCCACATTGGGTTTCCACCTTATATCTTGTGTTCTTGTGTGTGTGGTTGTCTTTAGATCTATTTTACTGTTTCTAGTTACAGTTTATTTGATTCTAATACACAGATTAATGATCAACATCAGTAAGATAAATTAATTTATAAGTCTGCATTGCATATGAGGGTTTCCTTCTCTGTAGCTGTGTATATACGCAGTTTTATCTAACTGAAGTAGCGTATATGATCTGGGTTTGAAAAAGAAAATAAGTGACTTGATAATACTGATTCACCCCCCCCTCTCAGTATTATTTCCAACAATTGGTATCAGAGCAGGTCCTTCTGAAGAAGCTTGATCGCTTTAAGGAAGATCCATCATCATGAGCAACTACGAGAGAGAAGCATCTATCAGGCCACCAATTTTTGATGGGACCAACTTCGTTTATTGGAAGGTAAGAGTCACAGCCTATCTGCAATCTCTTCGTACAGAAGTCTGGGATATCATAGATACAGGGTACACTTTTCCATCAACAACTCCTACAGATCTGGCTGAGAAGAAGAAATATGAAAAAAATGCAAAGGCTGTCAATACTCTATTAGGATGTCTATCTCAATCAGAATTGGTGAAGGTTATGCAGTATAAATCCGCAAAACAAATATGGGACAAGATTGTTCTGAGCTATGAAGGAGATGAACAGGTAAAATGAGCAAAACTTCAAACCCTCAGAATTCAGTATGAAAATCTCAGAATGCACAATGATGAAAGTGTGGCTAACTATTTCCTTCGTGTAGATGAGATTGTTAATTGTATCAAAAATTTGGGTGAAGAAATAAAAGAGGTTGTTGTGGTTGAAAAGGTTCTAAGATCTTTGTCCCCTAGGTTTGAATCTAAAGTTTCTGCAATAGAAGAAAAAGAGAATCTACGAAACCTTACTATGTCACAGTTGCACAGAATTCTAACTGCTTATGAAATGAGGAAAGGAGGACCATCAGACAGGAGAGAAGCTGCTTTCAAGGCTTCAGGAAAAGGAGATTACTATGAGCTAGGACACGTGTTAGAAGAAGAGGAAGAATCAAATTTTGTCAAGAACCTTCAACGGGGTGCTGGAAGATTCAGAGGTAAGTTACCTTTCAAATGATTTGCTTGTGGAAGAGTCGGTCACTATGCTGCCAAATTTCCTCACAAAGATAAGATTGAAAAGGGGAAGGAACCTGTTAGATGGAACAAGAAACAAAATGTAAATAAGAAAAGCTATTACACTCATGAAGATAGTGATGGACTTTCAAATAGTGACAAAGATGAACAAGGTAACAAATATAAACTTTTAATGGCTTTTGAAGATGATGATTTCGTGGATGCTATAGATGAAGAAAGTCTTTAAGAAGAGATTTCTAGACTCAAAATTTGTTTAGAAGAGAAGAATGTGATCATAGATACTCTACAATTCCAACTTGCTGAAAAGGAAAAACATCATGAAAAGTTAGAATGTGAAATTGTGGGACTAAGAAAAGAGATTGAGAAAACAAAAGCTCTTAATCTTAGATTTGTTAAAGGATCTGACACGTTAGATGAAATTATCAAAGTGCAGCGCTCTCCACTAATCAAGACAGGTCTGGGATATAATGAAGAAACAACTCAAGCGCAGAAACCATCTACCTCCAAGAGTTATCTTGACGCTGCAAGGAGAAGTGAACAAAGACCCAATGGAAATCACCAGGTAAATCAGGGACAATTTACTTCAAGAATGAACAAAGACTACCAGGTAAATCGAGGGCAATCTACTTTAAGGACAAACAAAGCTACAACCAGCCATAGGTAAAACCTTCTCAATTTGCCTCAAGAATGGATGTCAATAGGAACAACAATCATTTGGCTGGTAGATTTGATAATCATAGGAGTTTCTTCAATGGCCAATGTTTTTCATGTCATAACTTTGGTCACAAAGAAGCTCAATGTGTTGCCTATAAGACAATCATGACTAGAGAAGCTCATAAACAGAGAAGTATGACTGGGATCATGAAAATGACCTAAAACCACTTCTCTGCTCTTGAAAATGAAATAGAATGTTCTATTTGTAACAATTTCGGTCATGAAGATTCTGAATGCAGGAGCAGGTTTCGGCAGACAACTCAGAAGGAGCAAGCCTCAAGTGCCAAATCATGGAGAATCAAAGAACCACAACCAGAAAGATGTGGTATTGCCTTATATGCGAAAGGGCAAGAAAATCAATGGTACATCGACAGTGGATGTTCGAAACATATGACAGGTGATAAAGAAAAACTTCAGTCATATAGTGCCTTAGAGAAGGAGAAGAAGGTTTCTTTTGGAAATGACACCCCTGCTCTCATAAAAGGTAAAGGTTCTGTTCAGTTGAAAGAAAGGGTCAAAGCTGGAAATGTCATGTACGTTGATGGCTTAAAGCATAATCTATTAAGTGTCAGCCAGATGTGTGATCAAGGAACTGAGGTAATATTTTGATCAAATGGATGTAGTGTTCGTGATCTTGATACAGGAAAAACAGTGATCAAAGGTGTAAGGACTCCAAATAATTTATACATATTCAAAGAAGGACAACATCAATGCTATCTGAGCAAGAATGATGAACACTGGCTATGGCACAGAAGATTGGGGCATCTTAGTTTCTCACAGATAAGGAAAGCATGCAAATACCAGGCAGTTCGTGGTCTTCCAGACATCAGAATCCCAGACAATACAATATGCAAATCATGTCAGTTTGGTAAGCAAACCAGAACTAACTTCCCTAAAAAGGAAGGATCAGCTAGCAGGCCGCTTGAACTTGTCCATACTGATGTATGTGGAGCAACTAGGAAAAGGTCACCTCGAGGAGAAGAATACTTTATATTATTCATTGATGACTATTACAAGATGTGTTGGATAGGACTTATGAAGCACAAAGACGAAGCCTTCGAAAAATTCAAATCATTCAAAGCCTTGGTGGAGAACAAATCAGATCTCAGAATCAAGTGCCTCAGGTCGGATCGAGGAGGAGAATTTACCTCGAATGAATTTTTCGATTTCTGTGAAGAACATGGAATAAGAAGGGAATTCTCTACAGCTAGGACTCCTCAGCAAAATGGAGTAGTGGAAAGGATGAACAGAACAATTCAACAAATGGCTCGTGCAATGCTTGATGAGTCTGGAACTCCCGCAACCTTCTGGGGTGAAGCCACATTTGCTGCAGTTGTTATTCTCAACAAGACAAATGTCCGGGTGAATAGAACTCAAACTCCTCATGAGCTCTGGTATGGTGAGACTCCTTCGGTAAAATATTTCAAAATTTTTGGAAGCAAATGCTATATTAAAAATAATGATGAAAATCTTGGCAAGTTTGAACCTAGAGCAGATGAAGGCATTCTCCTTGGTTATTCTCCTCACAGAAAGGCATATAAGTGTTACAACAAAAGACTTGGAGAAATTGTTGACAACATTGATGTAGTGGTTGATGAAGAAGGAAACATTCCAAGGCAAGTGAATTCTGAAGATCTTGAAGATGATGAGGACTATCCTTCAACATCAAATCAGAACTGTGATGAATAAGAAGCTCAAGAGGCACCAAAAGAACAGATAAGAATAGAAGAGAAGACTCCATCCAGGTACGTTCAGAAGAATCATCCAGAATCTCAAATTTTGGGGCAGAAAGAGGCGGGTATACAAACAAGAAGAACAATTGCAGAAGCATCAAGCTATTTGGCCTTGCTCTCCTCCACTGAACCACAAAATGTAAAAGAATCATGCAAAGATGAATGTTGGGTCAAGGCAATGGATGAAGAACTTGAGCAGATCGAAAAGAATAACACTTGGGAGTTGGTTCCTAGACCAAAAGATAAGAATGTCATAGGGACAAAATGGATCTTCAAAAACAAGTTGAATGAAAATGGGGAAGTGATTAGAAACAAGGCCATACTTGTCTGTAAAGGGTATGCTCAACAAGAAGGAATAAAATTTGAAGAAACTTTTGCTCCCGTTGCTAGACTTGAGGCCATCAGAATGTTCCTTGCTCTCTCTAGCTTTCAGAAGTTCAAAGTATTTCAAATGGATGTGAAATCAGCCTTTCTGAATGGAGACTTAGAAGAAGAAGTGTACATTGAGCAACTAGATGGTTTCATTCTTGGGAATGATCCAAATCCTGTATGCAGACTAAAAAAGGCTCTCTATGGTCTTAAATAGGCTCCAAGGGCTTGGTACTACTGTTTGGACAAATATCTTCATCAACAAGGTTTTTCAAAAGGATCAACAGATAGCAATCTTTATATAAAAATTGAAAATGAAAAATTGCTAATACTTCTTGTGTATGTAGATGATATTATTTTTGGCACCAATGAAGAAGCTATGAGTCAAAGCTTTGCCTTGGTGATGCAGAAAGAATTCGAAATGTCTTTGCTTGGAGAACAGACATATTTTCTTGGATTGGAAATCCAACAAATTGAAGGCGGTATCTTTTTGTCTCAAACCAAGTATCTCAAGTAGATCTTGAAGAAATCTGGCATGGAAGATGCAAAACCAGTATGTACCCCTATCGTTACAGGATGCAACCTCAGTGCAAATGATGAATCAGCAGCAGTGCATCAACCAACCTATAGATCCATGATTGGAAGTCTGCTTTATTTGACAGGTACCCGACCAGACATCATGCATGCAGTGGGAATAGTTGGAAGATTTTAGGCAAATCCAAAGGAAACTCATCTTCAGGAAGTGAAGAGAATTTCCAAGTATCTTCAAGGAACTCAAAACTATGGCTTATGGTATCCTATAGATACAGATCTCACTCTTCATGCTTATACAGATGCAGATTGGGCTGGAAGCGTGGATGACAGAAAGAGCACAAGTGGTGGTGCATTCTTTATGGATTCCAGATTATTATCTTGGTTCAGCAAGAAACAAAGTTCGATTGCTTTATCTATAGTTGAAGTGGAATATGTGGCTGCTGCATCTTGCTGCACTCAACTCCTTTGGATGATGAAAACCTTGCAGGATTTTCAGATCACTTGTACACCACCTATCTCCATCTTATGTGATAATACAAGTGCAATCAGCATTTCAAAGAACCCAGTCATGCATTCAAAGACCAAGCACATACCGATCAAGTATCACTTTCTTCGGGAACAAGTGTTGGAACAAAAGGTCAAATTGGAGTATGTTCCTTCTAACGAAAAAGTTGCTGATATTCTCACCAAACCACTGCCCAGGGAAACTTTTGAATACCTTAGACAGAAGCTGGGAGTAGTTGATGCATCATCTTGCTGTTAAAACTTGTTTGTTTCAGAGAAAAATGGGTGTACACGAGTTGCATGAGGAGGATCCGCGTACATACGTCAGTTCGTGCAGAGACAGTCGCGTATATGGAGGCTTGATGGATATCAGTAGGGATAGGCTCTGGTTGAAGATAGTCTTATATGGGTCTGACAGAGACCATCTGGCACAGGTTCAGGGGGAGTAGATAAACTTCTAATGATGCATTGTTGGCATTATCTTAGAAGCTTTTGGTTCTAGTTCACAGCTGTTGTTGGTTTCAGGTGGAACAAATGCAGAGGGAAAACAGAAGGAAATCATGGTTGCTGATCTGAATAGGTGAATGACAGATGCTGTTGATATCAGTTATTGGTGAATTTCATAAGTCTTGCTCTAGATATTTCATCTCTATGTCATGTATCTCTTTTATGGTGTCAAGGTCATGTAACGACCTATGTTGGTTTCCCCACTATTCCTGGGATGAAAATGTAATGTACTTGGTTGTCATATGTAAATTTTTGATGTATCCCCACTTGGTTGGGTGATGGATGTATGTATTGAGTCTTTTGGTGATAGGAAGGTCCTTTATGATGCAAGGCTCTTCTTGAAAAACATCTTTTTGCAGATCTTGCCTACAGTCATGGGGAGCATCGTCAGCACAACAGGGCAGAGA
The DNA here is from genome assembly GCA_031772625.1 of Pinus tabuliformis. Classification (NCBI taxonomy): domain Eukaryota; kingdom Viridiplantae; phylum Streptophyta; class Pinopsida; order Pinales; family Pinaceae; genus Pinus; species Pinus tabuliformis. The sequence goes on from CM062820.1 coordinate 602,969,250, forward strand.
TTTCGGCATGTACTCGAGGGGAGCACAACCCTTTTCCCTTGATGACAAAGGGGGAGAATGACTTTTAGGATCTTGGGGTTGCCATCAAGTCTAAAGGGGGAGACTGTTGGCATTATGGCACAGGATTGGAGCTATGGCACAGGTGTTGCCCTTGATGGCAACTCACTTTGGTGACAGATCTCAGTACAGGCTCTCAGAATGAAAGAAAAAGATATATACGTAGGTTCACCTAGACGAAAGCGCGTATACACACGGGTTAGATGTTACAAAGGCGTGTATGCATATACATGAACTTTCACGCAAGGAAAAGCATGTATATGTTGGAGAACTTACTTTTGGTCCGTGGTAGTTAGTCCTTGGTATTTGAACCTATGGTTTTGGACCATGGTATCTCGTTAGAAGTGTTGATCCCAAGTATTAGGTTCTTGGTATTGGTTTATTATGGTTTTGGACCGTGGTATTATGAAAGGCCTAAGACTATAAAAGAGGAAGGAGATCATTTGGCAAAGGATCATCTGAATTAATTGAATATCTAATAAGTGCTAGATTTGAAATATTGGTGATTGAGGTTATGGTGCAGATCTGGATCTGAATGAAGGAGTAACCTTAGCGCAAAGAGAAGGATAAATTTTATTGATGGGTCATAATCTTTAGGCTCGAATGATAGTATCTTTGTATGATTTTGATCTGTTATATGTGGCACATGCTTGATCTATAAATCTGATAATCTGGGTTAATTAGTGTCTAAACATATGGAAGAGTGAATTATCCTTTATAGATCTGTACACAGGTTTAGTGAAGCGAAGGTGCGTATACACGCTGGTTTAATGAATAAAAACAACGTATATGCAGGTTTCTCCAAACACAGAAGCGTATGCACGCAGGTTTCAGGTTATTGAAGTAGCGTATATCTTTTGAATTGTGATCTAGCTGCTTCTATTTATTGTTGCAGTGTTTTGGGTTCAGAATTTGGTGTGTGGTTACTATTACTGTGTTTTGGGTACAACTGTCAGAGAAGTATCTACTTGATTCAGTTCTAATTGGTGAAAAGGAGATTGTTTGATGCAGAAATTCTTGATGATTGATTGATGTTCATGGATCCAGTCTGAAAATTTATGAAATGTGGTCCCTGGAAGAAAGAGAAGGTTGTAGCCTTTTGTAGGCCAGCACCTACGTACTAGTATCTTGGCTAGTGCAAGAGTTAAGGGGGTTGTAGCTCCCTTCCAGGAGAAGCTGGAGAACGAGAGAGGGTTGTCGCTCTCTACAGGTTGCAGCCTGCGTACTGGTAAAGGACTACACCAGTACATTGTAAAAAGAAGTTTCTAATTAAAAGAAGATGGAGACGAATTGCAACAGGTGGTTTTCACCCACATTGGGTTTCCACCTTATATCTTGTGTTCTTGTGTGTGTGGTTGTCTTTAGATCTATTTTACTGTTTCTAGTTACAGTTTATTTGATTCTAATACACAGATTAATGATCAACATCAGTAAGATAAATTAATTTATAAGTCTGCATTGCATATGAGGGTTTCCTTCTCTGTAGCTGTGTATATACGCAGTTTTATCTAACTGAAGTAGCGTATATGATCTGGGTTTGAAAAAGAAAATAAGTGACTTGATAATACTGATTCACCCCCCCCTCTCAGTATTATTTCCAACACCAAGTTAGATCTTCGTTCAGGATATCATCAAATTAGAATGAAGACTGAAGACATTTCGAAAACAACATTTAGAACTCATGAGGGTCATTATGAATTTTTGGCCATGCCTTTTGGCCTTACCAATGCACCTTCAACATTTCAAGGTTTGATGAATTCAATCTTCAAACCATTCCTTAGAAAATTTGTGTTAGTATTTTTTGATGATATACTAATCTACAACAAGTCTTGGAAGCATCATGTTGAACATGTTGACAGGGTGCTACAACTATTGGAGGAGAAACAATTATATGCAAAAAGATCCAAATGTTTCTTTGGAGTCCAGGAGGTGGAATATCTGGGTCATATTGTATCTCATGAAGGAGTTAAGGTAGACCCTAGCAAAATTAAAGCCATTAAGGAATGGAAAATCCCCACATCCATAAAGCATCTGCAAGGATTTCTCCGGTTGACAGGGTATTATCATAAGTTTGTTAAGAATTATGGGAGAATAGCAGCACCTCTAACAACATTATTGAAGAAAGATGCATTTTCATGGACTCCGGAAGCAACAAAGGCCTTTGAACATCTTAAAGAGGCAATGTGCCAAGCACCAGTCTTAGCTACACCAGACTTCACAAAAACCTTTATTGTGGAATGTGATGCTTCAGGAAATGGAATTGGTGTTGTTCTAATGCAAGATGAAAGACCCATTTCTTTTTGAAAGTCGTCCAATCAAGGGAAAGTTTTTAAGCAAAGCAATTTATGAGAAGGAAATGTTGGAAATACTCCATGCACTTAAGAAATGACGACCCTACATAATGGGAAGACACTTCAAGGTAAAAACGGATCATGATAGCGTTAAATACTTTTTAGAACAAAGATTATCCTCTGAAAAGCAACAAAAGTGGGTCACAAAGATGTTAGGTTATGACTTTGAAATCATCTACAAAAAAGGGAAGCAAAATGTGGTGGCAGATGCACTCTCAAGAAAGGATGAGGATGTGGAAGCATTGTTGTGCGCCATTTCTATTACCCAACCAGATTGGATAAATGAAGCAAGGGAGGAATGGAAGAATGACGAAGAAGTGTGGGCACTTATTCGAAAGTTACAACAAGATTCCAGTACGTTTGATCTATTTAGCTGGCAAAATGATTCGTTATGGTACAAAGATCGCTTATACCTCTGTAAGAATTCCCAGCTAAAACAAAATATTCTTATGGAATTGCACACTTCTCCCTTAGGAGGGCACTCAGGATTTTTAAAAACTTACCACAAGGTTAAGAAGGAATTTTTTTGGGATGGCCTTAAATCAGATATTCAAAAGTTTGTGGCGGAATGTTTGGTTTGCTAACAAAATAAAGTTGTAACAATTAAGACACCAGGTCTATTACAACCTTTATCCATTCCAAGCCAACGTTGGGAGGAGGTTTCAATGGATTTTATCACAGGCTTACCCAAGTCTGAGGGAAAGAGTGTCATCATGGTGGTAGTTGATAGACTTACCAAGTATGCACACTTTTGTGCATTATCACATCCATTTAAAGCCAATACAGTTTCTACTGCATTTATGGAAACAATTCAAAAGCTACATGGAAACCCAAAGATTATTGTAAGTGACAGAGATCCCATTTTCACTAGAAATTTTTGGACATAATTATTTTCTTGTCTTGGTACTCAGTTAGCTCATAGCTCATCTTATCATCCTCAATCTGATGGGAAAAATGAGATAGTAAACAAATGTTTGGAAGGATATCTTCATTGCTTTGTATCTGATAAACAGACACAATGGGTCAAATGGTTGCCTCTGGCTGAATGGTGGTATAACACTTCCTTCCATACATCAACAAAAATGACCCCCTTTATGGCACTTTATGGGTATCAACCACCATCCATCACATCATATTTAAGAGAAAATTCTAAAGTTTAGGTAGTGGAACATCACATCGAACATCAACAACAAGTCCTCCAACTCTTAAAGGATAACCTCGTGTTGGCACAGAATAGAATGAAACAACAGGCAGATCAACATCGCAGTGAAAGAAGTTTTGATGTAGGTGATTGGGTATTCCTACGGCTACAACCATATACGCAAATGTCCCTCAAGCAAGCTAAGAAGGATAATAAATTATCACCAAAGTATTATGGTCCGTACAAGGTGTTGCAAAAGATTGGTACTATGGCATACAAATTGGAGCTTCCTATAGCTTCTCGATTGCACCCAGTTTTCCATGTTTCATGTTTAAAGAAGGTTATAGGTGACAAGCTCCCAGTTCAAACAATATTGCCAGAACTTGACGAGGGAGGAAAAATTATATTGGAACCAGAAGCAGTCACACAAAAAAAAACTCTACAGCTACGAAATCGATCAATTTCGGAGTATCTTATCAAGTGGAAGAACTTATCCGCTGAAGATTCCACATGGAAGGATGAGAATTTTATACAGAAGTATCCAAAACTACTCAAGCGTCGAGGACAACACTTTTTTGAAGGAGAGGGGCATGCTGGGTCCCTATAATACTAGTGATTACCCCATTACTATTGTAGTTATACCCCTTATTAATATTGTTGTGCCCCTATTTCCCCCATATTGTTATTACTGTGCCCCATAGAATCCCTCTATTGTTATTTTTGTGGCTTTATATTATTATTGTTAGGTCGGCTGGGTTATATTGTGACTCCTTAGACTCCTATATATAGAAAGGAGGTTTTGTCATTTGAATCATCCAAGAATTGTTCATTTATGTAATGTAAAGGAGGTTGCCCCCTCGAAGAGGCTGAATTCTAAGGCGTTGATCTATCTTTTCTATCTTTTCTTGAGCTGGTTTCATAACATTAAGACTCAAATATGCCCTTGAGGGTAGTTCAAACTATATTTATTGGAAGGACAAGATGGAGGTAGTGTTGGAAGAAAACAAGTTGAAGAAATTCATAAACAAATATATTCCTAAGCCTCTAGAAACTGATGCTCAATATTTAAGAGAGTGGAGAAAATGTGTTGCAAAGGCGAGAAGGATTATCCTAGGAGTTCAAGATCATATTGTCTCGAACCTCCACAATAAGTAGAATCCATATGCAATATGGAAGGCCTTGGTAAACCTATTTCAAAACAACAATGACCAAAAGAGTTTGGAACTGAAGGAAAAGCTCAGGAAAATCAAGATGGATAAGGGCAACACAATACCAAAGTACTTGATCAAGTTCACCCAATGTCGGGATGAGCTTGGAAGTCTTGGTGTTACAGTTCCTGAATATGATATGGTCAGCCTAGCACTTCTAGTCCTTCCCAAGAGATGGAACAACTACTAAGATTCATTAAATGGGAGGGAGAAGCTACCAAAGTGGGAGCATTCGTGGTCCAACTTGGTGCAAGAAGAGATTCGAAGAAAGACCAAAGATGGATCCTCATCCAAGCATGATGGTAAATAAAATTGTGCCTTAGTAGGAAAGGCAAAGAAAGAGAAAGGGAAGTAATCCCATTCCAAATCAGATTCTAGTCAGGGTGGTAAGAAGAAGGACTTGTCAAATATTAAATGTTTTCACTGTCATGAACTGGGACACTATGCCATGAAGTGTCCCCATAAGAAGGCAAACAAGAATCCATCAAGATGAGTGGCATATGAAGCTCTTGCTTCAGAATTTGAGTTGGATTTCACCCTCATCGGTTGCATGGTTACATCGATGATGGGTAGTGTGTGGTATCTGCACATTGGAGCCTCATTCCATATGATCAACACAAAAACTCTTTAGTGTCATGGAGGAGAAGGACCTCCATATGCATATCGAAATGGGAGATGATGGAAGGTATAGTGCGATTGACATCGGTACTGTTACTTTTTATAGGGATTCTGGTTCTCCTCTCACATTAAAATGTTGGAAATAATATTGAGAGGGCGGGGGGCAGGGGTGAATCAGTATTAGCAAATCAATTACTTTTTCATTTCCATACTCAGATTCATATACACTACTTCATTTAAGGGAACTCGTGTGTAGAATAGATCGAGTAAACTTATGATTTAGTTAATCCATTAAATGTTGATCTTTAGTTAGTGCATCAGAACTTCATTAACCATATGAAAAGTAAACAAGTACAGTAAAATAGAATAGATCATCACACATAAGAAGCACACATGAACACCATGATATAAGGTGGAAGCCCAATGTGGGCGAAAACCACCTGCTGCAATTCGTCTCTATCTTCCTTTAATAGGAAACTTCTTGTTACAATATTTCTATACTGGTGCAGTCTTATACCAGTACGTAGGCTTCTACTTGTAGAAGGCTACAACCTTCTCTTGTTCTCCAGCTTCTCCTGGAAGGGAGCTACAACCCCCTTTAGCTCCTATACTAGTTGATGTACTAGTACGTAGGTGCTGTCCTACAGAAGGCTCCAATCTTATTCTTTCTTCCTCCAAGTACCACATTTCATAAGTGATCCGAACTTAAACAGGAACACAACAAATTACAGAGATAACCATAAACACAGATTTGCAGCGGAAATAATACTTCATTTCATTAATGTAAAATACTGAAATATGCTTACAAACAGTAATGGAAATAAACTAGCTAGGGCAGTGGTAGCTTATCTCTGAGAAGAGATGTGGTGGCTACATGCCTCTGAACTGTGTTACAATGAGGCTCGAAGGCCTATTTATTGTTGAGAAACAATGGAAAATCCTTAACATTCCAAAACCTAACCCTAGAAGATGAAACGCCAAACTATGGGCCCCGTTGGGTAAATTGGTACACCAACTTCTCAGGGTCGTAACTTTGGCATACGATCTCCGTTTGACGCGTACAATAGCTCGTTAGAAAGATCTATCCGAGCACTACCACTTTGGGAGGCAACATGGGTCCATGGACCCATGTAGCCCCATATTTCCCAAAAAAACGTCATTTAGGGCCTCAAAACGGCTCCTGAAGTTCAGGACCCAAAAAACTGCTAAAAATAGTAAGTTGTGCTACAATTAAGGAAACTGAAAATGCTGAGAGAAACAATGGTGAGGGTCCAGGTGGACTTGGTAGGTGGCCACCAATATCCACCTGGATCATTTCTCCCCCCTTAGGAAGCAATGGTCCCCATTGCGTTGAGTTCCTCCATGAGATTAGGAAACTTTTGCTGAACTTGTTCCCTGGTGAGCCACTTTCCCTGGTGAAGGAGTTGGCCTGCTTTGACAACTCGATACAGTGGTATATTCTGTTGGCGAGTGTTCTTGATCTATGTGTCTATGATCCGATCAGTTGCAGCTTGTTCCATGCAACCTGGATTTAATTTTGTGGGTGTGAGCTGTTCTGCAATGTCGGATGTGTCTAGCAATGGTGGAAAGTATGGCCGAAGGCAGTCCACATTGAACACTGGGTGCAGGCCAAGGAATGGGGAAATGTTGAGTTCAAATTCATTGTCTCCCATAGCCTTAGTAATGGTGTAAGGACCATATCAGAGTGGTCTCAATTTCCCATAGGCTCTAGTAAGGCGTTCCTTTTGCAAATGCAACCAGACTTTGTCGCCCACCTGAAACTTGTGTGGCACCCGATGTTGATCATGTCGCTGCTTGTACTTGGCATTTGATTTCTCCTGAATTTCATGGACCTGCTGGTGAATATGTTGGATGTGCTCAATGAAGTTGGTGGCCTTATCTGTTTCGGACTGGACATGAGCTAAATTTATGTGAGTAGTTGCAAGTGGCATGGCCACATCAATGGGGCATAGTGGTTGGAATCCCAAACCCACCTGAAAAGGGCTATGGCCAGTGGAGCTGTGAAGAGCCCGATTGTAGCTGTGCTGAACATAGGGGAGGTTGTCGTCCCATGTGTGTGGATGATTTGAGTTATACATGCGCAGAATGTGCATAATCATCCTATTGACAACCTCTGTCTGGCCATCAGTTTGAGGATGGAAGGTTGTGGACTTCGTGAGTTTGGTGTCCAGCATTGACCAGAGACTGGACCAAAATGTGCTGAGGAACCGACTGTCCTGATCTGAGATGATAGACTGTGGGATCCCAAAGTGCACCCACACTCGTTCAAAGAAGAGTTTAGCAGTAGCTTCTGTTGTGATATTCTTCTTGCAGGCCGCCATAATGGCCATCTTCAAGAACCTGTCGACGACCACAAAAACACAGTCATTTCCATGCTTAGTGGAAGGAAGGCCTGACATGTAATCCATGGAGATGGATTCCCAAGGTCGACTAGGGGTAGGCAACGGGGTATAGAGGCCGTGCTTCTTGATGGTCGGTTTGGCAATGACACAGGCAGTACATGATCTAATGTACTTCCCAACATCCTGTCGAAGATTCGGCCAATAGAAATGATTTTGCAGTACTGCCACTGTTTTCTTGACCCCGAAACGCCCAGCAACCTGACTGTAGTGTGCTTCCCAAATCATCTTGGCACGCTCGCTTGAAGGAAAACAAAGGTGACCCAGGTGGCATAACAGGGCATCCTGGAGGTGAAAATCTGGAACATGCTGACCCTCCAAGAGTGTCTGGTATGTGTGGCCAAATTCTGGGTCACTTTTGTAGAGAAGTGGCCAATCAGAAGTCTCGTGCCTGCAAGAGTTGATCACGGTGGTTAATGCCATGATCGGTGGTCGACTGAGGCAATCTGAAACATTATTGGTGTTGTCCTTCTTATACTTGATATTCAAGTGGAACTGTTGCAGGTATGTAGACCACTTCTGATGGCGATCATTCTGCAATTTTCCTTGGGTCTGTATGAACTACAGGGGTCAGTGGTCTGTGTGGATGACCGTTTCCTTCCCCAAAATGTAATGCTTCCATTGTCGGCAAGCCTGCACAATGGAATACATATCTTTATCATATGTGGGGTACTTCCGGACTGTGTCTGAAAGTGTTTCACTGTGATATGCCACTGGATGTCCATGTTGAGTAAGGACTGCCCCAATAGCATAGTCAGAGGCATCTGTCTCAAACTCAAATGGTTGTTGTAAATCTGGTAACGTGAGCACTGGTGCAGTGCAGAGGTGATCCTTCAGCTCTATGAATGCCTTCTGTTGAGATTCAGACCAAAAGAATTTTTCGTTTGCCCCTCCCTTGGTGACTTGACTCAAGGGCCAAGTAATATGAGAAAACCCCAACACGAACCTGCGGTAGAAGTTGGCAAGACCTAGAAAGATGCGGAGCTCTGTTAGAGTGGTTGGAGATGGCCAATCCCGAATGACTTGGATCTTGGCTGGATCCACATGCACCCCTTGTTCATCAATGATGTATCCCAGATATTGAACCTGGGTCATGCCAAAAGTTCATTTCTCCAAATTGGCACATAGCTTGTGTTGCCGCAGTATTTGCAGAACCTGTCGGATGTGGTGGAGGTGCTCTTCCCAACTCTGGCTGAAGATCAGAATGTCATCCAAGTATACTACTACAAATGAGTTGGTGAATGGCCACAAGATGTCATCCATTAGCCTCATGAAGGTTGCAGGAGCATTTGTCAATCCGAAAGGCATAACCAACCATTCAAAAAGGCCCTCCTTAGATTTGAAGGTAGTCTTCCACACATCAGAGGGTTCGATTGGTACCTGGTGATATCCTGACTTCATATCAATCTTGCTGAAATATTTCGCCCCCTTTAGTTGGTCCAGGAGGTCATCAATCCATGGGATTGGGTACCTATTACGGACAGTGATCTTGTTCAGCGCCCGATAGTCAATACAGAGTTGCCATGTCCCATCCTTCTTCTGTACCAACACGATCGGGCTCCCACAAGGTGATGAACTTGGACGGATGTGACCTTTCTGCATGAGCTCCTGAATCTACCTCTTAGTTTCATCGTTCTCTGGAACGGAGCGCCGATAAATTGGTCCATTGGGTAGTGGCGCACCTGGGGTCAGATTGATGGAGTGCTTGACCTTACAGTGCAGTGGAACCCCTGCGGGGGAGGTGAAGATGTCCTCGTACTCCTCCACGACCTTGTCCATCTGTAGTTGTTGTGCAGAGGGGCCCTGTCTAGAGGCCGCGACCACTGTCTTCTTCTTTCCTTAAGGGCATATCATCAGGAACAAAAATTTTCTGGTTTTGGAAATGAGCTTACTACATTTTTTTGCAGTAATCAAAGAGATGGTGGTAGGTGGTGCTACCTCTGGTATCTTGTACAACTTATTTCCCAATGTAATAATAATAGCACGGGGCCTTGATTCATCCACAGCATGTCGCTTCCACAAGTATGGCTGTCCTAATAATACATCAGAAACTTCAAGGGGAGCAATTTCACACAATACCTCATCCGTGAAGGGCTTGATGTTATATGGAAGGCGACACTGCTGGCTCACGTGAAGATCTCATCCTTGGTGAAGCCACCCAATGGTGTACGGTTGTGGATGTGTTGTGGTCGGTAAGCCCAACCGCTTCACGACCTCTGCCGAAATGAGGTTCTTTTGGCTCCCGCTATCAACAATGAACTGTATCGGGGAGCCCTTTATCCACATCTGGGAGTGGAAGAGACGCTCCTCCTCCTCTGGATCTTAGGGTTCATTTTTCTGGATCTTGGTGGTAGCAACAGTGGCATTGGGATCCGCATCAATGATTTGCTTCCCTTTGTCATTCCCCTTATCGGGTTCTGACCCAGAGTTGGAACATGCATCTGATTCCAAAACCTTTAGCTCAACCACCAGTGACTGCTTGGCCCGACACTCACTTGTGTTGTGAGTGGAGCTCTTATGGAACTCACACCATTTTCTCGTGTCCTTTTTCGGCTTCGCGGTGCTGTTCTTTGCTTGCAACTTTGGCGGGTTGTCTTGGGCTGCCCCGCCTTGGCTTTGTCCTTTGTTCTGTGGTTTAGGGGCACCTTTCCCCTGCTTTGGATTCGTAGATCCAAAGTCTCGCTTCTTTTGTTTAAACTTTTGCTCGACCTTGACGGCATATCGGTATGATGTGCCGAGCAAGGAGATGTTTAGGAATTGTATTTCTTCCTGGATGTACTTGTGCAGGCAGCCACGGTATTTGAGTATCAAATGCTGCTCTAAATCCTTGATACCCAACTTTTTGCGAAGGGTATGGAAAATATTGGTGAACTCCAGCACGTCTTGGTCCCTTCCCTGCCGCAGCGTGGTCCACTCTATGTATTCATCCTCATAGCTTTCGACAGGGTAGTACTGCTCCTTGATGGCATCCTAGAATGAATTCTAGGTGGGTGCGGCTGAAAATAGTGAGCCAGTACTTTCATCCTTCTGCTCGCAGTAGGTTTCCCACCAGTCCTTGATGTGGGGGGCTGCTTTGAGAAGAGCGAAAACAATCTTTTCCCGACTCAAAAATTCATGAACAGAAAAATAACCCTCTAGCAGATTTAACCATTTATCTATGGTATCTGCATCTATCTGACCCTTGAATATGGGAATTTCAAAATTAACTTGTACCTTAAAGGGTGTGGCGTTTCCAGAGTAGCTGCTGGAAGCCGATGCGTCGCTTCTGGGTAGCCGCTGAAGGATCTGGGCAAAGCTGTCCATCATCGTGCTCCATTGTCGCTCGAGGGCTTCTTCGAGCAAGATTTTGATAGGATCTCCTGCCCCCTCGTCTTTCTTCTCATCCGCCATGGGAGGCTGTCGGGATTTGCAAGGCTGGTCTTGCAAAGGTTCGACCAGTTCAAGCCCTAACTCCTTATATCCCGACCTTGTTGGGGACATGCAAAGAAAAACAGAGAAAAAGCAGACCGCTCTGATACCACTGATTCGGACTTAAACAGGAACGCAACAAATTACAGAGATAACCATAAACACAGATCTGCAACGGAAACAATACTTCATTTCATTAATGTAAAATACTGAAATATGCTTATAAACAGTAATGGAAATAAACTAGCTAGGGCGATGGTAGCTTATCTCTGAGAAGAGATGTGGTGGCTACATGCCTCTGAACTGTGTTACAATGAGGCTCGAAGGCCTATTTATTATTGAGAAACAATGGAAAACCCTTAACATTCCAAAACCTAACCCTAGAAGATGAAACACCAAACTATGGGCCCCGTTTGGGTAAATTGGTACACCAACTTCTCGGGGTCATAACTTTGGCATACGATCTCCGTTTGACGCGTACAATAGCTCGTTAGAAAGATCTATTCGAGCACTACCACTTTGGGAGGCAACATCGGTCCATGGACCAATGTTACCCTAGATTTCCCAAAAAACGTCGTTTAAGGCCTCAAAACGGCTCCGGAAGTTCAGGACCCAAAAAACTGCTAAAAATAGTAAGTTGTGCTACAATTAAGGAAACTGAAAATGCTAAGAGAACCAATGGTGAGGGTCCAGGTGGACTTGGCAGGTGGCCACCAATATCCACTTGGATCAATAAATTTTCAAACTGGATACTCATGGAACACAACATCATAATCCGAAGGCCACGTTTGGACCCATCAATATTATTGAAGCACAAAATCTATCACTACTTGCATCACCAATCTCTGAATCACTCAATATTGAATCAATCAAAACCTGTCAACAAAATGCAGTCATTAGAACCCAGAGTAGAACACAGAACTCTATAACAATATTCAGAGCCAACTGTATCATCAGAAATCATGCATCAGAGTGCATACGCTACTTGGAAGAGCTGAACTAGTGTGTATACGCAACTTCACCAAGGCGAACCAGCGTATATGTTATCAAACACTTACTTATGACTTCGCTGCACTTCCTGACTTCAGACATACCCAGATCATTACATATACAAGGATAATACATGTGTTAGCAACCAGATCTAGTCCATCAGATCACATAAAGATAAGTCATTATGATCCTGATCCATTATTAGATCTCATCCATCAACACTGAAGCTAAACATAATCAACTAATCTGAATATGCAAAATATTGACACCAGTAAACAGTCACCAGAACTCATCAAAAACTAGAACCACCTATAACTTCAAACATCATAGTTCATATGGTATATGCTACTTAGATGTATCTAACCTACGTATGTATGCACTTTTACTATAGTCAACCAACGTATACATCTGTAAATATTCATTCATGATTTGCAGCTATTCCAAACTTGAGTTATACCTAGATCATAATATTTATAGAAAATTACATGTGGCAATGTATAGATATAGAACAAGCATGATGAAACTGTATAGAGATGATTCATTCCAAGCCATTAGATACTGATCTATCCTTAGATCTTGTTCTCCATCAACCGCTGAGATTCCTCCTTGGCTTAGATCAAGCAAATCATCATGAAACCACAACTTGCACATTGGATCTCATACTTCATTAGATATTCAAGACTTTCTGAGTGTCTTTGCCTAATGATCTTCTCCTCCTTTTATAGTCTTAGGCCTTACTCAATACCATGGTCCAAAACCACTTAGAACCAATACCTTGGGTCAACACGTCGGACAAGATACCTTGGACCAATACCATGGATCACAATACCATGGTCCAAATATCATGGACCAAAACCCAATGTACGTGCCTTCCCTTCCATGAAAGTGTGTGTATACGTATACGAACCTTTTGGTCAGCTAACCCATGTGTATACACGGCTTTATCAAGGGGAACCTACGTATATCTCTTTTTCTTCATTCTGTGAGCTTGAACTGTGATCTGTCAACTTAGTAAGTTTCCATCAAGGACAACACCTATATCATAATGCCAACAATCTCCCCCTTTGGACTTGATGGCAATGCTAACTTGCTATACTGTGAACTGTCATCTTAATGAGTTGTCATTGTACATTACATCTGAACTGATTCCTTTGAACTGCCCTGCATCCCATCAACTACCATGTATTCTATCGCATCTGATATATCTTCTGTAGATTCATCTAGTTATATATAAGTGACTTGTTCTGCTACAAGCGGGTTGCCATCAAGTACAACACATGCATCATAATGCCAACATAAAAGATGTCATGTATGTTCTAGGTCTGAAGTAGATTTGTAGAATTTCCATGAAATTCTTATCTGCTAATAAGAAAAATATTAAAAACACTTTCTTTTCTTACAAACACATAATTTCTCTACTCAATTTGCAGTGGAGTTAGAACAGAAATAAAACACAGTCACACGATTTAAGACATATTTTTTTTATAGGGAACCCAACTAGGAAAACCCTCTACTTGATGAGAATTTTATTGATTGCAAAAAATTAGCTATTGATCTCTTACAATACACTATTTCAATAGAGAATACAACCTTCTCTCAACCTTAAACTAGGCTTGAAAACACCTGCAAGAATACTGATCTCTGCTCTTCATCAATCTTGTGCACAAGCTTCTCTTGCACACTCTTCCTCTCACAAGCTCCACGCACAAAATTTTGCTTCCTATTGCTTGGTCTCACCAAATCGTGCTCACCAAAATGATGATTAAAATTGTGCCTTCATTCCTCCTTTTAAAGGAAATTTGAGTGGTTAAAATTAGCGAGTTCTATGTTTGGAAATTTGAACTAGTTCTTTTCTAGTTAACAACAATTAACACAACTTGTTAACTAGTTCCTCCTAAAATTTAGGAGGCTAACTCCAATTGTTATTTTAGTTTCTAAACTAACTCACACTAGAAAATCAAGAACTTGACTTTCAAATTCAACACATCAGTTAACTGTTTCATGTAATCCTAATTTTTAGGGAAACTCCTAAATTTTAGGAACTCAATTGTGCACAAAAACAAACTCGACTTTGAATCCTTGAATTGAGGCATAAATCAAGGAATCAATTTCCTTGCTAATTTCAACACTTCATCTTAGCGAGGAAGGTGTTCCTAGAAGAACCTCGTCCATCTGGATCTGTCCCCAACACTACCAAGTTCTCTACTGCTAGACCTGCTCCCTCTGAACTAGAATAATTCCTTGTTTTTTTCTACAAAAACTTCTTTGAAGACCTTTTCTTTCCCACCATAATCCATGAGTCCATTAATTCCTTATTTTGACCACTTACTGCTTTGCTTCTCAAGGCTACTCCATCTGAAGGCATGCATCTCGAACTCCACAATCTTCCACTATCAATGATCACATCTTCTTTTGTGTCACTAAACTTTGGCTCACTGATCTGCCCTCAAGCAACTCCTTTGTCCATTAAGGATACGAACTCATAGGGTGTTCAATCTACCCACTACTTGCCTCATCGCTGCTCCACAAATGACAAGTCTTAGGGTAATGGAGGTTTCCCACTCTCACTATATAATTCCATCTCTACACAGTGAACTAGGGCTAAATGATAAGCCCTCTTGGCTGCTTCCTTTGTCCCTCAAAGGAAAAACCCCAAGCTTCAACAATTTTTCCACTCCAACTAGATTTGATGTCCTCCTCAAATGCTGGACTTATGGCACCAAAGAAACCTTCTAACTTCTGTTCAAACAATACATGAGATTTCCACATAAACTGTCCTAAATTCAAACACTTAGAAAAATCATCAACTACATAAGGACATACATACTTCAGAAAGTATCCTTCCTCCTACTTTCTGAACCTCTTCGGCCTATGCACTTCCTTCTGAATTTCAGTCCTCTGGTTAGGTCACCCTGTGGCACTATAGGAATGATCCTACTTAGCCGAATTTCCCTTCTATCCTTGTACAAATCCCTTCTTAGAAACCCTTCTTGTCATGTTGTTCCTTTAAGTTTATCTGCCCTTGACTTAGGTCTGCTCCAAGACAAAAAACATGCCCAGGTATGCTCCTAATAGGGCTCAGCCCTTCCTGAACATAACAGAGATACTGTAGCCTCTTCCATAGAGAATTACCACTCTTAGAACATGCACAAAACTACCATTAAATCTGCCAGTGAATTGCTCTAACAAGGCCTGCTCCAACACAAAAAGAACCCTCAATAAAACTCATCTTTCTCCCTTTGGACAGACTCTTATAGAGGTTGTGTCTCTCCTAACTCATATGTCTTTCTTCTTGAAGATTTGCACTGGTTTTGTTCTTAAATCTATTCCAAGATCTCTGATACCATGTAGAATTTCAAAGAAATTCTAATCTGCTATAAGAAAATTTTGATTTTTTTTTCTTTTCTTACAAACACAAAATTTCTCTACTCAATTTGCAGTGGAATTAGAACAAAAATAAAACATAGTCACTCAATTCAAGACACAAATTTTTTGATAGGGAACCCAACTAGGAAAACCCTCTACTTGATGAGAATTTTATTGATAACAAAAAATGATCTATTGATCTCTTACAATACATTATTTCAATAGAAAATACAACCTTCTCTCAACCTTAAACGAGGCTTGAAAACACCTGCAAAAATACTGATCTCTGCTCCTCTATCAATCTTCTGCACAAGCTTCTCTTGCACATTCTTCCTCTCACAAGCTCCACACACAAACTTGTGCTTCCTATTTCTTGGCCTCACCAACTCGTTCTCACCAAAAAAATGATTAAACTGGTGCTTTTGTTCCTCCTTTTAAAGGAATTTTGAATGATTGAAATTAGTGAGTTCTATGTTTGGAATTTTGAACTGGTGCTTTTCTAGTTAACAACAACTAGCACAACTTGTTAACTAGTTCCTCCTAAAATTTAGGAGGCTAACTCCAATTATTCTTTTAGTTTCCAAACTAAATCACACTACAAAATCAAGAACTTGACTTTCAAATTCAACACATCAGTTAACTGCTTCATGCACTCCTAATTTTTAGGGAAACTCCTAATTTTAGGAACTCAACCATGCACAAAATGGAACTCGACTTTGAATCCTTGAATTAAGGCACAAATCAAGGAATCAATTTTCTCGCTAATTTCAACAGATTTTGTTTCAATTGCTATGTTGGAGGACCATGGCTACTATGTGATATTTAGCAAAGGAAAGGATTTCCTTCGTCACATAGCCTTAGGATAAGTGAAGTGGATTGGGGTTTGAGTGAAGAACCTCTACATATTGGATGTAGAAGACTATGCTGCTTTGAGCATAAAAGCATAGAAGGTGCTGAGTTGTGGCATAAAAGACTGGGTCACTTGTACCATGGAGCTTTGAAGATCATGCACCATATTTCTAAAAGACTTCTCAAGGGTTCCCTAGAGTAGAGAGATACATGCAAAGTGTGTACATTGGGGAAGTACACCAAATCCACCTTTCATGATAAGGATAGTCGAGCGCAAGCGATCCTTGAAAGAGTTCACTCAGATGTGCGTGGACCATTATCGACAGCCTCCACAACCAAGCACATGTAATATGGAATATTTGTAGATGATATCTCATGTAAGTGCTGGATTTTACTCATGCAGAAGAAATATCAAATGTTCTCTAAATTTTGTGAATTTAAAGCACTTGTTGAGAAAGACACTAGCAAGAAAGTGAAGGCTCTAAGGAGTGATAACGATGGAGAATATGTGTAAATAAAACCCCATAACCCACAATAGAATGTGGTGGTTGATAGGAAGAACAAAAGTATTATGGGAGCTGCACGAGCGATGTTACATGATCATGGCCTATAGTTTCACTTGTGGGTTGAAGCATGAAACACAACTGTATATGTGGAGAGCAGGAGTCCTCATCAAATTCTCTGGATGAGTAACCAAAAGAAGGTTTTTTAGGTAATAAATGAGATGTGGCACACTCCAGGATCTTTGATTCATCAGTTTATTGTCATGATACCGGGATGCAAGGAAAAAGATAGAGCCAATAGCTAAGTTGGGAATATTTTTGGGGTACACTGATACATCTCACAAATATCAGGTGTAACAACCATCTCACAGGATGAAAGTGGTTCATAGAGATGTGAAGTTCGATGAAGAGAAGGCCATGAGATGTTCCCTTGAGAGGGAGATTCAGTTACATGAAAATGAGGAGATTTTGGCTCCAAAGGAAGAACCTCAGGATGATGTGGAACAACGATATGCAGAGGAGTTGAGAGTTGAAGAACCCACTCATGTAGAGACTTCTAGAGATGGAAGGAAGCACACCAGAGAGGCTGAAAAATTGTTGCATGATGCTAGAGAGAATGTGGGAGCACCCACATCACAACACATGCAGAGCATGTCGACATATTGGTACACTGGCTACATGGTTCTGATGAACGAGAGTGTAGATATTGAACCATCCTCATTCGAGGAAGCAATGAAACGACCAGAATGGGTTGATGCCATGGTAGAGGAGTATGAATCCATTATCAGAAACAATGTTTTGGAAGTGGTCCCAAGACCAACATACAATTCAATGGTGATTTATAGATGGCTCTACAAGGTAAAGCAATTAGTAGATGGGAGCCTGGAGAAACACAAGTCTAGATTTGGGGCCATAGGATTCTCTCAAGTGGAGAGAGTTGATTACGATGAGACCTTTGCTCCAATAGCAAGGTACTCTTTAATCATATCTATTTTAGCACTTTCAGCACAGATAGGATGGAAGATATATTAGATGGATGTGAAGACAACATTCCTCAACATATTGATTGAGGAAGAGGTGTACATTGAGTATCTGGAAGGATTTGAGAACTTCAACAAAGAGTCGCATGTGTGCAAACTCAAGTGATCACTGTATGGATTGAAACAAGAACCCCATGCTTGGTACATCAGTATTGTTAACTATTTCACCAAGTTGGGCTTCACCAACAGTGACATGGATGCAAACCTTTGCCATATTGCGGTTGAAGGAAAATTGTTGATTAAAATATTATATGTCAATGATTTAATTCTAACAGGTGATGAGAAGCTGGTAAAATATTACAAAGAGGATCTTGCAAGAGAATTCAAGATGAAGGACTTGGGGCTCATGCATTATTTACTTGGTATGGAAGTATGGAAAGGATATGAGGAACTGTTTGTCTTTCAGCGAAAGTATTCCAATGAGATATTGAAGAAGTTCCACATGGAGAGCAGTAAGCCAATGGAGACTCCCTTAGTAGGGAATTGGAGGAAGGAAGATGCTACTTCAGGAGAAGTAGTGGAAGCTACTATTTATAGGCAACTTATGGGTTCACTTATTTACTTGGTGAACAGATGACGAGACATATGTCTTGTAGTTAACCAACTTAGTCAAGCATTGGTTAAGCCAACCAAACTCTATTTTAAGGCAACTAAACATGTGTTGAGATACCTCAGAGGCACCACTCAATTTGTTATTTGGTACAAACAGACAAAGGAAGTGAAGTTGCAAAGATTCATAGATGCAGATTGGGCAGGGATTCCATCTGATAGGAAGAGCACATAAGGGGGAAAATTTAGTATTGGGTGAGAAATAGTTTCTTGGTACAACAAGAAGCAGAGATCCATTGCACTCATTTTAGAAGAAGCAGAGTATGTGGTTGTTAGTCAAGTATCTTGTGAGGTTATCTGGATGAGGAAGTTCCTTGTTGGGTTATTTGGTTGTCAAATGGATCCTACAATGATTTATTGTGACAATAAGTGTTGTATAAAACTCTCTGAGAATCCAATTTTCATGATCAATCCAAGCATATCGACATCTAGTAACACCATCTATAAGATTGTGTGTAGAGGGGAATCATGTTGCCAGAGTACATTCCTATAGAGGAACATGATGCAGATATTTTGACAAAGGATTTGTCATGATGAAAATTTGAGTTTCATAGAGGTAGGATCAATGTAGTAGATAATCCCTTTCTTTTTGAGAGGGAGTGTTGAAAATGCAACAATAAAATCCTAATTTAATTCTATCCTTGAATTAAATAAGGAATAAAATTGTAATTCCACATCACATGACAACTTGTATTTGTTAATTTTTTTATTTTTTTTTGAGACCCAGAGGAACCTAGTAGCCCACCTAACATGTAACTGCCAGTAAACCTTTGGGGGGCTATGATCTGTCTTCCTCCCTATGCCTGGGTCGCAACAGGGGGGATTTAAACCTGGGTCTCTCAAGTTTCAAGGAATTCACATATCTCAAATTACTAATTGAGCTGCCCCATGGGGGCTTCATTGGGGGATAAATACCATACCACGTGCATTCATATTGGGGGATATATATTGAGTAAAAAATTACATAATATAGTGAGCATATAATAGGGGGTAAAGGGTTTTTATATTGGCATGTGTAAAAATGGAGCTCAAAGTTAATGAAAAAATATGAAGGGGTATAAAAAATGTTAATGAAAAAAAGGATACCTACAATATTCAATAAAATTAGGGGTTATTTAAATTGGGAAGGTGTATTGGGTTCATATTGGTAGGGGGTTAAAAAGTGTAATTTTTACAGGTATTTTCCAATATGTAGTCAAATTAAGGGTATTGTTTACTATGCCATGAACACACGTGCTACGTCAAAGGTTCATTGAGTGCAGTCCCCGTGAGCCCCCCCCCCCCCCCAGGACATTAGTTGACTAAGTTAATTTGACTTAGTTGGCTCAATTAAATCAAAATGAGAGTCTAAATTGAGTCATGTAGAGTCTCTCCTACATTATAGGAGACCTGGTTGAGTTTTTTTTATTTGTAATTAATTAATCAATTTAACTTAGTTAAAGTCAGTTAAACTAGTTCCATATGTTGGAGGAACTAGTGAGAGGTCTAGTAGTGCAGTGTGCTTGCAATGATTAATTAGTTAACTAATGATTCACTCATAAATAAATCATGCATGTTAGATATGAGATTTAACCAATTGAGATTGGAGTTCAGGGACATTGTACTCTCAGTTTTATTATCATCTGAATTGTACAAGTGGTGCATGCAGTTAGAGGAAGACCTATGAGGATTACACAATTCATATTGAGGAATTTCCCTAATTAATAGGAGCTAATTCCCAAGGAAACAATGCAAGGAAATAGGGACTTGGGAAAGCAAGAAATTGGTTAAGTATTGGCCTGGGATTGTCTAGGAAGCTGTGAGACAGATAGAGATAGTGTAGAGGTTGCTCGGTCTTGAGAAAAAGATTGTAATCTTCTCATATTTTCTGACTATTGCAATATATAGATAGTAGGGGTTCTTAACTATGGATTTCCATAGGAAATCATTGTGTAATGTGTTGATTTAATTCTTTCTCTTGTATGCTTCGTGATTTAACGATCTTTTAATTGTTTCTGCTAATGAGTAGAGTAGATTCAAGTCTATTGTTTTAGAAAATTATAATTAGTAGTTTGAATCTACAAGCAATTTCCACATGTCATAGTGATCTAGATTTAAATAGGAACACAAAAAATTATAGATATAACCATAAATACAAAGATTCAGTAGAAATAACACTTCATTTCATTAATATCAAATATTGAAATATGATTACAAACATAATGGAAATAAGGCTAGCTCAGGCGATGGTAGCTTATCTCTGAGAAGAGATGTGGCGGCTACATGCCTCTGAACTTTGTTATAATGAGGCTCAAAGGCCTATTTATTATTGAGAAACAATGGAAAACCCTAAAAATCCAAAAATCTAACCCTAGGAGATGAAGCGCCAAACTATGGGCCCCATTTGGGTAAATTGGTACATCAACTTCCCGGGGTCATAACTTTGGCATACAATCTTCGTTTGATGCGCAAAATACCTCGTTAGAAATATCTATTCGAGGAATACAACTTTTGAATGACAAACATGGGTAATGGACCCCATGTTGGTCCCATTTTTTCCCAAAAAATGTCGTTTAGGGCCTTAAAACGGCTCGGGAAGTTCATGCCCCGAAAAACTACCAAAAATAGTAAATTGTGCTACAAATAAGGAAACTGAAAAATTGAAAGAAACAATGGTGGGGGTCCAAGTGGAATAGGTAGGTGGTGTCCAATATCCACCTGGATCATTCCTCACCCCTTAGCAAGAAATGGTCCCCATTGCGTTGAGTTCCTCCATGAGATGAGGAAACTTCTGCTGAACTTGGTCCCTAGTGAGCCACTTGCCCTGGTGAAGGAGTTGGCTTGCTTTGAAAACTTGATATAGTTGGATCCATTGCTGTCAGGTGTTATTGATCTGCATGTCCATGATCCAATTAGTTGTGGCTTGTTCCATGCAATCTGGATTTAACTTCATAGGTGTGAGTTGTTTTGCAATTTCTAATGTGTCCAACAATGGTGGGAAGTATGGTCAAAGGCGGTTCACATTGAACACTGGGTGTAGGCCAAGAAATGGGGGAATGCATAGATGAAATGCATTGTTTCCCACAACCTTGGTAATGGTGTAAGGACCATATCAGAGTGGTCTAAGTTTTCGATATGCTTCGGTAAGGCATTCCTTCTGCAAATGCAACCAGACTTTGTCGCCCACCTAAAACTTGTGTGGCACCCGATGTTGATCATGTCGCTACTTGTACTTGGCATTTGATTTCTCCAAAATGTCAAGGACCTGTTGGAAGATATGTTGGATGTGATCAATGAAGTTGTTTTCCTTATCGGTATCTGACTGGACATGAGCAGAATCTATCTAAGTAGCTATAAATGGTATGGCCACATCATTGGGACATAATGGTCGGAATCCCAAGCCCACCTGAAAAGGGCTGTGGCTAGTCAAGTTGTGGAGAGCCTGCTTATAGCTGTGATGGACATAGGGGAGGCTCTCATCCCATGTGCATGGATGCTTTGATTCGTACATGCAAAAAATGTGTATGATCATCCTGTTGATGACCTCTCTCTGGTCATCAGTTCAGGGATGGAAATCTGTGGACTTAGTGAGATTGGTGTCTAGCATCAACCAAAGACTGGACCAAAATTTACTGAGGAACCTGCTTTCTCAATCTCAAATGATAGACTTTGGGATCCCAAAGTGTACCCACACTTGTTCAAAGAAGAGTTTAGCAGTGGCTTTTGCTGTGATATTCTTCTTGCAGGCTACCATAATGGCCATCTTCGAGAATCTATTGACGACCACAAAAACACAGTCGTTTCCATGCTTAGTAGAAGGAAGGCCCGACATGTAATCCATGGAGATGAATTCCCAAGGTCGACTAGGGGTAGGAAACATGGTATAGAGGCACTACTTCTTAATGATTGGATTGGAAATGACACAGGCAGTGTAGGATTTGATGTGCTTCCCAACATCCTGTCGAAGATTCAGCCAATAGAAATACTTCTGTAGTATTGCCACCGTTTTCACGTCCCTAAAATTCCTAGTGGGCCAACTATAGTGCGCTTCCTAAATCATCTTGGCTCGCTCGCTTGAAGGAACACAAAGGTGTCCCAGGTGGCATAGCAGGGCATCCTGGAGGTGAAAATATGGAACTTGATGACCCTTCAAGAGCGTCTGGTATGTGTGGATGAATTCTAGGTCACTTTTGTAGAGAAGTGGCCAATCAGAAGTCTCATGCCCATAAGAGTTGAGCACGGTGGTTATAGCCATGATTAGTGGTCGGTTGAGGCAGTCTGCAACATTATTGATGTTTCCCTTCTTATACTTGATATTCAAATGGAACTGTTGCAGGCATGTGGATCACTTTTGATGGTGATCATTGTGCAACTTCCCTTGCATCTGTATGAACTGCAGGGGTCGGTGGTCTGTGTGGATGACTGTTTCCTTCCCTAAAATGTAATGCTTCCATTGTCGATAGCCCTGCACAATGGAATACATCTCTTTATCATAAATGGGATACTTCCAGACTTTTTCTGAAAGTGTCTCACTAGGATATGCCACTGGATGACCTTTTTGAGTAAGGACTGACCCAATGGCATAGTCAGAGGCATCTGTCTTGATCTCAAATGGCTGTTGCAAGTTTGGTAAAGTGAGCACTGGTGCAGAGCAGAGGTGATGCTTCAACTCTGCGAATGACTTTTGTTGAGATTCAGAACAAAATAATTTTTCTTTCACTCCTCCCTTGGTGACTTGAATCAAGGGCCAAGTGATATGAGAGAATCCCAACACGAACCTGTGGTAGAAATTAGCAAGACCCAGAAAGATGCGGAGCTCTGCTAGAGTGGTTGGGGTTGGCCAGTACCAAATGACTTGGATCTTGGATGGATGCACATGCGCCCCCTGTTCATCAATAATGTATCCCAGATACTAAACCTCCATCATGCCAAAAGTGCATTTCTCCAAATTGGCAGACAACTTGTGTTGGCGCAGTGTTTGGAGAACCTGTCAGATGTGGTGGAGGTGATCTTCCCAACTCTGGCTAAAGATCAGGATGCCATCCAAGTATACCACTACAAATGAGTTGGTGAATGGTTGTAAGATGTCATCCATCAGCCTCATGAACGTTGCAAGAGCATTCGTCATCCCGAAAGGCATAACCAACCAATCAAAAAGGGCCTCCTTGGCTTTGATGGCAGTGTTCCACACATCAGAGGGTTCGATTAGTACCTGGTGATATTTGGACTTCAAATCGATCTTGTTGAAATATCTTTCCCCCTTGAGTTGGACAAGAAGTTCATTGATCCGTGGGATCAGGTACCTATTCTGTACAATGATCTTATTCAACGCCTGATAGTCAATACAAAGTCTCCAAGTCCCATCCTTCTTCTGTACCAACACGATCAGGCTTCCACAAGGCGATGAACTCAGCCGAATGTGACCTTTCTGCAACAGCTCCTGAATCTGCCTCTTGTTTAGTCATTCTCCAGAACAGATTGACGATATATTGGTCCATTGGGAAATGATGCACTTGGGGCCAGATCGATGGAGTGCTTGACCTGACAGTGCAGAGGCACCCTTGTGGGGAGGTGAAGATGTCCTTGTACTCCTCCACGACCTTGTACATCTGTTGTTGTCGTGTGGAGGGGCCCTTTCTGGAGGTCATGAACACCGTCTTCTTCTTTCCTTGAGGGCGTGTCATCAGGAAAACAAATTTCCCAGTTTTGGAAATGAGCTTACTGCATTGTTTTGCAGTGACCAAAGAGATGGAGGTAGACGGTGTAACCTCCAGTATCCTATACACCTTATTTCCCAAAGTAACAGTAACAACACGAGGCCTTGAATTATACACAATGTTATCACCAAAAAATTGATCATCTAACCTAAATTACTAGATGAATCAAAGTACACCATGCAAAGCCAATTTTACCCTAGTAAAATTGCTTTCACTGTGAGAAATTACCTAATAAACCACCTTTATTAAGTAATTTATAGTTAAACCCATGAATAATAATTAAATAAATCACTATTTATTTGATTTTCTTCTAGGAATAATTAATTAAACCATTGTTTTATTATTATTCCTTGTTAAATTGGACCCAAACATGAAAAATAAACAGATAAATAATTATTTATCTGATTTTTCTCTAAGAATAACTAATTAATCATTAATTAATTACTATTCTTTGTTAAATTTGACTAAATCCCTTAGGAATAATTAAATAAATCATTATTTGTTTATTATTCCTTAACTAATTCCTTAAGATAATAAATAAATCATTTATTTATTTATTATTTCTAAATAGAAGTTTAAATACTTTTTCCCTCCTAAACAAATATAATAAAATATTCCAAGTGGTTATTCCAAGAATGGGATCAATAATATTTTATTATTGCTCATTATTTGAGGGTAACTCAATATTTTGTTATAAATAGGAGGGTTTTCCATTCGTTTTTCACTTTTGATTATTTTCATTGTTGCACTCACTGTTGTAAATATGATTATTTTCATTGTCACACACCATATTTTTGTTGGGTTTATGCATTATAGAGGAGAGAGACTCTACAGAAGCTGAAAGAGTTTGAGAATTGCGAAGAACCCATCACATGGAGGGGGACTAGTAACATATATTTGTTCCCTTCACAGGTGTTATAATAAAATCATTCTTTACATATTTGCTTTCCATTGGACGTTTTGGGGTTATTACTCTTTATTTCATTGTTTAACTATGATTGCAACATAGATCAGAATTTTGGCAAGTTTTGTTTATATCAATAGCTTCAGATCTACAATGTTTAGCATTCATTTCTACTATGGAGATCGTTGTCATCCATGATCTTAAGTGGGTTCTTTTCCTACATCATTGAGAAGAAAACACTACTACAAATTGGTGACTCCGCTGGGTTTTATACTTCAGATCCAGAAACCTGGGTGACCTTTGGTTTTCAGCTTAGGGTTTCTTCTTTTTTCAATTCTCTTAATGTTTACTAGTGTTTTAACACTAGATCTAATAAATTTCTGACTTCTGTAAGCTTTCTAGTCGTTTCTGCAGGTCACGGGAACTAGCCGCGACAAAGGCGTAAAATTTTTCTGAAATTTGCAGATTAGAAGTCTCAAAGAAGAAATCATAGTTTTCAACCCAAAAGGTGCAGTCTGAGCTCTAGAACACAGCTTTCTGCCCAAAAAGTGCGATTTCATCAAAAAACATGTCAAAACCTGTGATTTCTGGGTTTTATGGTTTCTCTTAGATCTGTTTCTAGGTGTTGCTGAGAGCTGTCTATAGGGTGTCTGATGTCTGTCTCATCCCGCTCAAGCCTTGGTCCATTCTGTTTTACTCGTCGAAGTCGAATTTACCCTCCCTTAGGGCTTCTAGTACACTTTCACCTTTCTAGGAGGAGTTTAGCTGAATGAGACGTTTGAGTTTCTGCAACACTTTCAACCACATTTTCCAGATCTGTAACCTTTTGTTTAAGATCTGATAAGATATGTTGCTACCATCCATAATTTCACATTTAAACTTGTTTGGTCATTCCCTTAGGGTCCCATCAGTTTCCCTAGGTGTTTCACCCATCTCCCTATCTTTTTGCATCGATCTTCCCATCTGGTTTTTTTCTGTTGTTGCACCACTTTCTAGTAGCTTAAAGTCACTTGATCCCAGTCACACCGACATTTAGATCTCTTGACTGTTTTAGTGTATTTTCCATCGGTTTAGCCACCTAGCAGTATAATGTTTGCAAACCCAGTTTGGGTGGGGTTTAGTTAATTGTTTTGTTGTTTATTTTATGTTATTTATTTCAATTTATTTACAACAAGTTTTTTTATTTTTTACAAACATGATCTGGGCTTAATCAATTAATACACTTGCACACACAAGCACACCTTAAGCGAAGGGCGCTTGGTTTACACCACCAAGCCAAGACTTACCATAATAAATTAATCTCACCGCATAAGACATAGAAGATATATTGTTGATCTCCCTTCACCTTTTCTGTGTTCTATGTGTCCTTCCATCATTGCACCACTAAGGCGTCAGTTGCGGAGACTATTAGGCCTTCAACCTCAGTTTCCACTTGGGCATATTACTCCTCCCTGTCAGGTTCAAGGTCATAGCCCTCCGAGTCCCCATCCCAATTCTTCTCCTGGTCCTTCTGATTCCTCATCTGATTCCAAGCCTCCTTCACTGCATATCGTCACCATGTTAGGACCCACAACTGGTGCAGGAACCCAAACTAGTGGTGGCTCCAGAAACATACCGGTGATCACATAAGGCGAAACAGTCTCAGGAACTGTTCCAACAGCCCCCATGCTCCCCTTTATGGATGGGTTAAGTCTACCAAATCTTAACCAGTTGATAAATGACCCCATACTTCATGATGTTGGTTGGCCCTCTATGCCGACGAAGCTTCCCTCAGACATCCCAAATTTTGAGGGTATTGCTAGAGAGGATCCTACCAACCATGTTTGATCCTTCCACATGTGGTGTTCATCCAACTCCATAACCGATGACTCCATTCGTCTTTGGATCTTCCAATGCACGCTCATTGAAGACGCTGCAAAATGGTATGTTGATCAGCCCTCTGCCTCTCATTCTGTTTTCGCTATGCTTGATAAAGCATTCTTATCATATTTCCAATTACCTCTCTGGTATGACACTGGTACTAAGATTTTGACCACAGTGCGTCAGTACTTCGCCACTTGCCTTTCTGACCATGTTCAAGAGTGGTGTTGAAGGAGGAGCACATGTCGTGCCCTATTAGCCTCTTGTTGCAACAGGGTTTCATCTTTCATGATTGACATTTTTACATGCCAAATATGTCATACTTTGCAGGCTGCAGTTTTCCATATTTCCACAAAATGCCATGAAGTGTGCCAGTCCAAATGGCACTGCTGTTTTCCAATTTTGAGGGGTTGTTCTAGTTTTGAAGAGTTTTCATTTAAGGGAGGTCCAAACAGTCTAACCTTGGTCTCCCTAGGTTTCAATTTCCTGTTTTAGAAAATAAAGAATGCATCTGTCCAAATAGTTTAATCTTGGCAGATCTGTAGATAGGTAGAGAATCAAAGGGACCCAATTGCTTAATCTGGGCCCTGGCAGAAATAAGTGTAGATTTAGATAGGAAACATTCAAAAAGAAAAAATTGTAAAGCTGGGTCTGCAAGTCTAAGTGCACCCAAATCAAAAGAAGAAAAAATGTTAGCTGAGTAGGCTGGGTAGGTAGCTGTGAGGTTGCAGAATGACGATTTATGATCAATTTTGTGTTACAAAGTGTTTTATCTCTTCAAATCATAGTTGCAGACAGTTTTTCATCTGAAGGAGCTCAAGCTGGACATCACTAAATTCCCCTTCTTCTAACTTCCCCAAGTCAATTACTAATTTCCCAAAGAGGTCAAGATCTGCTTGATTCCTCTTAGTTTCATCATTTTCCATGTCATTTGTCCTGGTGAAGATCTGCTTCACTCAAGGATTCTTTATTTCTCATCTATAAGTCACTTTTCCCTCGAGGATTAGCCTAAGGTCTCTTACCTTAGCGCCTACTTATCATCACCATATTAACCACTAACTCTACTATATAACTCCCTATCAGTTTTCCCCTTCCCCTACTAAAACTATGTATATAAAACTCCCCTATGTAACTATCCCCTCCCTGGAAATATAGCCATATTTCTTCTAAGTCAGGGAAAAAATGGTCCATCAGGGGCTGTTTTTAACCCATCCGTGTCATAGCAGGAGTTAGATGACACCTGGTCATGCTAACAACCTCTCTCCTAGCCCAAAAACCCACATTTCCGCCCTTATCCTAAGTTTTTGTGCATAAATTGTTAAAACCCCACTCATAAACCCTCAAAAAACCCATGTTTTACCCCTTATGCTAAAGTGCCGAGCGCAAATACATTAACCCGCCCGTTTATAACCCCATAACCCACAAAAATCATAGTTTTATACCCCCACCGCGTCGTATTAAAACTGGAATATTCCATGAATATTCCCGCCCCTTATCCCTCCGTCGCCTAGTCCTCCCCGCCAACTGTTAGATCGACCGCCCCAAAGATCTACAGTGGGTGGGCCTCCCTGTCCCCCGACGCGCCCGAAGGTTAGCGTCCGGGAGATGGGCGGTATTGCCACCGTACTCCCACCATGCGTCACCTCCTGGGCTGTGGCGGAGCCCCCTCCCCCGAAACCACCTTTGTCCAAAGGCGGTGCGCCCATAAACCACTTACCGCCCTCCCCCTGTGACGTAAGCCCCACGTCACCTACTGCATCATCTGCCCGCGTGGCCTCCTGCCACTGTACCGCTGAGTCACCCTGCCACGTGTCCTGCCACTGTGTCCCCTGCCGTACTGCCACGTCACCTTCGTACGTGATGAAGTCATCATGCTAATGTCATCCCGCCACGTCATCATGCTGATGTCATCCACCGTACGAAGTCTGTCATGCTGACGTCATCAACAATTTTAGCGCGAAGGGCAAAAATCGCACTCCAGAGCCCCGGAATTAGTTTCTGAGGCAGTTTTTGATGCGCGATTTCCGCCTAGCTGGATAAAATAGGCCTGAATGGGGAATCTTTAGGGAATCTTTTCATCACGCAGACCCCAGCAAGCCCAAAAGGCATCGAATGACCCATTTTTCTTCGCGAAGCTTGCCGAGAGGAGCAGAAGACAGTTCTAAAGGAAACAGAGGCCGAACAGTGGCCATTAATTTGTGATTAGACCCACAGCAGAGGAGAAAAGTGACCTTCATCTGTCAAAGAGTATCAGATGGAGAAGAAGAGCCAAAGAGTATCAGCCAAGATTTTTTAGGGGCTCGAAGCACCTGAACATTGATGAGCCCCCCAGAAAGTCAAATCAAGAGGCGTAAGCCCATCCTTGCCCTCAAATCATAGTTAAAGCTTTAAATGTAGATAGACAGCAAAGAAGCAGAAACCCATACACATTTATTTCAGAAAACACTGCACCAAGCCACCGAGGACAACATCATTTATTCGGTTTTGATACGGCAGCCCTCAGCGCGGCCCGAGATATTTTTATGCATTTATTTCTGGATAGGATTAGGCTAAAGTAATCATCTTTCTTTCATACCTGTTTAGGTCAAGTTGTAATAAAAGCAGTTGTAGAGAGTTTTTCCCTATATATACCGCTCTCTACATTGTTTCAAGCGGTTGGTCAATTGAGAATTTTCACTAGAGACTCGCATTGTATACCTGAGTTTTTTCTATAACCAAAGATTGCTGAAAGCTTGGAGAGCAAACTGCCTGTTGTAAATGAATGTTTTGAAGATATGAAGATGGAATTCTTGTGCTGTAGCCTGAAACAATAATTTCATCTTACCTCTGTTTTATTGTTTACCACTATCTAAATAGCAGAAAGGAAGAATAGCTTAGAATTTGTTTAAATACACTCTATGCTCAATTTCTGTTGTTTCTTTATGTTTTCCTCTGAATGAATTGGTCATGAATATGAATTCCTTCTAGCTCATATTTACCCCGATTCACCTGTGTTTGCCAATTATCTAGGGATTCTTAAATGCCCCTAGGTAGAGCTCTGTTACCTCCATCTGTTAAGCTAATTGAGAGATTCTTAACTGCCTCTCATTACTTAGCATTCACTCCATCATTTAAACCTAAAACATTGTTTCATGCGCAGCTATCTTGCTCCACCTTCCCTTATTGTGACCAAGGGAATGCACCAGCAGTCCTCATCCTCGACTCCACGCCCAATGGTTTGAAACCCTCAGACTATGCTCTGCCTCTCTACCTGAAACATCAATTTTCCCACCAAAAACAAAAACAAAAAACCCTCTGAACTCAATACCTAGCCTAAAATCCTTCTCAACAAAGCTAAATCAGAAAGAGAGAGCCCTCTCTGATTGCAGGTGGGCTAGAACCTGCAATCCAAAGTTGGTCTGTGGTTACCTCGGCCGTATCCTTTTCCGGAGCTTAAGGACAACCTGAGTGATAACAGTGCCCCACCTTTCGAAGACTGTGTCTATCTAGATTGGTTTCTTAAGAGCCTTCTATCCCCCATTGGAAAAGATGTCGCGTCCTATTTTCCTCACATCGAGGAAGAAGCCCTCCAGACCACTTTGAGATATGATCTGATTTATGCTCAATCTGGTTATGTCTATACTGTCATTCCAGACCTCCCTCATCCTAGAAGTGCCAATGCACTGGGGGAATCTCACGCCGCCAACGGTATCATTGGATGCCTTTCACACTCTTCGCCATATTCTCAATAGAGTTATGGCTATTCGCAGGGGGGCACTAGTTAATCCAACATTTATGCCCCTCCTGCTAGCAACATGTTTCCACAGCCCCAACCCGTCTACCAAATCATTGTTCCTTCTTATGCAAAGCCTCATGCTTCAGCCCCTCAAGCATCCTCAGCCCCAACAACCACCACCCCCTCAGGGTTAGGTGTTTTCATAGCAGAGTGATACCAATCCCCAAAATTCGAAGAAAAAGAATAAGGGGAAGGGTAACAAGGGTAACCAACCTAGTGAACCCCAGGGGAACCAACCTAACACCAACAACTAGCAACAGGGTGGCCAGCCCAAGCAGAACAAGGTTATTCGTATGAATAATCCTTGTGCATGTTTTGGTGTACATGGCCACTATACACATGAGTGTCCCCTCTTACCCCAGATGCGCCAAATGTGGGAAGCTCAAGCAGCTTCTCGAGGCCAACAACTACCTCAGAATCCTGTGCCATCCCAACCGACTGTGCTCACAAATCCTTTCCCTCAGCAAGGATTTGTTGCTACTCAACCCCAACCAGGTCAAGCAGCCCACCTCCCCCAACCTTCTGGTCCTAGTGACTACCAGATCCTAATGATGAACTCTGATGAGGTTAACCCCTCCAATATCAACCTACAAACTCAATCGTGTCAATATGACAAGCCCTCCACTTCGTCAGCTGCTGAGTCCAAAACCAAAGTGTCTGTTGAGCCTCTTACGACACCAAATGGTCCTTTACAGATCCCTCAACCCAAATTTGAGGCCATTCCTAAGATCCCAAAGGGACCATTATGTCGTAATCCAGCTTCTAACCGAGCTGCCCATACATACATTATAGTGGACAACTTGGCACAATCACCTACTGCCATGTCGACACTGGAAGTTCTCCAGTCATGCCCTTCCCAAAAGAAGGCTCTACTAACTGCCTTGGGTGTAGTGGATCCTTCCGAAAATCATTTTATTGTCTCCCCGGTTGATACATCAAAGCACCCCCGATTACCTTCATCTATTTCTTTCCAGATACCAGTTAGAGTTTGTAACGCCATCATCTCCAGATGCATTATTGACAAAGGTGCATCCACCTGTGTGATGTCTACTGCTGTTTGAAAACAATTCAAGTCACTTGAGTTGTCCCCCTCCACCATCACTTTGCGTGCGTGGGATGGACACTCCTCCCAGCCCCTTGGCATGTTCTACAAATGTCCAGTGACCCTTGTGAGCAAGACTTTCCATGTTGATATCGAAGTCATCGATGCCCCTTTGGATTACAACATCCTCTTAGGTCATAGTGACACATATGCCATATCATCTGTCACGTCTGCGGTGTTCTACAAGATGTTCTTGCCCCATGAGGGGAAGATCATTACCATTGATCAGTTGACTTACTACGAGTCGAGATCCATGACCTCCCCCAATTCCATCATCTCGTCGATGTTTAACAACTAGTCTTCAACTCCTTGTACCAATATTTCCCCTGGAGTCTATAAAGATTCCTCATTGTTGGGTGCATTCCCTGGTCCTCCCTCTCCCATTTCTGTACCTACTTCCATGAGTGTTTGCATGTTACAAGTGTCACGGTGTTATGTGGAATTTTGCATCTATGGATAAACACAACTTCCCTAAGAGGGTAGCTACACTTAGAACAATAGAATTAAAGTGTTTAACCTTTTCCTACAGAAGATAAATAAGACAAGGGACTTACTTGTTATCTTTCGCTTTCCCTTTGTCTCCTTTGTATGGCTCCTATCGCTCCTTCCCGAACTTAATCCACTCAATCAATACCTGCAATCATAAACAGAGGAAAAAAACCAATAAAATAAATATACCTATCTACTATAAGCAAATGGAATCAAAAGCATTTACACATATAATCATCATACATAAATATAAGAATACGGGAAAAGGTGTAAACAACTATATTAAGTAGAAGGAAGACTTACAACCATGAAGTCCGATCCCATGTCACTCATCTAGCTTGAGTTCCCTCCTTCATCACACCAAAAGTGTAACACTCCGGCAGCATAACAATACTTGCTTATGATCTCAAACCTCACACCAATTGTATCTCCTTACAATTCTTCAAAGTCCAGCCCCCCTTGATCACTATGATGAGTGCTCAATTTGTAGGGAAATGGAGGTGGTTTTGTCATAAATTAGGCATTGAATGGATTTCCAATTTTGGAGTTAGTTTCCATGGAGGAAGGGATGAGAGGATAGGAGGTTAATGGATCCTTAGCCTATCCAATTTAGAGCTCATAGGAGGGGATAAGAGGTGAGATCTTTCTAGAAATATCTAGAACCAAGGAATATTTCCAAAACCCTATGAAGATTTCGCTCAATCTCACTTAGTGCAGGTCAAAGTGGGCCTAGGTGCTCCGCAGAGCACCCTTGCATGGGCCTACTTACATTGCAGCGCAGTTACCCCTGACCAAGGCTACATTGGTCCTTCAAGGAGTCATTTCAGGAAGGATTCAGGGAAGGAAACTTTCATAGAAGGAGGCATTCAATGTAATGACTTGTCTAGGGCATGTCGCAACTGAATTAGGGTTCGATGAGTCCTAAAAGTACTGATATGAATGTTGGGGGTGATGTGCCCAAATATATCTGTAACAACTGTCCCCTAAAGCATGAAGTCGAAAATGATAATGTCGAGTGATATGCTTTACGATGTGATGAGGAGGACATTAACTTGCATCAATTAAAATACATAATATCAGGATACCTTTGAATTTTTTCATGAATTGCTGAGGGAAGGCATACCCATGTTCAACATATAAATTTTTCATTACATGTACATTATATCAGATAGTCATCTACAGATATAAACCCATGATAGGATGACTATCTGTGTAAATCCATCGTACAAATGATTTAGTACTCTCCTGAAACCGTAGCCCAAACGGATGAACCTAGATCCAGGGTCTTCTATCTTGTCCAATCGTTCACTCAAGTATGAGTCTAACCATGTGAATATGTGATCTGAAGTCAAACATGGGAAGACACCGTCTGATTACCATCCAATGATGTAAAACCGATAATGATAATGATCCTCAAGGTACTATAGTACATTCTGCATGGTGTGAATAGATGTTTTGATGTCGAACACCATACAAATTATTTCAGTCAAAGGCCTGTGATGTCAACCTGTCGCAGAAGTGATAAACTTGCCATTGATGTATGCAAGCCTCAAGGTACTGGAAAGGTGTTTCTAAGTCAACTTCTTGGATAATGTGCTGATGTCAATAAGAAGTGACCCATCGCAAGTGGGCCTTGATGTATCCCACATCAATGACACAAAACGAGTGTAATGATTTTTGGAGACAGAATGTGACTAATGAGACAAGGTTCAGGAATGGCGACCATGAAAATGAATATTTATGAGTATTGCAAAGAATGAAGTTTATTGAGTGACTTCTCCTGAACATATCGGAGACACTGAATGAATTGGCAACATTGACCCAAAACCAAAGTGATGGATGGTGTGATAGACCATAGGTATGATAACCATCAAGGAGATAACCCAACCCAAAAAGTCATGGAAATGAAGTGAAATTGTCATGTTCAAGAGTGACCTGCTACCATAAAGTGGTTTACCAATTTTCTCCAGTAATTGCTGACCAGTACCTGTTTATTTTTTATCAATCTTGAGGAGCATTACATATGCTTGTTGTATAATTCCACCCTTTGGGTGAATCCATCGCTATGTGATGTTTTAACGAGTCTAGCAAAGGTGAAACCCGGTCTTGTCATGATTGACAAATTTGTCACTATTTGATGTTTTAATGAGTTTAATGACAATAATCACTCGGTCCTTTTCATGTTTAGAGAGTTTGAAAAGGGACAAAAAGAAAAATCCACAAGTTATTTTTCGTAGATTTGTCTCTCAAGTCCAAAAAAACGTAAAATAATATGAGAGAGAACCTATTGACCATGTTCGATCAACGTATTCCTTTTTCGTAAGTAATCTATCTCAGTCCGGAAAAGGGTTAAACTTATATTGAGTAGATGTCGTTTCCAATCCGTTAACGAGATGAAAAGGACAAGCGCTTGGAAATATTTTCATGTTTCGAGAGTCTAAAAAGAGCTTAAAGAGGACTCCACTTTGAGGAACGAGTGGTGTCTAGGATAGCACCTAGTTCCAGTGATGTTGGAACTTCTCAAAACATGTTGATTTATGTGAAGAGGCTGGCTAATAATACCACTCATTGCAACTATTCCTCAAAAAGGGTAAAACAACCAAGTGAAAGCGTATGATCAGCCACGAGAAAATCCAAGTCTCATATGACAGAAGAGGTTGATAGAATGTCAATCACGAGGGTTAAAATGGAGATGGGTTCATTTTTACACAAGCTTGAACCATAGAGAACTATGCTTGGATTCAGTTTCATGTTTACACAAGATTGAAACAAAAAAGTATGCTTGGATTTAGTTTCATTTTTACACAAGCTTGAAATGAAGAACTATGCTTGGATTTAGTTTCATTATTACACAAGCTTAAAATGAAGAACTCTGCTTGAAATTAGTTTACATGCCCTCAGCGTGATGACTCGATTCTAGGTGCATGCCCCCCAAGCTTCATTGCATTCACCTAAGTAGACTACTAGTGGCTATGAGGTGGATGGAATGAAGGTTCATATATGAGATCAAGTGAAAGAATCGACTAGGATTTTACGAGATCTAATCAAAGACTTGAATTGGAAATTTGCTCCAGGGGACCTTGTTTCATTTTTTAATGAGCTTGACACAAGACAAGGAACTCTGCTCAGATTCCTTGTTTCATTTTTTAATGAGCTTGACACAAGACAAGGAACTATGCTCTGATACCTGTTTCATTTTTTAATGAGGTTGACACAGTAAAATCACTATCCTCATATTCCTTGTTTCATTTTTTAACGAGCTTGAAATAAGACAAGGAACTATGCTTGTACTCTTTGTTTCATTTTTTAATGAGGTTGACACAAGACCAGGAACTATCCTCATATTCCTTGTTTCATTTTTTTTTAACGAGCTTGACATAAGACAAGGAACTATGCTCATACTCTTTGTTTCATTTTTTAATGAGGTTAACACAAGACTAGGAACTATCCTGATATTCCTTGTTTCATTTTTCTTTAACAAGCTTGAGACAAGACAAGGAACTATGCTCATACTCTTTGTTTCATTTTTTAACGAGGTTGACACAAGACACGGAACTATCCTCATATCCTTGGTTTCATTTTTTAACGAGCTTGACACAAGAAAAGGAACTATGCTCATACTCCTTGTTTAATTTTTTAACGAGCTTGACACAAGCAAAGGAACTATGCTCATTCTCCTTGTTTAATTTTTTAACGAGCTTGACACAAGACAAGGAACTATGCTCAGATTCCTTGATCATGACCCATAAGAGGTCATGACTTCCAAGAGGTTCTCATCAGATGAGAGAACAATGCACTAGAAGGGATTCATAGAAAGGAATCCATTAGAGAGATCTAGTTCCAATGCCCCCAGTACATAGTGCACAACATCACGGAATTGATCGTCAGTTGATGTAGGCATGGAATGGGTTGCCACATAATTTACCTGTGGCATGGAAGATACCATTGGGACAAAAGGACCATTTAGGGTAGATGGTTGACTGGAAGCCATATTTGGATCAGGAAATGAAAGCTATTCAATGGTGACAATTCTGCCATCATGAGGGAAACACATCACTCGAAAGAGTGTTGAAACAATAGCCCCGATGTCATAAACATAGTCGCACCCAAGAAGTAAATTGTAATCTAAAGGGAATGGGACTACCATCACATTGAGATAAACAATTTTCCCCCCAAAGTAATAGGCAACTAAGGAAGGATCCCTAATTTTTGGCTGGTTCCTCTGTTAAAAGCCAACAGATTCTGGGTAATAGGCACAAGTGGTGGCGAACCAAGCGCTTTACAAGAAATGGAGGAAAGGATACTCACAGATGCACCTTCATCTATAATAGTGCTAGGTACAATCATATTACAAACCTGTATTATGATTTGGAAAGGCACATAATAAGGAAGATGACATCTTGCCAGTCGATTCCAATCAAAGGAAGTGACCAGACTACTTGGAGGGGTTACCGTAGAAATGGGAGTATTATCCCCTTAAGTTACGAGAGCGAGAGGATTTTCCTCCTATTTTGATGGAACATGAGGGTTGCCTCCAAGCTCATTGGAATCTGAAGAAATGAAAAGACCCTGAGTGGTATCATATTCACTCTCTTTGGGAAATATATGATTAACTGAAGGTGAGATCGGGTCAACCGTTTCCTCGACCTGTGATTGGTCAGGTATAGACTCATGGGATTCACATTCAGAGAGAGTGGGTTTGACTGACAGTTGATTTGGGTCAGTCAATTCATCAACTAGTGAAGGATTAAGGGAGATTCTCCTGTAACTAGATGGAAGTTGTTGCGGAGAAGCAGGATGGTTATCCAACATTTTTTTGGATTCATCCAGATAGGGACAAAGGTGAATGGGGTGATTCCCTTCACATAACCTACAGGGAAACTTAACTTTACCCTTATTTCCATGAACTTTACTACCACTAGTTGATGGTGCGTCACCAGCATGATCTCCAGAAGTTGATGACACAGGATGATGTGAACGAGAAGACCATTCTTCTAAGATCTGAGGAATACCAGAACAATTTCGAAGAAGATGGTCTCTCATACAAAGTTTGCAAGGATATCAAAGTTTGCGGGGCTTATCAGACGGTTTCTCATCAGAAGTTGCATTCGAAGCATGGTTGCTTGGTTGCCCCCTTGCTGAATTTGATTCTTCTTCTTCTTCCTCCATTTCTTCTTCTTCTTAGCCACCTGGTTACTAGTGTCAATACTTTCACCAGGCAAAGAGGAAGAAGGGGAGGAAGAAACAACCGACGAAGAAGGCAAAGGGTCAACTTTAGGATCAACTCAAGGTTGATTTTGTCCAGTTGTAGGAATATTCGTTTGCAGGGTCAAGGAGGTTGAGAACAATCATACTGGTAAGCCGATGGTAAGTCTCGAAAGGGACAATGTAGCCATATAAGGAGAACCAATATTTCCAAAAGGAGGAAAAGGACTACGATTCCCATCAAAAGGAAGTCCTTGATTGGCTTACTCCGGAGTTGTTGCCATATGTCTCAACCTAAGATCAATTAAGGAGTGACGTGGAGGATGTTATCCATAGTCAATTAATTTTATTTTAATCAAAATAACATAACAAAACAAAAGAGGGATATTCTCGGAAAAAAGGATTACCAAGTAACTATGAACTGCAATATACTGCCTCAGTAAACCAAGGACTTAAAATACGTGTAGGAAATCTCCCCGAATGCTGTGTTTAGTGTGTCACAATGTACAAGGCGGCCGACTCGGTTACCTATGGATGGATAGCAACCTAATGTAGTCCTCCCATATATACCTGAAATTATGTGGAGGCCCAATCCGTGTTAGCGCTATCTAATGCGAAACTGCACAGTGAGAGCATTCCTTTATACTTTTCATAGTATAACACCACCCTATATACCAAAAGGTATGTGGACGAGCTACGATATACTTAGGTATGTGGAATGAGGTATCACACTTGGAATGTATCGCACACAATTAGAACACATATTTCATTAAATTTGGAAGTAAATAGTGGATCTAGACTTTCAAAATAATAAAAAATCTCAATTCTAGTGATGTCCTTGTAATAAAATATTTCAAATTTTAACGAAATATGTGTTTTAGTGACAACTGCTATGTTTAACAACGTCGGAACACATCTCTAGCCTAGACCTCTAAATGCTATGTGTTAAGTTACAATGCTCCATTAGGTTAATTGAGATAACTTTTAAGTTGATCTTTTTAAGAATTTTCCTTTCAAGGTTCACCACGTGATGTATATTTGCGATTCCTAGAATGCAACTAACATTAGAAACATTCTTTCATTCAATTTTCCTTTCTCCTTTATATGGCTCCTATCGCTCCTTCTCGAACTTAATCTGCTCGATTAGTACCTGCAATCATAAACAAAGGAAAAGAAACCAATCAAAGCAAGAGACCTATCTACTATAGTTACAACCATGAAGTTTGATCCCATGTCACTCATCCAGCTTGAGTTCCATCCTTCATCACACCAAAAGCACAACACTTCGATAGCATAACAATACTTGCTTATGATCTCAAACCTCACACCAACATTATCTCCTTACAATTCTTCAAAGTCCAGCCCCCCTTGATCACTATGATTAGTGCTCAATTTATAGGGAAATGGAGGTGGTTTTGTCATAAATTGGCATTGAATGGCTTTCCAATTTTGGAGTTAGTTTCCATGAAGGAAGGATGAGAGGATATTAGGAGGTAAATGGATCCTTAGCCTATCCAATTTCAAGCTCATAG
This sequence comes from Pinus tabuliformis, assembly GCA_031772625.1. Classification (NCBI taxonomy): domain Eukaryota; kingdom Viridiplantae; phylum Streptophyta; class Pinopsida; order Pinales; family Pinaceae; genus Pinus; species Pinus tabuliformis. The sequence continues at coordinate 603,008,373 of CM062820.1, forward strand.
GAGGGGATAAGAGGTGGGATCCTTCTAGAATGATCTAGAACTAAGGAATATTTCCAGAACCCTATGAAAATTTCGCTCAATCTTGCCCAACACAGGTCAAAGTGGGCCTAGGTGCTCTGCAGAGCACCCTTGCATGGGCCTACCTGCATTGCAGCACAGTTACTCCTGACCAAGGCTGCGCTAGTCCTTCAAGGAGTCATTTCAGGAAGGCTTCAGTGTAGGAAACTTTCATAGAAGGAGGCATTCAATGTAATGATTTGTCTAGGGCATGTAGCAACTGAATTAGCGTTTAATGAGCCCTAAAAGTACTGATCTGAATGTTGGGAGTGATGTGCCCAAATATATTTGTAACACATGGGCCACCCTTAAGCAGTCCTATACACTTGATCAACAACCATCCCCTCAGCATCTTATTGTTTCTCTTCCAGCTGAACCCTCTGGACCCACTCCCCCATGACCTCCTCCATTTGTGGGTGCCTCTCCTATGTTCCCACTAGGAACTGTTCCTCTAGGTCTCAACCATCCAGGAGCTATTCCACCGGGACATTACCCTGCCAGCCAGATACCTTTCTTATTCCCCCTTCCAAGAAATTTTTTGTACCTGTCATGACTTCACTGGTCCTTCCTAACATGACCCTTGGGATCGCAGTATGGTACATTGATCCCCCTGCAAACATTCCACCTAGTCATCCAATAGCTTATCACACTTTGACCCCGGTTCAACCAGTCCCCATGACCCCTACCGTTGCTTCATTTCCATCACATCCTCGACAGGAACCAACCCCTGTTGCGAAAGCAGCTGGCCAGGGGGAAAAGCCAAAAATAAAGATTTGAAGGACAAGGCTCCCCAAGCTCCTCCAACCCCTAAGGCCCTAAAGCCATGTGCTTTGTGTGAAGTTGTTGGGCATGCCACCAACAATTGTCCTGAACTTCCTCAACTTAAACCTTTGGTTCATGAAGCATTCCCTGAGTCAAATATTCCAGAAGTCCATGTTGACATTCCGGTCCCACCTAAGAAACTCATAATGCTTCACAAAAACCACCCTTGTGCCCTTTCTGATCTTAATGGTCGCTATTCCCATTGTTTTCCTCGTCTTGACGAGTTTCACGATTGCCTTAGGGGGATTCGTGAATACGAGGCCACTCGTATTAGAGCCGCTATTCCTCTACCTGTGGATTCTGGTACCACCAGTTGACCAGAGTAGGGAAACTCTAGCCCCTCTATTGTGATCCCCTCCCTCAATGTCGAGATGACGAACACCACAAGCCCCATTCTTTACCTATCATAATCCTTGAGTTCCACACTGACAAACCTTCCTGAGGTTGCTACATGCATTTCTATCAAATATTTGTCTACCTATTTGTTGTCTACCATTCAAGACGATGCGTATGTGAACCTTATTTCTCAGGTTGATGCACCAGGTAATGTCATCGCATTGTGTAGTTAGCCTTCCTCCCGTCCGCCCATCTCCCAGCTTGATGAGGACACCATGGAAGCTTTATATACCCCTGATTACCCATACACTTGAGTAAGGGGGCATTTATCCAAGAGGATTTCGAAGACCATCTCCTTCCTAACTATCCCAATGCGCTCTACCTCCAAAAATGTTGCTCACAACACATCCATTTTATTTGTGTGTCTTTATTTCTGCCATGTGTTTAGGTAGATTGCATCATCTCATCTGTCTTCTTTTGCACCTTTCAGATGGATTCATCATCCACACCGTATATCGGCCATGTTGATGGTGCGAGTCACTTCTCCCAGAATCTAGCCTCGGCAACCTGGGCCATTTTTACCCCTTGCATACATTAGTCCTATCAAATGGCATGTGCATTGGATCTGCCACCAATAATAAGGCTAAATATGATGGAGTGATAGTTTTTTAGTCGATGCCCTCACTCATCGCATCCTTCATATTCATGTTCGTTTAGATTCCTTGCTACTTCTCATGCAACTAAATGGAGTGTATCATGTGCATAACCAAGTCCTATTTAGAAAATATCTACGAGTGAAGCTATTAGTACATGAATTTGAAACCATTACATTCAGTCATGTACCTAGAGCCCAAAATCACTATGTAGATACCATTGCAAACAATATTCTAGATTGGCATTTATCCAGGGAAAATTTTAAGAACCCCCCCTAAATTTACATGTATAATAAATGGGCGAATCTCCATGGTATATAGGAAAAATAGAAGGTGATTTGATCATTAATATGATATGTATATATAATTTTTTGGCGAATCTCTCACCAGGCATGGTGAATATTTTACTCAATTATAAAATATTGTGTTTATTGAATACACAAATGAAATCATTTCATTTCTTTAAAATATCTTTTGAAATCAAAATTACCGAAATTACATATCGATAACCTAGTAGGTGTAGGATAAAATTCACCCGTGCCATTCACAGAAAGCATGAGAAAAAACCTAATACTATATATAAAACCAAGAAAAATTCAAATTCATCACTTCTAGGGAACTCGTAACCACCCTGCCAATACACAAGTATGTTCCTATTTGCAATTAGAAAAATTACCCAAATTACAATCTGTTTACTCCAGCATATGTTGGAAAGTTATAGAAGGATGACTAGTGCAATCAATCCATTCCTTTTAGCTATGGATTTGTTTCGATTTAAAACAGAAGTATACAAATATACTTGTCCAATGTCTATGCTTTAACCATTCACCTTAAGATGTTTTTACAATATAATTTCCTAAGTCTATTTAATATCTTCATTATCATAAAAACCAACCTATATCCATATTAATTCCACATCTACCACTCTTAGGGGGATGAAATCTATTTATCCCTCTGAGCACTTGGTAGACCCAGAATTAAGATGGATCTAAGATGATAAAATTTCCCCTTTAAATAGTCTATGCTCACATGAATACCATGGTATTACCATGGGTAAATACCATGGGTTATCATAAACGTGGAGCTTAAAAATTACTATTAATAATTTATAAAAATTAATAAAATTAATAGTTGATACATGAATACCATGGTATTACCATGGGTAAATACCATGGGTTATCATAAACGTGGAGCTTAAAAATTACTATTAGTAATTTATAAAAATTAATAAAATTAATAGTTGATTTTTATTTTATTTTTTATTTTAACCAAGCTAAAATGTTTAACATACATTAAATTACAACATCCATTTTAAATTACAACATCCATTTTTACTCTTGATCGGATCAAATATTTTTTCACTCTATGCTAGTTTGCATATCACGATATTTGATACCTCTCGGGGGTTAGTAGATCCAGAGTAAAGATGGATCTATGCTGGTTTAATTCCCCCATTTAAATAGGCTACATTCCAGGTGAATACCATGGGTCAATACCATGTGCTATTTTGGTGAATACCATGGGTCAATACCATGTGCCATTTTTATTTTTATTAATACTAATATTAGGGTTAATAATGTTTTTTTGCATGGTATTAATAACAATCTAGTCCATGGTATTTGTCCCATAGTATTTTTCCCATAGGTTTCACCTAAATATAACGCATTTTTTTAGTGTTCTTAAATATAAGGTGACTTATGGAGTAAATATAAAAAAATGTTTTATTTGTTTACCATACCTCTCGTTTATTTATATTTTTATTAATTTACCATACCTCTTTTACAAATATGGTATTTGGCCCATAGGATTCACTTAAATAAAACCTCTTTCTTGAGCCTTCATAAATAGAACGAGGGTTATGGACTAAATATAAAAAGAGGTTTTATTTATTTACCATGCGTCTAGTTTATTTATATTTTTATTTATTTACCATACCTTTTGAGTAAGTATAAAAAGACGTTTTATTTATTTACCATACCTCCACTTTACTTATATTTTTATTTGTTTACACCCTTGCATGTATATAAGGTGACTTATGGAGTAAATATAAAAAATGTTTTATTTATTTACCATACTTCTCATTTATTTATATTTTTATTAATTTACCATACCTCTTTTATAAATATGGTATTTGGGCCTTTGGCCCATAGGATTCACTTAAATAAAACCTATTCTTGAAAATGGGCGAATGGAAGGTTGTAACTCCTAATATCAAGGGCTAAATTTACCTTTTTTACCCTCTCCCTTAAAAGAAGGTGGGCTATTTGAGGTGATTTGTAAAAATGTACTATGATACAAAATAATTGCCCACTAAAAATTTAAAACCCCTTAATTTTGCCAAAGGGCGAACATTCGCCCCTAAAATCACCCCTACATTTATCACATGTACACAACAAAAGATAACCACACAAATGGTGAACCATCATCATCATACAAAATGCATAATCATATTATGTATCATAAGTGTTTGGAGCCATAGCTTTAAATACATTCGACATGACTATAACATGTTACAAAAATCACAATCAAAGGGACCCACATGTCCCTGCATTTAGTCACTGTCCGGTGGATCTCGTGCCAAAGGCTATGCTCCACCTGCACATATATCATGTACTGCTTGACCTGCCATCGCAATGTGCCGCACGATACCTCGCCACTCTGAGGGAAGACCAATAAACTCATCTGTGTACCGATCCTCTAAGTCGTGCCATCCGCACTCTCAAACCCTGATCAAGAGTACATCAAACCTACGATGCAAATCAACCAGCAACGCAATATCCTCTGGACCCTGCTGTGACGATGATGTCCCCCGATTCGCCTCACCAGGTGCTGTGGCTCGTCCTGCATATCCTGCTAGCTTTATTGACACTATTTCTGCATACAACATGTTTCACACTCAATACCACATACATGTGACAGAAATATAAAATGCACCATAAAAAACATAGCAACTTAAAACTTACTATCTAGTCCTCATGCTCGCCTGGTTGGAAGTGGAAAGTTAGGATCCCCCTAATATTTCATCCCACTATAAGGGTAGTTGTCAATGTAAAGGGGCATTTGGTCCTAGTGTGCGAAAAACTCGGGTCGTAACACCCGTCCGACTCCCCCTCCTCCTCCTCTCCACAGTAGCTGCCCCAAGTGGCGTATCCTAGGCTCCTGTGGGCCACCATATTGGATCTGTACATGAGGAAAAATAGTGGGTATCTTCTCAAAGAAGAATGCACATAGTACTGTACTAAAAGTGCAGTCACGATTCACCTGCCTCTTATAAAGACTCAACTGTCATTTCACCAACGATAGCATCATCTGGGCCCACCCATAGTAGGTCCTAGCCAAAACACTCTCAACTAACATCATCTGCCCTCTAGTGATGTGGCAGAACACCTAGCTGCCCAAGACTCGTAGCACAGTTGTGGCAACAACCTGTGTCTCTAGCCTTTCTAGATCAACAAGTGGGATAGTCGTGCCCTTGACACGAACACCCCATCAACAATGGCGCTCCACGAACTCAGTAATGTTCCTCCCACGAGGTAACACTAGATGAATATCTCCCACCACTCCGAGGGGAGGAATCTTGATCAAGAAGTAAATATCCTGTAATGTGAGCTCGATCTTGTGCCCCTACACGAAAAACACCTCCTGATCTGAATCCCAATAGCTCACAATTCTCGATAGCAAGGGCTCACCTACCCTCATCAATGGATTCTCTACCAACTTGAGAACCCTATAATGAGCCAATGCCCTTCAAACTACCTGATCCCCCTAGATCTCAGATCAAAGAGTATCCAAGTCTCGTTCACGCTAGTTGATTTTAGCTCTACCATATCTACAAAACACCACATGTCTTATCAGTTTAGAACATAAAACAACCAACTACATTAATCAACCTGCAACCCCCACCAGGCCAGCAGACCAACCCTTCCTCCAGCCAAAAATCACAGTTTTCAGCCTAGAAAATGTGATCTCGTAGGTTTCCAGCTATTTCTTGTGAGCTAGATCACACTTCTGGACCCATAAAGTGTGATGCGACCGTGAGAAATGAAAAGGGTCTCTGAGGGAGCTACTAGGTGCCAAAATTAAGGAAATAAACCATTAAAATTGAAGAGATGAGAAAGGCCACCTTCTTGAAAGCCGTAGATCCTGATTCCAATGGTCGGTTTGTCTGTTATTATCTCCACAAGATTTAGGGCCTTTTCCTCCTCTCCAAATTCACCATAGCTCACTTAGCAAATGAATCCAAATTGGAGGGAAAATACCCTTTTATAGGAAAACCCACAATTTTCCTGTCATCCATTACGACTAGACTATAGCTCAATTTGACAAACCGTTAGGACCATTGGAAAGCTCTCACTGAGCTCTATAATGGGTCTTCTTCAGTTTTTGATGATTTGACACTTCACCAGGAAGCCTTTTTTCCAAGAAGGGTTACTTCGTCGCCTCTTAAAACCAAATTTCGTCATAAAGAGACATTTGTACTTTGAGGTCCACCTCCTCTTAATGCTTGTTGTACCATATGCCATTCTTCATTATGAGTAGCCATCATTTACTCATGTTTTCATGGTCCTCATCAGGCCTAGTCTGTGTGGCAGCGTCATCGAGTCACCCTTGTTCAGAGCATCCGCGATGAGTCACCCTTGCATTATTGGAGTCTATTTCATGTCCCATAATATCATGTCATAGTATTCCATCCATATTTGCATACCATCCATCCTGTGTTGCCCATTTTGGCCTCCAGTCATACTATCCCATCCCCTCCGGAGTTGAGTCAGTTGCTGCCAGGTCAACCATGCACTTTATGCTCTGACAAGGGAAGTCATTTGTTTGTCCCTCAATCCCCTTTTCCCCATTATCCCTGGTGTCAGTTCATCAATCACATTACTATTTTCCCTCGTGCTTTAGTTGAGGATCCTCATTGCTTCATCTATCGCATGCCTATTCTATCAACATCAAATCATTTATTCCAGAAGAACAACCTAGAGGGTGGTGTATCTCAGTTCCAACTTCCATTCTTTTTCGGTGCCTTGGATCGAGAAGAGGGTCTCATTATTTCCCTTTGACTTGGTCGTTTCATGTTCATGATCCATACACTTGATGGTCCACTGATGTAGCAGATTGTACTAGTGATTCCAGGGTGTGTGAGATGTTTTAGACCTCATGAGGGGTGGCCCTTCAGGTATCCCCCCACATGCCTAGATGCATACCTACTATGATATAACCTCAGATGCAATTCCATAGAGTTGATGGGTTTGGTTCCTACCGATCACAGTGTTCATAGCATGTATGTCTCCTCTAGATGATCCATTCCATTTTGTAGAGCCCTTCCTTAATCAACAGGGCTTCTCTAGTTGTTCTACCCTCCCTCCCACCCATTTTTGAGGGAAGGGGAATTGTATCTCATGTACTCAGATATTATTGTATTTAGTCCTGGCCCATGTTTTTACCAGGTGCATTATGTATATGGGAGATAGTGTATTATTTTTTGGCTCTGTTATGCCAGCGTGTCATGTACCATTCAACATGTACTTTATTGGTCAGTTTCATATTTTTGTGCGAACCATTATTTTTGTACTAAGTTATCTTGGCGGGTATGGATATGCCTCTCCCGCCTCATTGAGGTCCAGTACCACAACATAAAAGGGGACTTGCATTAGTCTCACTCCCTCTGTCACTATCCTCTCTCAGCTTCAGCTTCATTGGCCACTCTCTCTCTCTCATTGACTCCCCTATGTTGTCTAAGTGATTGCGTCTTTACAATGTACTTTGGTCATACATTTTGCTCCTAACACTCGTACGTTGGGGGGGGGGGGGGGGGGAAGTCTGTTATCACCAAAAATTTGATCATCTAGCCTAAATTACTAGATGGATTGAAGTACACCATGTAAAGCCAATTTTACCCTAGTAAAATTGCTTTCACTGTGAGAAATTACCTAATAAATCACCTTTATTAAGTAATTTATAGTTAAACCCATGAAGAATAATCAAATAAATCACTATTTATTTGATTTTCTTCTAAGAATAATTAATTAAACCATTGTTTTATTATTATTCCTTGTTAAATTTGACCCAATCATGAAAAATAAACAAATAAATCATTATTTATCTTATTTTTCTCTAAGAATAACTAATTAGTACTAATTAACATAAAAACTATCATTAAAATCAAGCTAATTAATTTACTCTACAGTAAGAACAAAAACAAAACAAAATAAAATCAATTATAAAATAAAATAAAAACAAATATAAAATAAGTAATTAATTATAAATAAAAATAAAAATAAATAAGAATCTTATAATTAAATATTAAAAATATTAAACAAATAATTAAATTAGTTTTCATTACTAATATTAACATTAATACTGATTATCTCTCAATAATAGGAAATAATAAAAAATCTTATTATAGAATCATTTTATTTTTATAATTAAATTAAATCCAAATATTACAAAACAAATTATGATAAGGTCGGCTTCCAGTCCCTTTGCATCTCTTAACCCTATTTATTCAGTCCAATGAGATCTGTCTTACACAATTACTGATCTATCCTGATGATGAGCCACAGTGGATGGCTCGAAACGTCGATTCAAACAATCATGGATGCGAGAACTCCAGAAGAAAACTACACACAAAGCACTAATCGCAGAAGCCTCAAAACAATAATAACTAATTAAACATTAATTAATTACTATTCTTTGTTAAATTTGACTAAATACCTTAGGAATAATTAAATGAATCATTATTTATTTGTTATTCCTTAACTAATTCCTTGAGATAATAAATAAATCATTTATTTATTTATTATTTCTAAATAAAAGTTTAAATACTTTTTCCCTCCTAAATAAATATAATAAAATATTCCAGGTGGTTATTCCAAGAATGGGATTAATAATATTTTATTATTGCTCATTATTCAAGGGTAACTCAATATTTTGTTATAAATAGGAGGGTTTTCCATTCATTTTTCACTTTTGATTATTTTCATTGTTGCACTCACTGTTGTAACTCTGATTATTTTCATTGTTGCACACCACATTTTTGCTGGGTTTATGCATTATAGAGGAGAGAGACTCTTCAAAAGTTGAAAGCGTTTGAGAATTACCAAGAACCCATCCCATAGAGGGGGACTGGTAACATGTATTTGTTCCCTTCACAGGTGTTATAATAAAATCATTCTTTACATATCTCGTTTCCATTGGATGTTTTGATTTCACTGTTTAACTATGATTGCAGCATAAATCAGAATTTTGGCAGGTTTTGTTTCTACTAATAGCTTCATATTTACAATGCTTAGCAGTCATTTCTACTGTGGAGATCACTTGTCATTCACGATCTTAAGTGGGTTCTTTTTGTACATCATTGAGAAGAAAACACTACAACACACAACATGTCGCTTCCACAAGTATGGTTGGCCTAATAATACATCAAAAACATAAAGGGGGGAAACATCACATAATACCTCATCCGTGAAGGGATTGATGTTGTATGGTAGGCAACACTACTGGCTCACGCGAAGATCCCTTCCTTGGTGAAGCCACTCAGTGGTGTACAGTTGTGGGTGTGTTGTGGTCGGTAAGCCCAGTCGCTTCACGACCTCTGCCGAAATAAGGTTCTTTTGGCTCCCACTGTCGACAATGAACTATAGCAGGGAACCCTTTACCCATATCCGGGAGTGGAAGAGGCACTCCTCCTCCTCCAGATCTTCGGGTTCCTCCTTCTAGATCTTCGTGGTGGCAACGGTGGCATTGGGCTCCGCATCGATAATATGCTTCCCTTTGTCATTCCCCTTGTTTGGTTCTGACTTAGAGTCAGAACATGCATCTGATTCTAAAGCCTTTATATCAGCCACCAGTGACTGCTTGGCCTCACACTCACTTGTGTTGTGAGTGGAGCTCTTATGGAACTCACACCACTTTCCTGTGTCCTTCTTCGGCTTCACGGTGTTGTTATTTGCTTGCAGATTTGGCAGGTTGTCCTAGGCCACCCCACCTTGGCTTTTTCCTTTGTTCTATAGTTTGGGGGCACCTTTCCCTTGCTTCGGATTTGCAGATCTAAAGTCCTGCTTCTTCAGTTTAAACTTCTGCTTGATCTTTATGGCATATCAGTACATCGTGACGAGTGAGGAGATGTCCAGGAAATCTATCTCATCCTGGATGTACTTGTGTAGGTAGCCGCAATACTTGAGTACTAAATGTTTCTTAGAATCCTTTATACCCAGCTTCGTGTGAAGGGTATGAAAAATATTGGTAAACTTCGTCATATCTTGGTCCCTTCCCTGTCGTAGCGTTGTCCACGTTATGTACTTATCCTCATAGCTCCCAACACAGTAGTACTACTCCTTGATGGAATCCCGGAATGAACTCCAAGTGGGTGTGGCTGAAAAAAGTGAGGTCGTACTTTCATCCTTCTGCTCACAATAGGTTTTCCACTAGTCCTTGACGTGGGGCACGACTTTGAGAAGAGAAAAAGTAATATTTTCTTAGTTGGAAAAATCATGAAAAAAAAAATATCCTTCTAACAGATTTAACCATTTATCTATGACACCTGCATCTATTTGGCCCTCAAATATGGGAATGTCAAAGTTTACTTGTACCTTAAAATGAGTGGAGCCTCCAGAGTGGCTATTGGATGAGGATGTGCCACCGGCAGGAAATTGTTGAAGGATCTGGGCAAAGTTATCCATCATCGTGTTCCTTTGTTTCTCAAGGGCCTCCTCGAGCAATATTTTGATAAGATATCTTGCCCCCACATCTTTCTTTTCTTCCCCCATGGGTTGCCATCGGGGTTTGCGAGGATGATCTTGCAAAGGTTCAACTAGATCGAGCCCTAACTCCTTATATCCCGACCTCATTGGGGACATGCAAAGAGAAATAGAGAAAGAGAAGACCGTTATGATACCACTGATCTGAATTTAAACAAGAACACAACAAATTACAGATATAACCATAAATACAAAGATGCAGTATAAATAACACTTCATTTCATTAATGTCAAATACTGAAATATGCTTACAAACAAAATGGAAATAAGACTAGCTCAAGCGATGGTAACTTATCTCTGAGAAGAGATGTGGTGGCTACATGCCAATGAACTGTGTTACAATGAGGCTGAAAGGCTTATTTATTATTGAGAAACAATGGAAAACCCTAAACATCCAAAAACCTAATCCTAGGAGATGAAGCGCCAAACTATGGGCCTCATTTGGGTAAATTGGTACATCAACTTCCCGGGGTCATAGCTTTGGCATACGATCTCCATTTGACGTGCACAATACCTTGTTAGAAATATCTATCCAAGGAATACAACTTCTGAATGACCAACATCAGTCCATGATCCATGTTGGTCCCATTTTTCCCCAAAAATCTTTGTTTGGGGCCTTAAAACGGCTCTGAAAGTTCAGGACTCGAAAACAACCAAAAATAGTAAATTGTGCTACAAATAAGGAAACTGAAAAATTGAAGGAAACAATGGTGGGGTCCAAGTGGAATAGGTGGGTGGCCACCAATAACCATCTGGATCATTCCTCCCCCTTTAGGAAGCAATGGTCCCCATTGCGTTGAGTTCCTCCATGAAATGAGGAAACTTTTGCTGAACTTGGTCCTTGGTGAGCCACTTGCCCTGGTGAAGGAGTTGGCCTCCTTTGACAACTCGATATAGTTGGATCCTTTGCTGTCGGGTGTTATTGACTTTTGTTTCCATGATTTGATCAGTTTTGTCTTGTTCCATGTGATGAGCCCCAAAAATGGGTAACTTATTGGGCTCATTTTTCCTATTGTTCTTCATCAATCCACCATTTTTCATAGTTTATGCATGTTTTTTGAGTATATTTATGTTAGTTGAACGAATGAGGATAGTCACTTGACCATGAAGACTAATACATGTGCATTGCAGATTTTTGGACAAATTTTGGAAGAAATCCAAGCATTTATGAGCTAGATGATAACCAAGCATGAAGGAACAAGGGTGAGGATTCGTAGGAAGGGTGTCTCCTGCACTAAATGGCCCCTTCCTCGAATTCTCCACCCTTAGCTCGAAGTTCAGCAGGCCACCAAAAAGGATTCCCAAGGGCAACCGAGCAGTTTTGAGTAAAGTGACTGATCATTGGCAGTTTGAGCAGCCAAGCCCCTCCAGTTAAGGAGGGTTGTTGAAGACCCTCGTAGTGCATAAATAGGGAGGCTTCTAGCCTTCGTAGGTTACTTTTTGAACAGTTGTATTCTACACTATAGTGCAGTTAGTTTTCAGCTCATTTTTTGTAGCTTCTGCTGTACAACTTTCTTTGTGACATGGTTATTTTTGAATAATGGAAAGCAGTTTCATTTGGCATTAGTTCTGAGCTTTGTCTTAGGAGCCTGTAGCTCTTGGGGTTGGGCCCAACCCAAGTGCCAAGGCCTCCTTAGTGTACTGTTATGTGTTTTTAGTGTCTTTGCAAAATAATTTTTGTTAAGTAGATTACAGTCTTGCTTGGTTACCTAGGTCATTGTTGATGATTGAATAGGCTTGTCATGTTCAGATTGATTTGATAGGTTAATAACAGAGAAGATCTTCAGAAAAGGGCCATCAAGCACCCCTGATCTCACCTCTCCCTCTATGGGACCATGTGCTGAGACCAAGGTGTCCTTGTTGCCAACAAAAACATTGTCTTTGTTTCATCATGCAATTGTTAGTGTTGAATTCTCATTTGCAGAAGTTGATACCAGTTGTGGTTACATGTTCAGGTTCATGATTGCTTAGTTTGCATAGCTATTTCACGTGATCTCATTGCAATAAACTATTGTTCATTTTCTTTGCTGATATTCAGGTCAGATTAGGTTGAAGTAGCTAGGTCTTTGGTTTTTCTGAGTCTTTGTTTGAATAGTTTGGAAAATAACTTGCAGAGCACCTATAATACCTCTTTTCCTACCCCTACTCCATCAATACCCACTACTATGCTCTCCAAATTCTGATTCTTTCCTCACACTTACCACGTTCCCTCACGTTGACCTAATTTCCATATTTTTGTGCAACATTTCTCTAACCCTCCTTGAAAAAATCCAGCCATCCTTATCAGTCACCTACTTCGTTCGCCAAGTCCTAGACCTCATCACACCCTCATCTCACCTCCATACCCACTTCTTCACCTTTTTCCACCATCAGCCCTTCAAAACTCCCTTTCGGAACATCCTGTAGAAGCCACAGAACAACCTGTAGAACCCTTGCAAACTTCCTGTAGAAGCTCACGAAAGTAGTTTCTTGAGATCCGAGCATTGTGAAACTCTCTGGAAGGATGCTAGGGACCCCTTAGGCCCTCTTCTAACCTTCCCAACCTCCTGCAAGCGCCTACTCCCTTTCCTTTCGCCAATCAACCTCTACACAGACAAAAACAGTTAAAGCACATGCAAAATAATTCTGAAAAATTACTCTAAAATGCAAAAAGATGTTTTCTTCATATTTCTCTTCAGAAGTAGCTTAGTCACATGCATTTTACCTTTCTAGAAGTCAATGGCATCCATTTCTGTAGCTTTCATCCTTTTACTTGCACCAGTAGGGTTAGTCGGTACAACTAGGGTTTGTTAGGGTTTGTGTTCCTTTCTAGCTTTCAACTTCTTTCTGCAAGTAGATTAGCCTCTGGTTGAGTTAGTTTTCATCCATCACAGTTAAAAGCTTCTTCTGAGAGCTCATAGAAGTTGGCTTAAGCTCCTAGCAGACTTGTGCCAGCTGATCAAGTGACAGCCTGCGGCAAGAGCTAGTACTTGTGCATATAGCACCGTCGCTTCCAAGTTTGTTACGAACTATCAGGTTGATAAAAGTAAAGAAGGGAGTCCCAAGAGTTGCAGCATTATTGCTGCAATACTGGAGCCCACCATCTTTTTGGCACCATTGCCAGGGAAGCGTCAGAGTATTTGTGATTGTTGCTTTTCTTCTATTTTCTACTACAACCTTCTGCTAAGTAGTTTATTTCATTTCCATTCTACAATTTCATTACTGCAAAAGTAGATTAGACATTTCCTACTTTCATAGATTATCATTTCAATTCTGCAAGCGTATCCTAGCATTTCATTCCTGCAATTTCATTTCAGAAAAATAGATTAGTCCTTTCCTGCTTTCATTTTAATTCCACATTTTCATTTCAGCAAGATAGATTTTAGCTAGTTGCAATTCAATCCATTTTAGTTTTGTAGGTACAAGCAGAAAAAAACACAAAAGCGAACAAAAATATTCCATTTTCATGCCCCGTAGGAATAGAGACAATACCGGAAAATTCCTACCCAACACCCCCACTACATCACTGAGTCACCCTTCTCTCTTCTTTGGTGGTAATGATCCGGAAGAACCTATAGGTGAACGTCCTGAGATATACGAAGATCCTATAACAGAAGAAGAGTAAGAAAACATTCCTTTTGAGACCATGGTTGAAAACAGAAATGGTAGAGAAGATGAAGAGAGAATAGAAGGTGCCTTTCCCATCTGAGAGACCAATGGGTACATGAAGATGAAAAACATAAGTCCCTCAGCCTTACCTCATTTCCATGGATTGACCACTGAAGACCCTGATACCTTCCTGTTTGAGTTTTTTGTCCTTTTTCGAACTTATGACTATGCAGAAGACGAGAAAAAGTTGAAACTCTTTCCCTCTACCCTCAAGGATGCAGTAGTACGCTAGTTCATGGGGATACCTGGAAACAGTATCACAACTTGGGCTCAGATGTTGCAAGCCTTTAACAACAAATATCAAGACTACTGTAGGTCAAAGGAAACAAAGGGAGAGATCTTTCGGATGACCATGGGAAGTGATGAGTCTTTAGAAGACTACGAGGAAAGGTTCCAACTTAGCTATAAATGGGCCAGGTGCATGCTTGACCTTGAATCTATGAAGTTGATTATGCTCTGAGGAGTCTCTAAAGACCTTCTAGATACCCTCAATCTGCTAGCTAGAGGAGACATCTACCAATTACCTTATGAGGACATAAAGACTGTGTTTAGAAACCACTCTAGGGCAGCCCGGAAACGAGGTAGGGGGAATTCACTCTCAGCTAGTACCACCTTCTCTAAGCATGAGTTTGCTAATCAGATGGAAGACCTCAAAAGTGAGATGAGATAGACCATTTCTATGCAACTGGATACCTTCTGAATCCAACAGAGGAAAGAGGAAGCTGAGAGGGCTTTGGCCATTTTTTGTCCCAGATATACAAGGAAGCATCCTAAGAACGAATGTCCATTGCACTCAGTAGATGTATGTTTCGTTTGTGAGGAAGACCACCCCACGAACCAGTGCCCAACCTTACCTAGACTTAAAGCCATGTACCAAGGGGCTGAAGGGGCCACTGAGCCACTCTACTTCCTCAACCAAAGGAGGCCGCATGGGTCCCGACCTTACCAGTAGGGGATGCAAGGAACATCCCAAACCTATTACAACCCCAACCATTTAGCTCGGCCCCCTACTCATCCTTCTTGGTCCACACCTCCTCCTTGGGCTTATCCATCTCAATACCATACTCAACCTGTTGCTCATTCGTTTCACTCTCATGTCTAGCCACACCCTCAGTGGAATGCACCTCAACCGGGGTGGAGGCCCCAATACAACTCTCCTCCCACTATTTTTCCTCCACCTCCTACTCAACCACAACCATTACCTCCTGATCCTCCAAGACAACCCCAGATGCCTGCTCAACCGAACCCAAACCCCAACAATAGACAGGCCCAGCAGGTATACACTGGAGAGACAACATGCCCTACCTATGCTGTGGAGATTCAGGAGATCAACCTACGATCTAGAAAGGTCCTTCCAGATCACCAACCTCCTCCCCGGAGGAAGAAGAAGAGAAACAGGGAAGTGAACCCAAAGCCATTCCACCCTTTCCTGAGAGACTAACAGTAGCCACGCAACCAAACCTAGAGGAGACTGAACTTCTGGGAGAACTTAAACGATTGTGTGTGAAAATCCCACTTCTCCAGGCCATAAAAGATGTACCAATTTACAACAAGTTGATCAAGGAGAAGTGTTTCAGGCACCCAAGCAGGCGCAAGAGAGATGCCCCGACTATCAATGTCATAGGACAACTGTCCGATCTAATGTTGGGGCAAATAATCTGTCCAAAATATTTGGATCCTGGGAGTCTTGTAGTTGATGTCCACATCAATGGCACCATAATCCCCCACACCTTGATTGATCTAGGGGCTGCCATCAATGTGATGACCAGGGACACTATGCTCAAACTCAACCTTCAGAGTTCCTTAAGAAAGACCTCGACAGTACTGCAGTTGGCAGACCGCTCCACTGTGACTCCCAAAGGGATTATGCAGGATGTCCTAGTCTCTGTTGATTCTTGGGAGTACCTTGCGGACTTCTTGGTCCATCAACCAAAGGCAAAACTCACTGGATACCCCCTCATTTTGGGAAGGCCTTGGTTAGCTACTGCGGATGCTTACATCAGTTGTCGAGGTGGAAGCATGACTATCAAGAATGGGCCTATGTCCAAATAGCTAGTCCTATACCCTCCTGCCCAACCTCTGTTAGAACATGACTTACCACTCTGGTTGGAGGAGGAAGATGAGGGTGAAGTCTACTCTACACCATTGTGCACAGTAGAAGCCACCGGAGGAGGTCCTCTGACTGAGGATGACCTAATTAAGAATTTGATTCAAAATCCACCTCTTGGGGTGCTGCCATTAGAGGAGTTGGTGGAAGGTACACAAGCCAGTTCTTTAGTGGACCTCTGTGTGGCTGATTCGACCTCTCCCAGAGTTAAGAATGTGGAATTTGTCCCTGAAAGAACCTTGAAGATCAGCGCATCCTTATCTCCCTCTCAGGAGAAGGAGTTATGTAGCTTATAGAATCACCATTTGGAGGCTTTTGCCTGGAGCTATAAGGAAATGAAAGGAGTCCATCCGTCAGTTTGTACCCATCACATTTACATTAAAGAGGATTGTAAACCAGTCAGGCAGCCTCAGAGGAGAATGAATCTAGCCCTTAAGGACATCGTTAAAGAAGAATTGCAAAAGTTGTTGGATGCAGGGTTCATCTACCCCATCTTGGATAGTGAATGGGTTTCTCCCCTGGTGCTTGTACCCAAGAAAAATGGGAAGTGGAGAATCTATGTAGATTATAGAGAACTTAACAAAGCCACCAAGAAGGACCATTTCCCTTTACCGTTCATAGATCAAGTGCTAGATGGGCTGGCAGGGAAGAAGTTATTTTCTTTCCTAGATGGGTTCAACGGGTATAATCAGATCAAACTCAACCCAGAAGACCAAGATAAGACCACTTTCACTTGTCCATGGGGTACCTTTTCCTACCGGGTCCTTCCCTTTGGGCTATGCAACGCTCTTGCCACTTTCTAGAGAGAAGTATTGAGAATATTTGCTGAGCTCGTTCATGATTCGGTGGAAATCTATATGGATGACTTTACTCCTTATGGGTCTAACTTCCAAGAAGCATTGTCCAACGTGGGAAAAGTTTTAGCCAAGTGTATCGAGATGAACCTGTCCCTCAGTCCTGAAAAATGTGAGTTCCTGATGACTGAAGGGACTGTGTTAGGTCATACCATCTCTCAGTAAGGATTACAGGTGGATCCTAACAAAATTGCTATCATTCAAAAGGTTTCACCTCCTCAAAAGGTAAGAGATGTTAGGAGTTTTCTAGGCTTAGCAGGATATTATAGAAGATTCATTAAAGATTTCAGTAAGCTAGCCTCGCCATTGTTTGGCCTCTTAGGTAAAGATGTTGATTTTAAATGGACTAACGATTGTCAAGGGGCTCTGGATGAGTTGAAAGATAAGCTGGTGTCCGCCCCAATCTTGAGAGGTCCAAACTGGGCCCTACCTTTCCACATCCACACTGATGCTTGGAACAAAGCCATAGGGGCAGCCTTAGGAAAAGTTGAAGAAAAGCTACCATATGCCATATACTTTGTCAGCAAAAACCTGTCCAAGGCAGAATTAAACTATACTGTGACCGAGAAAGAGCTCTTAGTTGTAGTCCATTCCCTAAACAAGTTCAGACACTACATCACTGGTTATCAAACATTCATACACACTGATCATGCTGCGATTAGATATTTAATGAATAAGCCTGATGTAAATGCTCATATCATTAGATGGTTACTTTTGTTGCAGCAATTTGATTTGACCATTGTGGACAAGCCAGGTAAGGAAAATATTGTTGTTGACTTTTTGTCTAGATTGGATTTGTCTACAGATGAAGAAGGGACAGTGGATGACCAGATGCCAGATGAACACCTGTTTTCTATTTCAGTACTCTCTCCATGGTTTGCTGATATAGCAAATTACTTGGTCTCAACATAGTTCCCTCCACACCTATCCTCAAGAGAGAAGAGAAAAATTGTGAGGAAAAGTGCCCCATTCACTTGGATCGGGGGCAACCTGTTTAAACTTGGTCCAGATCAGATCCTAAGGCATTGTGTTAGGGAGGAGGAAGTTTTTGGCATTCTCCTAACCTATCACGATGGGCCCTGTGGAGGTCACTTTGTAGTGAAAAGGACTGCCTTCAAAATTCTACAGGCAGGCTACTATTGGCCCACTCTTCATCAAGATGTCAGAAGATACATTAGCCAATGTGACCAATGTCAAAGGATGGGGAAACCGAATCCAAGGGATGAAATGCCCCTCCAACCTCAAGTGACCTTCGAGCCATTTGAGAAGTGGGGCATGGATTTTGTGGGTCCTATCAACCCTCCTTCAAAGCAAAGGTCTTACATCATTGTGTGCATAGACTACCTAACAAAGTGGGCAGAAACCAAGGCAATCAAGGAAGCGACAGAAGGAAAAATGGCTGAGTTCTTAAGGGAAAATATCTTTTACAAATTTGGCTACCCAATAGAGCTAGTCACCGATCAAGGAAGTTAGTACACCTCTAACAGGATTGAAGACTTGCTCGCTCATCACAAGATCAAGCACAGAACTTCCACCCCTTATCATTCACAAGCAAATGGGTAGGTGGAAGTCACTAATAGGGCTTTAGAAGGAATTTTGACTAAGGTGGTGAGTAGCAGCAGGAAGGATTGGGCAGATCGCTTGGTTGAGGCCACCTAGGCCTACAACACCACTTGGAAAACTACAACAGGTTTCACACCTTATGAGCTGGTCTACAGGAAGAAGGCTCTGCTATCCATAGAATTTGAGTACAACACATTGAGGATGGCAGCTTAGCTAGACCTAGATCTCAGCCATGCACAACGAAAAAAATTACTGCAGCTGAATGGATTAAATGAACAGAGAATACAGGCCCTCCTCCACTCGGAAGTAGTTCAACTCCAGAGGAAGATATGGCATGACCGACACCTTAATGAAAAGAAATTCTAGCCGGGAGATTGGGCACTGCTGTATGACTCAAGATACAAGGATTTCAAAGGGAAACTAAAGGCAAGGTGGCTAGGACCATATACAGTGGAGAAATGCAACAACAATGGTTCAGTCCTTATCAGGACCATTGATGAAGAAGCCATCCCCATGCTCGTCAATGGGCATCGATTGAAAATCTATAGGAAACCCCTTTCGAGGTAGGAGTTCATTGAAACTTTGGACAAATCAGTGCTGGTAGTGGAGTAGGGCCCTATCTCTACTCCACCCACACCTTGATCATTAAAAGAAAGAAAAAAAAGAAGAGAAAAAAAGAGAAATGAAATAAAAAGATCCCTGGGTGAAAACTTCTTAGAGGCGTCCGGGGCAGAAAGTGAGGGTGAAAACCTCATGGAGGCGCCCCAGCTGTCTCTTGAAAAAAAAAAGAAAAAAAAAGAAAAATAGGCCTAATCTCTATGGAATAATTGCAGGTTGCAGGGAATATATTGCAGGATAGGAAGGTCGTGCAAAACAAGGATAGGGATCAACACTAGGCTACAGGACACCCTCACAGACACTTCCTCCATGACCACTCGCCTCTCCTAGGATTTGATCACATTCGGGGGTAGATTTCACCTTCTACAGGATGTTCTGCCTATTCTACAAGCAGTTTATGTTTCTACAGGAAACATCCTGTAGAACCTTCGGGCAAGCCAAATTGATCTTGGATGGGAATATGAAGGTTGGAATCTGTTTGTTAGGCCTGCAGACACCCCTATTTCCACCCATCACCATATGGCACCCTATTCCATCTCTTTACACCTCCGTCACCCACCTGGTTATGTGTTCCTGCACAGTCATACAAGAAACCCTGTTTTCCTCAGATTGACAGCAAGAATTTTTAGTGACAAGTCAAGTAACAAAGTCTTGCTCACCCTACCTATCCAAACTCCATCTAGATCCATCATCCGCAATATAACCCTGCTTGTTTAGCCTGCATCCCAGGAGGAGAAGCAGCTACAGGACATCCTACAGGAATCCTGTAGCAGCTGATCCCTCTGGAAGACATACTCTGGAGGCAGGGACAACCGAGATCAACAAAGGGAACATGCAAAAGACTCCTCTTGGACGTGAAAACATCCTCGACAGCCGAAACCCAGCAGAACCTGTGCATGCAGCGTTGATAACCGAAGGATCGGGTTCCAAAACCTGTGCATACAGCATCAACAAATGAAGGAATGGGTTCTAACACCCGTGCACGAGGTAGCACCAAGCGAAGCAGTGATTCGAAGACCCGAAGTCTTCATAATGCATCCACGTCTGCGCAGTCAAAATGGCCACCCTTAGCCAGTTACAAAGCTTAGTTACGTTCAAATTTTCCGTCGAGACGTGCAGTCGACACGTGTGGAGTGTCCAGTCAGAGAAAATCAGCGGGACTGGTAGTGGTGGTGGCGGTTAATGGCAGAGGGGAGGTGATGGCGGTCAAAGACACATAGAAAAATGATGGCCGTGACGTTGGATCAATGGTTCGGTTCAGCCACCTCATCCCCTCGCCACAAATTGCGCAGCAGTTAAAAGATACTCGGTTGAAGACTCTCACCACCTGCTGTTCATTTTCACCTGCAACATCCTTGGCTGAAGTACCCATCCTCTACTTCTGAAATATGTTAACCTATCGTCCTCCACTGAGCTTTTCGGCATGTTCAAAAAAATCTCCCACATACCGAGCTCGTTCAGAGGTGCAGTGACTTCCTACAGGAGTCGGCAAGAGTTCTACAGGAAGCAGCTCTACAGGAAGTTCAGCATAGCTTTCCGGAGCAGAGAAGCCTGGACTTTTCTTCGTTGAATCTAGAGTTCCGAGAGAGGTAGGCTCAAAAACACTCTTCCATGCATGGTATGTTTCGAAAAGGTGGTGAATTTAATTGTTTCAAATTGGGGAGTCCAAGAAAAATCAGCCTATGAGTTGGAAATAGCAGTTTGCCTGTGTGTTGAACGATATTCCTCAGTATTTCTGCATCGAAATTCTTCTCCACGTTTCCGTTTGCTAAAATTCTCTGATAAGGAAGGCATATGCAGCCATGAGAGCCAGCGTGTGGATGAAAATTTTAAAATTTGCATATCTGAATGTGCCCTGAGAAGAAAACTTGGTCTCTATCCTCTATCTGTAGAAGCAAAACTCTTCCTTTCACAGCCAGATAGTTGAGAGCTGAGTCACAACAGTCTTGAAACTAGGGAATTGTTGCTCATTGATATTAAACAGCCGAGGAATTCTTCCTTGAGTCTAGGGGGAAACCATAAACAATGTTTCCTTTTCTAACCAAAGCATTAAAAAAGGGAGCACTCTCACCATGCTAGGAGGGTTTATCAGGAAAGAACCTTCGGATCCCAGCAAGCTGCGTGAGCATGCAGAGGTGGTAGACCTCTTCACCCGTGCCAATTGGATGACCTTTTGTGACAAAATCCAGGGTCATGACGATGAAATAATGGAGGAATTCTTAATGTCCCTAAAACCTGAATCAAAGACACAGGCCACAGTGAATTTTAGGGGTTTTACCCTAGAAGTTACCCCTGAGCTCATCAGTCGTGTTACTAGTCTCCCATTAGGGCTCCCTTGGAGCAAAGAAGAAAGTTCATTGGGCCAGGCAGCCAAGAAAGAATTCTTCCTGCCTGAAGAACATCCTGTAGAAGACAAAAACGGGGTCTGGAGAACCAGCTTACCTCCTCTTTGGAGCGAAGTTAGCTTCCAAATCATGAAATACATTACCTGTGAAGGGAGGTTCAGCATTGTCTACAGCTATCATTTTAGGTTGTTGAATGAACTAAGACATGGACTGGATTTACCTCCGGAAGAGAAGTTGAGCATCCCCTATTTTCTTCTGCAGTCATTAAGTGAATGTGGCACAAAATTGAAAGAAGGGACACCGGATCAGTTAGCCCATCATGGGCTCATCAAACTTTTAGTGGAAGATGCCCTCCACAACTACACTATTCACCTCTCTTGGGAAATTTTTCGAAACATGAACAAAGATGACGATATTAGAATTCTGGTTGAGGAGCTCACCTCGTCCAGCAGTGAAGAAGGGGAACACACTGAAGCAGGAGAGAAAGGTAAAGAAACACAGGACAAACAAGCACAAGCAGGACAGAAATAAAAAGAGGGAAAGGGCCAAATTGCTGAGCCTGAAACAGAGCAAGGAATAACAGCACAAACACCAAGGGAAAATAGACTGCAGAAGAGAGCAGAGAAGGCAAAAACATCCCACGTAAAGGTTGGCACAACCACAATGGTCATGTTATGAAACCAGCTCACAAAAAGATAGAAAAGAGAGATCCACGCCTTAGAATTCAGCCTCTTCGAGGGGGCAACCTCCTTTACATTACATAAATGAACAATTCTTGGATGATACAAATGAAAATACCTCCTTTCTATATATAGGAGTCTAAGTGATCCCAATATAATCCAGCCTACCTAACAATAATATTATAAGGCACAAAAATAACAATAGAGGGATTCTATGTGGCACAATAGTAACAATATGGGCACTACATGGGCACAACAATATAAATAAGGGGTATAACTACAATAGTAATGGGGTAATCACTAGTATTATAGGGACCCAACATGCCCCTCTCCTTCAAAAAAGTGTTGTCCTCAACGCTTGAGTAGTTCTGGATACTTCTGCATAAAATTCTCATCCTCCCATGTGGAATCTTCAGCGGATAAGTTCTTCCACTTGATAAGATACTCTGAAATTGATCGATTTCGTAGCTGTCGAGTTCTTGTTTCTGTGACTGCTTCCGGTTCCAATATAATTTTTCCTTCCTCGTCAAGTTCTGGCAATATTGTTTGAACTGGGAGCTTGTCGCCTATAACCTTCTTTAAACATGAAACATGGAAAACTGGGTGCAATCGAGAAGCTGCAGGAAGCTCCAATTTGTATGCCATAGTACCAATCTTTTGCAACACCTTGTAATACTTTGGTGATAATTTATTATCCTTCTTAGCTTGCTTGAGGGACATTTGCTTATATGGTTGTAGCCGTAGGAATACCCAATCACCTACATCAAAACTTCTTTCACTGCGATGTTGATCTGCCTGTTGTTTCATTCTATTCTGTGCCAACACGAGGTTATCCTTTAAGAGTTGGAGGACTTGTTGTTGATGTTCGATGTGATGTTCCACTGCCTGAACCTTAGAATTTTCTCTTAAATATGATGTGATGGATGGTGGTTGATACCCATAAAGTGCCATAAATGGGGTCATTTTTGTTGCTGTATGGAAGGAAGTGTTATACCACCATTCAGCCAGAGGCAACCATTTGACCCATTGTGTCTGTTTATCAGATACAAAGCAACGAAGATATCCTTCCAAACATTTGTTTACTATCTCAGTTTGCCCATCAGATTGAGGATGATAAGATGAGCTATGAGCTAACTGAGTACCAAGACAAGAAAATAATTTTGTCCAAAAATTTCCAGTGAAAATGGGATCTCTGTCACTTACAATAATCTTTGGGTTTCCATGTAGCTTTTGAAATGTTTCCATAAATGCAGTAGAAACTGTACTGGCTTTAAATGGATGTGATAATGCACAAAAGTGTGCATACTTGGTAAGTCTGTCAACTACCACCATGATGACACTCTTTCCCTCAGACTTGGGTAAACCTGTGATAAAATCCATTGAAACCTCCTCCCAACGTTGGCTTGGAATGGATAAAGGTTGTAATAGACCGGTGTCTTAATTGTTTCAACTTTATTTTGTTGGCAAACCAAACATTCCGCCACAAACTTTTGAATATCTGATTTAAGGCCATCCCAAAAAAATTCCTTCTTAACCCTGTGGTAAGTTTTTAAAAATCCTGAGTGCCCTCCTAAGGGAGAAGTGTGCAATTCCATAAGAATCTTTTGTTTTAGCTGGGAATTCTTACAGAGGTATAAGCGATCTTTGTACCATAACGAATCATTTTTCCAGCTAAATGTATCAGAAGTACTGGAATCTTGTTGTAGCTTTCGAATAAGTGCCCACACTTCTTCGTCATTCTTCCATTCCTCCCTTGCTTCGTTTATCCAATCTGGTTGGATAATAGAAATGGCACACAACAATGCTTCCACATCCTCATCCTTTCTTGAGAGTGCATCTGCCACCACATTTTGCTTCCCTTTTTTGTAGATGATTTCAAAGTCATAACCCAACATCTTTGTGACCCACTTTTGTTGCTCTTCAGAGGATAATCTTTGTTCTAAAAAGTATTTAAGGCTATCATGATCCGTTTTTACCTTGAAGTGTCTTCCCATTAGGTAGGGTCGCCATTTCTTAAGTGCATGGAGTATTGCCAACATTTCCTTCTCATAAATAGCTTTGCTTAAAAACTTTCCCTTGATTGGACGACTTTCAAAAGCAATGGGTCTTTCATCTTGCATTAGAACAGCACCAATTCCATTTCCTGAAGCATCACATTCCACAATAAAGGTTTTTGTGAAGTCCGGTGTAGCTAAGACCGGTGCTTGGCACATTGCCTCTTTAAGATGTTCAAAGGCCTTTGTTGCTTCCGGAGTCCATGAAAATGAATCTTTCTTCAATAATGTTGTTAGAGGTGCTGCTATTCTCCCATAATTCTTAACAAACTTGCGATAATACCCTGTCAACCCAAGAAATCCTCGCAGATGCTTTATGGATGTGGGGATTTTCCATTCCTTAATGGCTTTAATTTTGCTAGGGTCTACCTTAACTCCTTCATGAGATACAATATGACCCAAATATTCCACCTCCTGGACTCCAAAGAAACATTTGGATCTTTTTGCATATAATTGTTTCTCCTCCAATAGTTGTAGCACCCTGTCAACATGTTCAACATGATCCTTCCAAGACTTGCTGTAGATTAGTATATCATCAAAAAATACTAACACAAATTTTCTAAGGAATGGTTTGAAAATTGAATTCATCAAACCTTGAAATGTTGAAGGTGCATTGGTAAGGCCAAAAGGCATGACCAAAAATTCATAATGACCCTCATGAGTTCTAAATGCTGTTTTCGGAATGTCTTCAATCTTCATTCTGATTTGATGATATCCCGAACGAAGATCCAACTTGGTGAAGTAAATTGATCCATGCAATTCATCCAGTAATTCATCAATAACAGGAATGGGGAACTTATCTTTAATAGTGAGCTTGTTGAGCTCCCTATAATCTGGACACATGCGCCATGATCCATCCTTCTTGTGCACCAATACTACTGGAGCTGAGAAAGAACTTTGACTCGGTTGAATTATACCAGCCTCTAGCATTTCTGCAACCATACGTTCAATTTCACTTTTTTGGACATAGGGATATCTGTACGGCCTGATGTTTGGAGGAACACTTCCTGGAATCAGATGAATAGCATGATCATGATCACGCATAGGTGGGAGACCTTTGGGAGTCTCAAATACCTTGGAATGATTGTCCAGGACTTTTTGGAGATCTGGAGAAATAGATGATTCCAATGTGGAAACATCTAGCGAACATAATTGTGCAATTACACCTCTTTGCTCCTTTTTTAGAAGCTTTGTCATGCCATTAGAGCTGATTATCTTTCCTGGTTTCCCTGCAATACCCCTTAATTCAACTTCCTTTCCTTCCACAGAAAATTTCATGAAAAGTTCTTGAAAATTAAAAGCTATTGTACCCAAGGATTGTAGCCATTGGACTCCTAGTACAACATCAGCACCTCCCATTGGAATGGAAAGCATTGGGCTAGTCAATACATATTCTCCCATGGATAGCTTGATATTATGGCACTTTCCAGAACAATTTATTGTTCCTCCATTTGCAATCATCACTTGACACTCTGGTGCTGGATATAGGAAGCAATTCAATTCTTTTGCTACCCTACAATGAATAAAATTGTGGGTGCTTCCTGAATCAATCAACACTATTACCTTTTTCTTCTTGATTTGTCCTTCTATCTTGATGGTTTGAGGAGTGGTAATTCCCGCCAATGCATTACAAGATATGGTCGGATTTATTTGTTCTTCATCTAGGCTTTGTTCCTGGAATATATCCTCTTCTTTTGACCTTTCTTGCTCCTTTTCTTCTTCCTCTTCACAATCTATGTAGAATAATTTCTTCTCAGCACACTTATGACCTTTTGTGTATTTGCTATCACAATTGTAACAAAGCCCTTTTGCTCTTTTTTCTTCCAATTGTTGTGGTGTCAACCTTGTAGGTTGTGGAAGACTATGGGCAACAACACTTCCGTCTTTATAGTTGTGAACGGTATGCTTCCTAGTTGCCATAATTTTGCTTTCCATTTTTCTTGCTAACCTGAATGCCTTCTCTAATGAATCAGGTTCCCAAAGGCGCACATCATGTTGGATATTATCCTTTAAAGACCCTATGAACACATCAATCCTATGCTCCTCTGGAATATCTTTTACCCTTATGTTCAATTTTTGGAACTCCTCAATGTGCTCCATTATTGAACCCTTTTGTTTGAGACTTATCAATTGGCTAAAAAAAGTGTTGCTTTTTGTATCCTCATAATGTGCTATCAATTCTTCCGTAAAAATTGCCCAAGTGATAAATTGTTTACGAGAAAAAAGCCATTGATACCATACAAACTGATTTGGTTCCAAATATAAAGTTGCCATACGTACCTTTTGTGTGTTTTGCACATTATTGAGATCGAAGAATTGCTCCATCTGTAATATCCATGTGGCGGGATCCTTGCCATCAAACTTCCTCATATCGATTTTTGGAACATGGTGAGTCTTCGATCCAACATTAGAGTCTATGGAATCATGATTAACATTTCTTTTGTTCTCATCATGAGTTTCCTTTACTACCTTTTCACCATTAGTGACCCTTTCTTGTAGCAACTTCTTCAATTCATCCATCTTATCATCCATGCCATCAATTTTAGTGTCCATGCCATTCACCTTAGCTTCCATGCCATCCATCTTAGCTTCCATGCCCTTTATCTTAGATTCCACGCCATTTACCTTAGATTCCACGCCACTTATCTTAGCTTCTGTTAGCTTTTGTGAGCGTGACATTTGTTGCACTTGTTCTTGTAATTTTGATATATCATGTAGCATTTCTTCCTCTTCTTCATGAGTCATGCTAGAGCTTTCAGGTTCCTTACTAGGTGTTTGCATTTTCTTTCCTCGGGGCATCAGTTACCGATAATAATGTTTTACTATGCCCTTTGAATTCCGTTAAACCAAGCTTACACAAAAATTAAAAAAAAAACTACACACCTTTTTTCACTTTATAGAAGCCTGATATTGAATCTGATGTATCTCTGTAATTTTGGATCATCCAATTCTGAAATTGCTACCTGTAGTAGCCTTCTGTGTCCTCTTTCCAATGCCACAAGTCTGAGCCAAATTGGATTCTCCAAGGAAGAGTTATGTGAAATCTCCCACAGTGACTTGCTTTTAGACTGGTTCAGTAGAGCGAACTTGTACGACTTGCCACGAGTCCCTGTTTCAACCTTTGAATCTGAAACACACATAAAAAAAAACTACAGTCTGTCCTCTTTCTGTACCTTCTTACGAAATTTCAATCCGATCCCCAGAGAGAAAGTTATGACGATTTTCCCCAGGTCACCTGTTTTGAATGTAATTCAGGAGTCTGCAAAAAGACCAACTTCCTCAGATCATATCTCCGCAAATATCGCGCAAAAAGCTCTGAAATTCGGACCCAAGGTTCAGCGCGATTTCTTCTCAAATGGGTTTTTTTTGTGACTTCTGAAACGTCACAGAAAAAACGTTATAGCGAAAATGCCACGATGACCTGTTTGGAGCAGCGAAACCCTAGAATCCAAAGCTCTGATACCAAATGTTATGAAACCAGCTCACAAAAAGATAGAAAAGAGAGATCCACGCCTTAGAATTCAGCCTCTTCGAGGGGGCAACCTCCTTTACATTACATAAATGAACAATTCTTGGATGATACAAATGAAAATACCTCCTTTCTATATATAGGAGTCTAAGTGGTCCCAATACAATCAAAGCCTACATAACAATAATATTGTAGGGCACAACAATAACAATAGTGGGCTTCTATGTGGCACAATAGTAACAATATGGGCACTACATGGGTACATCAATATAAATAAGGGGTATAACTACAATAGTAATGGGGTAATCACTAGTATTATAGGGACCCAACAGGTCACACCAAAATAAAAGGCAAAGACAGATCCTAAAATGACCTCAATACAAGTAGAAATAGTTGACACAGAGGCTTCTACAGGAAGCATGGAAACAGAACAGCAAAGAGGGAAATCGCCAGAAATATTGGCAAGATAGGCAGCAACTGTGATTGCCGCCTTAAAAACACCTCCAAAACAAAAAGGGAAGTGAAAGAGGAAAACCTCCATGTAATTTAAAGCAAGAAGGAGCACACAGATCAAAGTAGGTAGACCCCAACCGCAGTCAAAGGAGCCAATTGTCATTGAGGAAACAACACCTAAACCAAAAGAAGGGTGACCATCAAAGATATCTGTCACATATGAACGAGGAAGCCCAAAAACTTCCACCTGAAGGGAGAGATTGAAGACAATGGACTCAAGGAAAATTCTACAGGAAGCTGAGAAGTCTCTACAGGAAACTCGGGCTAAGCTAAAAGAGACCGAGAAACTGGAGGAAAGAGCGGCCAAACAACCACGGGAGGAAGAAAGTACAGAAGAAGTATTGGAACCAAGTCCTCAGCCCAATTTGGGCTCATACTATAACCTGTTAGAAGCTGGGAAAATAATTCCCCAGAAATTTGCGATGCCACTATTCTTTGCACTGGAGGAAGAAAGAATTAGGACTCATACTTGGATGAGGATTGCCAAGTCCAAGGGTGTGGCAGACATAGGCCCCTTAGAAGAACAACTCAAGCAGTCAAGGGGAGAATAGGCCATGGTGAAGCATGTGGAGAGCATTAAGAGGGCCAAACTACAGGAAGAAAACGAGCTGCTGAAACAACAACAACAACTACAGGGAATCCATAAGGAATACAGGCCCTCCATTCTAGGAGAATAGCAGCAACAAGAAAATCCTCCAACAGACAAAGAAACCTTGGATGAACAACAAAGAAAGGATGGGCTGCAGGCTGAGATCGAGGCACTAACAAAACAACTACATGAAAAGAAGTTGCAGGCATCAGAAGAGATACAGTATCTAAGGCAACAGGTACAAGAGAAGGAAGCCCAACTGGCCTGCATGGCCAGCTGGGCAATAGAGGCTGTATAGTGTAGGCAGTCTTCCAAGTCATACGCTTTGTACCTTAAAGATCACTGGTTGCAGTTCCAGATTAACACCTTGGCCCAAAGGGGCACTACTCCATTTCAAAACTATCATCAATTTATGGCTTTATGTGATAGTAGCTCAGAGGACAAGGCCAAATTATCAGAGTTTTATTTGCACAACTTGGCCCTTGCAAATATGAATTCATGGGACCCCAAAATTGTGGTAGAAGATTTCCAACTTATGGCCATGGCCTCTTGGCTGAATCATGAGGAAAAAAGGGCAGCAAAGGTCCAAGATATTATGAACAGGGAACTCAGTGAACCACTAATGATCAGAGCAGAGCCGGAGGATCCCTCAGCATTGATAAGCACCCACCAGCACTTGGCCAACAACCCTCAGGAGTTACCAGATTACATTGAGCAACAAGCTCAAGCTATTGCCCACTTTGAGGACATGGTGTTGGGGGATAACTGGCTCCATGCTTGCATAAGGAGGTGGAACACACTGCCCCACAGTTTGAAGATAAGAGAATACCACTCTCCAACTAGGATGAGGGAGGCATTGGCAAGGGTACCCCTCTATAAACAATCAATGTAAAATCTGCAGGCCAATTGGATCGGCCTAAAAATCAATCCTCCCTTGCTTCTGGGATTGTTGGAAGGAGTTAAGGAGGAAGTGGAAAGAAAAACAAGATTTCATGATCAGAAAGAAGACATCACTTCGGAGGCCTAGGACATGAGAGAGGTAGTCAAAGCTATCAAGGATGATGAGCTAGATTAGTTGCTCAGAGGATGAGCAACCCATTTAGCAGGGGGGTGATGATGAGCCCCAAAAATGGGTAACTTATTGGGCTCATTTTGCCTATTTTTCTTCATCAATCCACCATTTTTCATAGTTTATGCATGTTTTTTGAGTATATTTATGTTAGTTGAACGAATGAGGATAGTCACTTGACCATGAAGACTAATACGTGTGCATTGCAGATTTTTGGACAAATTTTGGAAGAAAGCCAAGCATTTATGAGCCAGATGACAGCAAAGCATGAAGGAACAAGGGTGAGGATTCGTAGGAAGGGTGTCTCCTGCACTAAATGGCCCCTTCCTCGAATTCTCCACCCTTAGCTTGGAGTTCAGTAGGCCACCGAAAAGGATTCCCAAGGGCAGTCGAGCAGTTTTGAGTAAAGTGACTGATCATTGGCAGTTTGACCAGCCGAGCCCCTCCAGTTAAGGAGGGTTGTTGAATACCCTCGTAGTGCATAAATAGGGAGGCTTCCAGCCTTCGTAGGTTACTTTTTGAATAGTTTTATTCTGCACTAAGTGCTATTAGTTTTCAGCTCATTTTTTGTAGCTTCTGTTGTACAACTTTCTTTGTGACATGGTTGTTTTTGAATAATGGAAAGCAGTTTCATTTGGCATCAGTTCTGAGATTTTTCTTAGGAGCCTGTAGCTCTTGGGGTTGGGCCCAACCCAAGTGCCAAGGCCTCCTTAGAGTACTATTATGTGTTTTTAGTGTCTTTGCAAAATAATTTCTGTTAAGTAGATTAGAGTCTTGCTTGGTTACCTAGGTCATTGTTGATGATTGAATAGGATTTTCATGTTTAGATTGATTTGATAGGTTAATAACAGAGAAGATATTCAGAAAAAGGCAATCAAGCACCCCTGATCTCACCTCTCCCTTTGTGGGACCATGAGCTGAGACCAAGGTGTCCTTGCTGCCAGCAAAAACATTGTCTTTGCTTCATCATACAATTGTTAGTGTTAAATTCTCATTTGCAGAAGTTGATACCAGTTGTGGTTACATGTTCAGGTTCATGATTTCTTAGTTTGCGTAGCTATTTCACGTGACCTCATTGCAATAAACTGTTGTTCATTTTCTTTGCTGATATTCAGGTCAGATTAGGTTGAAGTAGCTAGGTCTTTGGTTTTTCCAAGTCTTTGTTTGAATAGTTTCGAAAATAAATTGTAGAGCACCTGTAATACCTCTTTACCTACCCCTACTCCATCAATATTGCTTACTCCACCCTCCAAATTCTGATTCTTGCCTCACACTTGCCACATTCCCTCACGTTGACCTAATTTCCATATTTTTGTGCAACATTGCTCTAACCCTCCTTGAAAAAATCCATCCATCCTTATCACTCACCTGCTTCGTTGGCTAAGTCCTAGACCTCATCACAACCTCATCTCACCTCCATACCCACTTCTTCACCTTTTTCCACAATCATCCCTTCAAAACTCCCTTGCCAAACATCCTATAGAAGCCACAGAACATCCTGTAGAACCCCTGCAGACTTCCTATAGAAACGAAAGCGGTTTCTTGAGATCCGAGCACTGTAAAACTCTCTAGAAGGATGCTAGGGACCCCTTAGGCCCTCTTCTAACCTTCCCAACCTCCTGCAAGCACCTACTCCCTTTCCTTTCACCAACCAAACTCTGCACAGTCAAAAACAGTTAAAGCACATGAAAAATAATTCTGACAAATTACTCTAAAATGCAAAAAGATGTTTTCTTCATATTTCTCTTCAGAAGTAGCTTAGTCACATGAATTTTACCTTTCTAGAAGTCAATGGCATCCATTTCTGTAGCTTTCATCCTTTTACTTGCACCAGTAGGGTTAGTCGGTACAACTAGGGTTTGCGTTCCTTTCTAGCTTTCAACTTCTTTCTGCAAGTAGATTAGCCTCTAGTTGAGTTAGTTTTCATCCATCACAGTTAAAAGCTTCTTCTGAGAGCCCATAGAAGTTGGCTTAAGCTCCTAGCGGACTTGTGCCAGCTGATCAAGTGACAGCCTGCAGCAAGAGCTAGTACTTGTGCATATAGCACCGTCGCTTCCAAGTTTGTTACGAACTACTGGGTTGATAAAAGTAAAGAAGGTAGTCCCAGGAGTTGCAGCATTATTGCTGCAATACTGGAGCCCACCACCATGCATTCTTGATTTAACTCCGTAGGTGTGAGCTATTCTGCAATGTCTGATGTGTCCATAAATGGTGGGAAGTATGGTCAAAGGCAGTCCACATTGAACACTGGGTGCATGCCAAGGAATGGGGGTATGCTGAGCTGAAATGTATTGTTCCCACAACCTTGGTAATGGTGTGAGGACCATATCGGAGTGGTCTAGTTTTTCGATAGGCTACGGTAAGGTGTTCCTTTTGCAAATGCAACCAGATTTTGTCGCCCACCTGAAACTTGTGTGGCATCCGATGTTGATCATGTCTCTGCTTGTACTTGGAATTTGATTTCTCCAGAATGTCATGGACCTGATGGTGGATATGTTGGATGTGCTTAATGAAGTTGTTTTCCTTATTGGCTTCTGACTGGACATGAGCCGAATCTGCCTAAGTAGCTGCAAATGTATGGCCAAATCAATGGGACATAGTGGATGGAATCCCAAGCCCACATGAAAAGGGTTGTGGCCAGTCGAGTTGTGGAGAGCCCAGTTATAGCTGTGCTGGACACGAGGGAGGCTCTCATCTCATGTGCATGGATGCTTTGATTTTTACATGCGCAAAATGTGTTCGATCATCTTGTTGACGACCTTTGTCTGGCCATCAGTTTGGGGATGGAAATCTGTGGACTTAGTGATCTTGGTATCTAGCATCGACCAGAGACTGGACAAAAATGTACTGAGGAACCTGTTGTCTTGATCTGAGATGATAGATTGTGGGATCCCAAAGTGTATCCACACTCATTAAAAGAAGAGTTTAGTAGTGGATTCTGTTGTGATATTCTTCTTGAAGGCCGTCATAATGGCCATCTTCAAGAATCTGTCGACGACCACAAAACACAGTTGTTTCCATGCTTAGTAGAAGGAAGGCCCGACATGTAATCCATAGAGACAGATTCCTAAGGTGGACTAGGGGTAGGCAATAGAGTATAGAGGCCTTGCTTCTTGATGGTCGGTTAGGCAATGGCGCAGGCAATGCAGGATCTGATGTACTTCTTGACATCTTGTCGAAGATTTGGCTAATAGAAATACTTCTGCAGTACTGCCATCATTTCTCGACCCCAAAATTCCCAGTGGCCCGACTGTAGCATGCTTCCCAAATAATATTGGCTTGCTCGCTTGTAGGAATAGAAAGGTGTCCTAGGTGGCATAGTAGGGCATCCTGAAGGTGAAAATCTGGAACTTGCTGACCCTCCAAGAGCATCTGGTATGTGTGGCCGAATTCTGGGTCACTTTTGTAGAGAAGTGCCCAATAAGAAGTCTCTTACCCACAAGAGTTGAGCATGGTGGTTAATGCCATGATGGGTGGTCGAATGAGGCAGTCTGCAACATTATTGGTGCAGCCCTTCTTATACTTGATATTCAAATGGAACTATTGCAGGTATGTGGATGACTTCTAATGGTGATCATTCTACAACTTCCCTTGTGTCTGTATGAAATGCAGGGGTTGGTGGTATGTGTGGATGACCGTTTCCTTCCCCAAAATGTAATGATTCCATTGTCGACAAGCATACATAATGGAATACATCTCTTTGTCATAAGTGGGATACTTCCGGACTGTGTCTGAAAGTGTCTCACTGTGATATGCCATTGGATGCCCCTATTGAGTAAGGACTGCCCCAATAGCATAGTCAGAGGCATCTGTCTCAATCTCAAATGGCTGTTGCAAGTCTGGTAAAGTGAGCACTGGTGCAGAGTAGAGGTGATGTTTCAAGTCTGTGAATGCCTTCTATTGAGATGCAAACCAAAATATTTCGCTCCTTCCTTGGTGACTTGATTTAAGGGCCAAACATGAACTTGCAGTAGAAATTGGCAAGACCCAGAAAGCTGCGGAGATCTGTCAGAGTGGTTGGGGCTGGCCAGTCCCGAAGGACTTGGATCTTGGTTGGATCCACATGCACCCCCCGTTCATCAATAATGTAACCTAGATAATAAATCCACGTCATGCTAAAAGTGAATTTCTCCAAATTGGCACACAACTTGTGTCGCCATAGTGTTTGGAGAACTTGTCAGATGTGGTGGACGTGCTCTTCCCAAATCTAGCTAAAGATTAGGATGTCATCCAAGTATACCATTACAAATGAGTTGGTGAATGGCCATAAGATGTCATCCATTAGCCTCATGAAGGTTGTAGGAGCATTCTTCAATCCAAAAGGCATAACCAACCATTTGAAAAGGCCCTCCTTGGCTTTGAACGCAGTCTTTCACACATCGGAGGGTTTGATTGGTACTTGGTGATATCCAGACTTCAAGTCAATCTTGTTGAAATATTTTTCCCTGTTGAGTTGGTCAAGAAGGTCATCGATCCATGGTATCGGGTACCTATTCCAGATAGTGATCTTTTTCAGTGCCTGATAGTCAATACAAAGTCTCCAAGTCCCATCCTTCTTCTGTACCAACAAGATTGTGCTCCCACGGGGTTAGAAATCGCCCGGATGTGACCTTTCTACAACAGCTTCTGAATCTACCTATTGATTTAGTCATTCTCTAGAATGGATTGCCAATAGATTAGTCCATTGGGAAATGATGCACCTGGGGTCAGATCAATGGAGTTCTTGATTTGACAATGTAGAGGCACCCCTGTAGGGGAGGTGAAGAGGTCCTGGTATTCCTCCACAGCCTTGTCCATCTGTTGTTGTCGTGCAGGGGGCCCTGTTTGGAGGTCATGACCACTGTCTTCTTTCCCTGAGGGCATATCATCAGGAAAACAAATTTCACGGTTTTGGAAATGAGCTTACTGCATTGTTTTGCAGTAACCAAAGAGATGTCGGTAGGTGGTGCTACCTCCAGTATCCTGTACAACTTATTTCTGAAAGTAACAATAACAATACAAGGCCTTGACTCATACATAGCATGTCACTTCCACAAGTATGGTTGGCCTAAAATACATCACAAACATCAAGGGGAGAAACGTCACATAATACCTCATCTGTGAAGGGTTTGATGCTGTATGGAAGGCGACACCGCTGGCTACGTGAAGATCCTATCCTTGGTGAATCCACCCAATGGTGTACAGTTGTGGGTGTACTGTGGTCGGCAAACCTAGCTACTTCATGATCTCTACCAAAATGAAGTTCTTTTGGCTCCCACTGTCGAAAATGAACTGTAGCGGGGAACCCTTTACCCACATTTGGGAGTGGAAGAGGCACTCCTCCTCCTCCACCAATGGTGGCATTGGGCTCCACATCAATAATCTACTTCCCTTTGTCATTCCCCTTGTCAGGTTCTGACTCAGAGTCGGAACATGCATCTGATTCCAAAGCCTTCAGCTCAGCCACCAGTGACAGCTTGGCTTGACACTCACTTGTGTTGTGAGTGGAGCTCTTATGGAGCTCACACCACTTTCCCATGACCTTCTTCAAATTTGTGGTGTTGTTCTTTGCTTGCGGCTTTGGCGGGTTGTCCTAGGCCACCCCACCTTGGCTTTGTACTTTGTTTTGTAGTTTGGGGGCACCTTTCCCTTACTTCAGATTCACAGATCCAAAGTCTTGCTTCTCCAGTTTAAACTTTTGCTCGATCTTGACGGCATATCAGTATGTCGTGCCGAGCAAGGAGATGTCCAGGAACTCCATCTCATCCTGGATGTACCTATGTAAGAATTCGCGGTACTTGAGTACCAAATGTTTCTCAGAATCCTTGATACCCAACTTCGTTCGAAGGGTATGAAAAACATTGGTAAACTCCGGCACATCTTGGTCCCTTCCCTGCCGCAGTGTTGTCCACTTTATGTACTTATCCTCATAGCTCCTGACAGTGTAGTACTGCTCCTTGATGGCATCCTGGAATGAATTCCAAGTGGGTGCAATTGAAAAAAGTGAGTTAGTACTTTCATCCTTCTACTCACAGTAGGTTTCCCACCAGTCCTTGGCATGGGGGGTGGCTTTGAGAAGAGCAAAAGTAATCTTTTCTCAGCTGGAAAAATCATGAACAGAAAAATATCCTTCTAATAGATTTAACCATTTATCTACGACATCTACATCTATTTGGCCCTCAAATATGGGAATATCAAAGTTTACTTGTACCTTAAAAGGAGTGGAGCCTCTAGAGTGGCTGCTAGATGAGGATGCGCCATCAGTGGGAAACTGTTGAAGGATATGGGAAAAGTTATCCATCATCACGTTCCTTTGTTTATCGAGGGCATCCTCGAGCAATATTTTGATAGGATCTCCTGCCCCCTCGTATTTCTTTTCTTCCCCCATGGGTAGGCGTCAGGGATTGCGAGGCTGATCTTGCAAACGTTCAACCAGATCGAGCCCTAACTCCTTATTTCCCGACCTCGTTGGGGACATGCAAAGAAAAACAAAGAAAGAGCATACCATTCTAATACCACTGATCCAGATTTAAACAAGAATGCAAAAAATTACATATATAATAATAAATACAAAGATGCAGTACAAATAACACTTCATTTCATTAATATCAAATACTGAAATAAGCTTACAAACAGAATGGAAATAAGACTATCTCGGGCGATGGTAGCTTATCTCTGAGAAGATATGTGGCGGTTACATACCTCTGAACTGTGTTACAGTGAGGCTCAAAGGCCTATTTATTATTGAGAAATAATGGAAAACCCTAAACATCCAAAAACCTAACCCTATGATATTAAGTGCCAAACTATGGGCCCCGTTTGGGTAAATCTGTACATCAACTTCCTGGGGTCGTAACTTTGGCATGTGATCTCTGTTTGACGCGCACAATACCTCGTTATAAATATCTATCCAAGGACTACAACTTTTTAATGACCAACATTGAACGACGACCCATGTTGGTCCCATTTTCCCAAAAGAACGTTGTTTAGGGCTTCAAAACGACTCTAGAAGTTCAGGACCTAAAAAACTGCCAAAAATGGTACATTGTGCTACAAATAAGGAAACTGAAAAACTGAAAGAAACAATAGTGGGGGTCCAAGTGGAATAGGCAGGTGGTCACCAATATCCACCTGGATGACATAGATAGATGTAATGGTAGCCTAGACACTTATATGATAAAATTGGAATATTACTAATGTGGAGGTCAACAAGAGAGAAAATAAAATAAACTATATGTATATGCAGATCTAATGCTTCTTTAAAGTCCTCCTTTGTTGAAGATATTAACAATGATAAGTTGGATACTGAACCAAAGGCACACACCCAATGAATTTTGAAGGTCTTCAATCATTGCCTCTAATATTGAAACATTTTTAACTAATGTTCCCATAATCTTCTCATCACCTACATCTAAAAATAATTGCATTAACCATATTGATCCAATGCATGTATGTTGCTAATGCCGAAATCATTAACAATGCATTTAGAATCTGATATAGAAATTGCATTCTTAACATCTTTACCTCATATTATGTCATAATATTCTCCTTTCTCCATGTGTTTCCACTGGAACATGTACTCCAATTTTACATTAGGTATAACTGAGGCTTGACAAAGCCTAAATATAGAAATGATATCGAAGGAGTCCCCTTTTTATCATGAACATGTTATCTAGAATAATTAGATGGTGTATTATATTGCAACCTCTACTTAATGCATTATATATATATATATATATACATATATATATATATACATATATATATATATATATATGTATATATATATATACATACATATATATATATATATATATATATATGTATATATAGATATACATATATATATATATATATATATATATATATATATATATATATATATGTATATATATATATGTATATATATATATATATATATATATATATATATATATATATACATATATATATATATATATATATATATATATATATATATATATATATATATATATACATATGCCATAAGTTC
Source organism: Pinus tabuliformis (assembly GCA_031772625.1). Classification (NCBI taxonomy): domain Eukaryota; kingdom Viridiplantae; phylum Streptophyta; class Pinopsida; order Pinales; family Pinaceae; genus Pinus; species Pinus tabuliformis. The sequence goes on from CM062820.1 coordinate 603,046,501, forward strand.
AATTTTGAAAGTTTGTTTTTAAACTTCTACATTAGATAATCGAAAAAGCATTTTATTTCTTATATAGGATTTTTGGCAAAGACGCCATAACTTCTGTTCAACATGAGCCGTCATATACTTGTCAGGCTATTCACTTCTCCACTTTTGAGTGATTATAGTCCCAATTTTCATATTGGGTCCACGTCTTTAGCTGGGACCATCAGTACATGACCCCAAGGAAATCACCACACAACCAGGCTCTGGAGGTGGTGAAAGAGGTGACCCTATTGATGACACTATGGGTTAATTTCTTAGATCGTAACATTTTATCAACACATGGACAATTCCATGCACATTTTTGGTGAATGAGGAAGGAAATCCAAGAAAAACACCAAAAATACCGGGTATTTTTTAATGTTTTAATTGTTTCATGTTGTCTATCTCAAACATAAATAATGTAGATTATTATTTTCAAACTAATGATCATATATTTTTGCATGTATGAAGCAACTTGTTTGATAAAAACAAATGGCAAATTGTTGGTGATTTTTGGGCCCACCATATGCATAAGGTGGAATTCCCAAAATTCCAACCTCAAAAAAGAACTTATGGATTACCTTGAAGGTCTATTTTGGGTAGATACCTTCAATAAACACGAGGTCATCTCCATAGCTAGCACATATTTAAAATATGCATGGGACATGTATAGGGTTCACTTTCAAAAGAACCCTAGGTATGAGCATCCACCCATGATTTCTGAGAGTGAATGGAAGGTCCTCATTGAGGATGCAAAGGAGAATAAAATGAGAAAAGAAGGAAAAATACCACCTGGTGTAACAAGCTAAATTGCATTTTTAATTCAATAATTTTAATTTATTTATTTTTAAATAAAATTGTGGCATATAACATACTTGAAACTTTCCATCATCTCCCCAACATTTTGAAAGCCATGAAGGCAAGGATTGAGAAACATGGGTAGCACAAACTAGGCTAGGGAAGCTATTCAAAGTTATAGGCATGAGTTTTAAGTATGAAAACATCTTAACAATATTATTTGTTAAATCACCTTCCAACTTTTTGGTAATTGTGCTAGTTAATAACAAAAAACAATATACTTATGCAATGTAGGGGGAGGATTTCGAAACCATAGCCACAAAGGAGGACCTCTAGCTTGGTTTAAAGTTCAACTTTCAAGCTATTGTTGATTGCCAAATAAGCATGAGAGAGATGCCAAGATCCAGTTTGAAGGACACAATAAATAAAAATCAATCCACATTAACCTTTCATCACTTATAAAATATAATCATGTTTGACATCATCCATAAATTTAATGTGTTTCTTTATCTTAAACAAGGGAGCAACAATATCAACGAGCCCATGAGTATTGGACATCAATCCATTGATAGTGGAGTGCAACCGCACCATGGTGCTCCTGTGTAGCCCCATGACAGTGGGGTGCAACCAAAACATGGTGCTCCTGCGTAACCCCATGATATTGCTACAGATAGGCCCACGATGGTAATATGGTTGTATATTAATCATATGCTTAATAATTTTGTACTTACTTATAAATATTTTTACTTAAACTGGACTTGGCTTTCCTTGACTAAATCCACCCAAAACCTACTAAGTGAGACAATCTTGCTCACTCTAGCCTTACCCCCTTAAAAGTTTTTGGTGAGCACCAGTATTGCAAAAATAATGCTGCAACTCATGGGCTACCTTCTTTACTCTTATCAACCCCGTAGTTCGTAACAAACTTGGAAGCGACGGTGTTGTATGCACAAGTACTAGTTCTTACTACAGGTTGTCACTTGGTCGGCCGGCGCAAGATTACTAGGAGCTCAAGCCAACTTCTATGGATACCAGAAGAAGCTTTATATGTGATGAAAGGAGAGAAAGACTACTCTACAAATACTACTCTGGCTACAGAAAGGAGAAAGACTGAAATGTAAAGCAAACCAAGTAAATCCTAATTAACCAACTAATCCTACTTTTGTAGAAAGCACTATGGAAACCATGAAAAGAAATCCATTACCTACTCAAGGAAGTACACAACATCTAACTAAGCTATTTTGGAAGTGAGTAAGCGAAAAACATCTTTTCGGATTTTTATGTATTTTTATGTGAATTTGACATGCATGCAATTTATTGTTGGTGAATGTGGCAGCAAATAGGTGGTGTTAAAGGGAGGTTTTGGGAATTAAGAGGATGTAGGATGGTGTGGATGGGTCCTAGGAGGTCTCAGGTGGCCTTTTGGAGGATTTTCCCACACTCGGCCTTCAAATGAAAGCCTACAGCAAAATCTACAGGAGGACACAGGAAATCTACAGGAGGAAAAACATTGTTCTACAGGAGACCTACAGGAGGAGGCCGAGAGCAGTTTTGGATGTTTTGAGGGTGTGAGAGTGGGTGGAAAAGGTGGATGAGGGTTGGAATGAAGTGTTAGGGCACCTAGGGTCTGCCAAGAGTCATTAGAAGAGAGAAAGATGATTGGGTTTGCTCAAGGAGAGAGGAAGAAACTCTATGGAAAATGCAGGAAACTAAGGCAGAATTGAGGGGAGACTTGGGTGACTTGTAGGGCATGGATCAGATGGAGGATGGGATGGCTGATAGGCTGGCCTGCTGCTAGAAGATATCTTTTTGATAAACAACTAACAATCAACCAATGAGATTAAGCAAGCAATGAAATGAGTGCATATAGAAAAATAGAGTTTTGCATCCAACTAGTCTAGACTATGATCTACGGAAATGTTGATAACTGCTGCAAGAAAGGAAATCATGAAAGAATACTATTGTAAATGAAGAAGTGAGCAAGATGATGAAGTTATTAAAGAAAGCAAACTGGACTATTAACCAACTAAAGAGCTGCAAACACTAGAAGTCCTGTGAATGAGGAAAATCTGTGTTTTTGGGGCAGCAAGAGGGTCTTTGCCTCAAATCATGGTCCCAAAAGGAGGAAGAGAGGCCAAGGCACTATTGCTAGCCTTTTGAATATTTTCTTTATCACTGCTTAACCTGCTATAGAAAGCACAAATGGAAGCAAACTACTGAATCATCAAAAGCAACCTAATCTTGACCATAAAAGAAATTCATCTAATAGAAAGCTAATCTATAAACTAAAATAGAACATACAAATACAAGTAAAGAGGAGCTTGGCTGCTTGGATTGGGCCCTAACCCAAGAGCTTCAACCCTCTGAGGTAACTCAGTGCTAACTCAAAAAGGATTCCATCTTTATTTCCAAAACAATAACAAGATTACATGGAACTGTCAAAATAATAAGCTCGAAGTTGAGCAAAGTTTACATAAGAAAAAGTACAACAAAAATCCAACAAAAATCTGACCCTAGTGAGGCCCTAGGCCTCTCTACTTATACAAATGAAGCTACCAATATCTTCCTTAAAATCAGGGAGGCTTGGCTCCCAAAACTCGAGATAATCATCAGTCATCCTCCACTTGCTCGGCTGCCTTCTAGTGCATGACTTGGCTGCTTGTACTCCGAGCTCAATGAAGGGGAATTCGAAGTGAGGAGTAATAAATGAGGGGGATTCCCTCCTATAAGTCCTATCCTTTGTTCACTTCGAGTTATTTCTGCCATTTTTCCACTGGATCCTTGACTTTGACCTCAAAAATCATCAATAATCTGCATTAAACACATGTTAGACCACATGGCATCATAACTAACTCAACTCACTCTATAAGCATAAATATAATAAGAAAATCATACAATAAGCTAAGAGAATGGTTGATTTGACTAGGTTAGGATGTAAAATGAGTCCATATAATTCCCATTTATGAGGCTCATCATCACTCCCTACTGAAAGTGTTGCTCATCCTCTGAGCAACTTAGTCCATCTCCTCATCTTTTATGGCCCTGGTGGCCTCCCTAGCAGTCATAGAATCCCAGCTTCTTGTCTATCTCTTCCCACTGCTCCTACTCTTCTTATTTTCTTCTTCCTTCCAGCATGCCTAGCACCAGTGGGGGACTCAATTTGAGGCCAATCCAATTGACCTTCAGCCTCTGCATGGAGTGCTTATACATTGGCACTCTCCTTAATGCCTCCTTTATCCTCACCGGGGAATGATATTCCCTGATTTGCAGACTATGTGGTAAGGTGTTTCATCTCCTCATACATGCATGCACACAGTCATCCCCGAGTAGACTTTCCATATCCTCAAAGTGTGCAATGTCTTGTGCCTGATCACTTATATATCTAGGGGCAATCTAATGATTATTGGCAAGCAGGTTACGTGTGATGATGAGTGCCATGGGGTTTGATGGCTTAGATCTGATCATTAATGGCTCATTTTGCTCCTTTATCATCAACCTTCTCATTTCTTCTACCCTTAACTCTTCATGGTTCATCCATGAGGCCATGGCCATTAGTTGCAGGTCCCCTAGCCTGGCATTAGGGTCCCGCACATTCATGTCTATGAGGGCCATGTTATGTAGGTAGAATTCTACCATATTTTCCTTATCCTCTGATGTACTGGTCACACAGGTCCATAAATTTCCTGTAATCTTGGAAAGGCATTGTGCCTCTTTGTGCCAAAGTCTTTATCTGAAATTGCAACCATTATTCCTTGAGATACATGCCATAATATTTGCTGGTGTTCTACATTGTAATGCCTCCATGGACCAGATGGCCATGCATGCTAGTTGGGTATCTTTCTCTTGCAGCTACCTCCTTAGAAATTCATTTTCTGTTTCAAGTTGGCTTCTTGTAGTTGCTTCCCTATGTCTGATAGCACTCAACTTTTTGCCCATTTCTCTGAGTTTGTTCTCCATATGGCCAATATCCTCAACTCCTTTGGATTTGGCTATTTGCATCCACCTATGTGTTCTTATTCTCTCTTTTTCTAATTCAAAGAATAATGGAATTGCAAATTTTTGTGGAATTATTCTCCCCCCCTCAAGAATATTTTAGTAGGAACCAATACTGGGTTGGGGATCAGGATTTTGTAGCTTTGTTTCTTCCTCCTTTCCCTGTGGCTATCCTTCTATCCCTTTCTCAAGCTTTTGGGTCTCCTGTAGTTTTGACAGTGTCTCATGTAGAACTGTCTGTGCCTCTTGTAGGACTGTTTTTGGGTCTTGTCATTCTACCTTCTCTTTCCATGTGGGAGATCTAGGAGTCCCCCTTTCATATGTGATAGGTGCCTTAGAAGGGGATTCCTTTCCTTGGGCAGAGGGTGAATCTTCAATTATAATTGGCACTTTTGAACAAGGCTAGGGTTTCCCTCTTTTGATTCTTGTGCTCTTCCTAGCCCTGAAATACATGGAGGCCTACCTTTTCCTCTCTTTTTTTGGTTTGATGGGTGTACTGAAGGCAGTGAGAGCAACTGCTGCCTCTCTTTCCAAAGTCCCAAGGGACACTTCTCCTTGTTCTGACTTTTCTGTCTCTGCTTTCTATGTTTTTTCTAGCTCAATTTCTTCAACTTTCCCCTCCTCTATCTTAGTTTCTTCCTCCTTCCCTTCTTGTTCTGCTAAGTCATCAGTTGCTTCACCTTCTCCCCCTTGTTGCTCTTCCTCCTCACTAACAATAGGAATGATATCATAGGTTAGGGTCTTTATGTCATCTTCAGCTGTCATGTTTCAGAAGATTTCCCATGCTATAGGGAGTGTAAATGTATGGAGGGCTTCTTCCACTAAAATTTTGATTAACCCATGGTGAACTAGCTGATTTGAATTTCCTGCTTGAAATTTAGTGCTAGAGTCAATGAGAGACTACAGGAGGAAGTATGGGATGCTGAGCTTCTGAGGGGCTGGAGTGTCCATGCCATACCTTAATTCATGAAGGATTATAAAGTGGTAACCATAAACAATGTTGTACCTCCCCTCACAGGAAATATATTTGATTATTTGATAACTAACTTCATCCCAAGGATATGTTATGCTAGCCCTTCTAATGCCATTTTTATCCTCTATAGGGGTTTCATTGTTTTGGAAGAAGTTTTTCTTAGCAGCCTGGCCAATTGGTTTCTCATCCTTACTCCAAGGCAATCCAAGAGGAAGGGTAGTGACCCTACTGATAAATTCAGGGGTTATCTCCATGGAAAGACCTCTAAAGGTGACAGTGGCATGTGTTCTGGTGTGAGGGACCAAAGAGTGGGCAAATTCTTGAGAAATTTCCTCATCAAACCCTCGGAATTTCTCAAAAAAGTTCATCCAATTTGCTCTTGTGAATATGTCCACTACTTGGGGATGTGCATGGAGCCTGGAGGAGTTGGTGGGCTCCTTCCTCATAAAACCTCCTGTCATTTTGTTTATGCTTCTTTGGGAAACCAAATGTGGAGATGGAGACAACAATTTTTGAATAAAAACAAAGAGACAAAGAAACTATTTTTTTTAAGGAATAAACAGAAATTTTTTATGTATTTCCTCCACCTAAAGGCTTGATTTCACCCTCAAATTTTAAACCACTGCTTGCTTTGATATTCAATGGGGGTATGCACGGAACCTACCTCCTCAGCCCGAGAATTGTGCTAAAACCCATGTTTTCTCCCTTCAAAACAACTCACTGGCCCTCCTATAGAAGAATGTTGTCCCTCCTGTAGAATCCCTATAGGTGCTCCTGTAGAACCTGTAAATGCTCCTGTAGAAAAAAACAAGAGCAAGAATATGGGAGAGATTAATGGAGAATGATGGTTACGAGGCTATGGGGGCACGAGGAGGTTGCAGGAGCAGAGTTTAGAGGAGAGAATGAAGGAAAAGGTGGTGAGAGTGCTCAGGGAGGAGTACTTAGTACTTCTTATGGATATTCCCGGTGATGGAGGGTGAGCTGGCAAAGTGTACGCTGGCCATATTCGGACCGTTGGTTCCCAGCTGCCTTGTCATCATGGTCCTTTCCTCGTAATCATCCCTCATGATTTCATCGGAGTTCACACTTCCTCCACTACCTGTCCTTGACATCTTTCTTGAGTTGACTGTGCGCACGTGTGGGTGACATCATCGGATGAGTGGAGTCAACTAGATGAAGGTGGGCAAGTTAACTGGCCACCATTCCCTCGTTCAGCCTCAACCATCTCATTACTTTTTCATGCCTTCTAATTACACAAATGCAAACAGAGTAGCGGGTTAGTTACTTACTTTAGATCTGAATGTATTTGCTTCTGAGGTGCTGTGGCTCTCCCTCTCTCTGCTGCGTGCCTTTGTTTCTTTTGATGCATGCTGTCAGCTTGATGATGTGTGGTTGTGCCTTGTGCAGGTTCTTCTCTGGCTAGATCTGAGCTTCAGGTGTCTTCTTCAACCTTCATATTTTCACCCTCTTGCTGTTGATGCTAGATTTTAATGGGATCAACTGTTATAGGAATTCCTACAGGAGCTCCTGTAGCTACTTCTCCCCTTGAAACTTCAGCTTCTTTCTATGCTTGGAGCTGCGAGGATGATGCCAAAGATGTAGATAGAGATGGAGAGGTAATAGGTAGGCTTCAGGTGAGGTGGATGGTGCTGTTTCCTTTCTTATTTTTTTGTTTTTTTTTTCTTTTCCTGAAAAACTGTTTTTTCTGTGTTTTTCTTGGACAGGAAGAAGAATGATGCTTGGGATGTGATGCAGGCTTGGAAATTATGGCAAGGAGGTTTGAAGACTGTAGGAGGATTTATATATTTTTTATGAAGCTTCCTTGTCCCTCAAACTACCTTTTATATACATTTCTGGCTCTCTGTAATTCCTACAGGAGCCTCCTGTAGAAAACACAAAGCCTCCTGTAGAAAACACAGTTTTTGAAAAAGAAGCACAGTGAGGTAAAAAAATGCCAAGAATGATGGAGGAAGGTGTGCAAAGGTAGGATAGGTACTGGTGTTGGTTTCGGGGCTCCCTAGGCACCTTCTGCTACTTCCTGTAGTCCTCCTTCAAACCTGCAATGCAACTGAAAATTCATTTTTCTTTTTTTTTGAAAACAACTAGGGTGCCTCAGGGAGGTTTTCACCCATTCCCTACCCTGGGCACCTCTAGAAGAGGTTTTCAACCCAATGATGGGACTCAAGCGCCTCATGGAGGTTTTCACTTGAGTCCTTATTTTTTATTTTTTATTTTTTTTCTTTAGTGAGTGGGTGAAGTAGAGGCTAAGACATGCTCCACTACCATCACTGTCTTATCCAAATCTTCAATGAACTCTTGCTTGGAGAGGGGTTTCTTGTAGACTTCCAACCGATGTCCATTGACAAGCATGGGGATGGCTTCATCATCAACGGTTCTGATTAGAACTAAACCATTGCTATTGTATTTCTCCACAGTGTAGGGTCCCAACCATCTGGTCCTTAGCCTGCGCTTGAAATCTTTGTATCTTGAATCATAGAGTAGTTCCCAATCTACCTCTTGGAATTTCTTCTCCTTGATATTTTTGTCATGCCATATCTTTCTTTGAAGCTAAATGATCTCTGTATGGAGAAGGGCCTACATTCTATGTTCATCCAATCCATTGAGCTGAAGTAATCTTTCTTTTTGTGCATGGCTGAGGTCTAGGTCCAGCTGAGTTGCCATCCTCAGGGTATTGAATTCAAATTCTAGTAAAAGCAAAGCCTTCTTCCCATAGACCAGTTAATAGGGTGTGAACCCTGTGGTGGTCTTCCATGTTGTGTTGTAGGCCCAAGCGGCCTCAACTAATCTATCCACCCAGTCTTTTTTGCTGCTGCTCACTACCTTTGTCAGGATCCCCTCCAATGCTCTATTAATGACCTCCACCTGCCCATTGGCTTGTGGATGGTAAGGGGTGGAAGTCTTGTGATTTATTCTATGATGTGTGAGCAAATCTTCAATCAAATTGGAAGTGAACTGACTACCTTGATTTGTGACCAACTCTCTTGGATACCCAAACTTGTAGAATATGTTTTCTCTCAAAAATTCAGCTACTTTTTCTTCTGTCGCTACTTTGATTGCTTTTGTCTCTGCCCACTTTGTTAGGTAATTAGTGCACACAATGATGTATTGTTTCTGCTTTTAAGGAGGGCTGATATGACCCACAAAGTCCATGCCCCACTTCTCAAATGGCTTAAAAGTCACTTGAGGTTGCATGGACATCCCATCCTTTGGAGTAGGTTTCCCCATCCTCTGACACCGATCACACTAGCTAGTGTATCTCTTCACATCCTGATGAAGAGTGGGCCAGTAGTAGCTTGCTTGTAGTATCTTGAAGGCAGTTATTTTTGTGGCAAAATGGCCTCCACAAGGCTCATCATGACAGGCTAGGAGGATGTCAAAGACTTCCTCCTCCTTGACACATCTTCTCAAGATTTGATCTGGGCCAAGTTTGAAGAGATTTCCCCCAATCCAGGTGAAAGGGGCACTTTTCCTTACTATCTTGCTCTTCTCTTTTGAGGACAGGTGTGGTGGAAACTGTGCTGAAACCAAGTAGTTTGCTATATCAGAAAACCATGGAGAGAGTATTGAGATAGCAAATAGATTTTCATATGGCATTTGTTCATCCACCATTCCTTCTTCTCCTGCAGGCAAATTTACTCTAGACAAAAAGTCAGCAACAACATTTTCTTTACCAGGCTTATCAACAATGGTCAAGTCAAACTGCTGCAGTAAAAGCAACCATCTAATAATGCGAGTGTTTACATCCTTTTTGTTCATTAAATATCTAATTGCAGCATGATCAGTGTGCACAAAAGTTTGATAGCCTGTGATATAATTTCTGAATTTGTTTAAGGAATGCACGACAGCTAGGAGTTCCTTCTCAGTCACTGTATAGTTTAACTCGACCTTTGACTAGTTTTTTCTTATAAAGTATATGGCATAAGGCAATTTTTCATCAATTTGTCCCAAGGCTGCTCCTATTTCCTTATTCGAGGCATCTGTGTGAATGTGGAAAGGTAGGGCCTAGTTTGGGCCTCTCAGAATTGGGGTAGTCACAAGCTTTCTCTTCAAAGTATCTAGGGCTTCTTGATAGTTTTTCGACCATATAAACTCAGCATCTTTACCTAAGAGGCCAAACAAAGGAGAGGCTAGCTTGTTGAAATCTTTAATGAATCTTCGGTAATACCCAGCTAAGCCTAGGAAACTTCTGACATCTCTCACTTTTTGAGGAGGTGGGACCCTTTGGATGATGGCAATTTTGTTGGGGTCCACCTGCAGTCCCTGTTGAGATATTGCATGGCCTAGCACAGTCCCTTCAGTCATAAAAAATTCACATTTTTCTAGACTGAGGGACATGTTCATCTCAATACACTTGTCTAGAACTTTTCCTAGATTAGATAAGGCTTCCTGAAAGTTAGATCCATAAGGAGTAAAGTCATCCATGTATATCTCTACTGCATCATGAACTAATTCAGAGAATATACTCAATACCACTCTTTGTAAAATGGCAGGAGCGTTACACAAACCAAAATGAAGGACTCAGTATGCAAAGGTACCCCAAGGACAAGTGAAAGTGGTCTTATCTTGGTCTTCCGGGCTGATTTGAATTTGATTGTACTCGCTAAACCTATCTAGGAAAGAGAAAAAAAATTTCCATCTAACACTTGATCTATGAAAGGTAAAGGAAAATGGTCCTTTTTAGTGGCTTTGTTCAATTCTCGATAGTTAACACAGATTCTCCACTTACCATTTTTATTTGGCACTAGCACCAAAGGAGAGACCCATTCACTGTCAGAGATGGGATAGATGAATCCTGCATCAAGAAATTTTTGTAGTTCTTCCTTAACAATATCTTAAAGTGTTGGATTCATCCTCCTTTGAGGCTACCTGACTGGCTTGCAACCCTCCTTCATGTATATATGATGAGTACATACCGAAGGGTGCACTCCCTTCAGCTCCTTATAACTCCAGGTGTTTTCTTAGCAAGCTACATAGTTCCTTCTCTTGGGAAGTCGATAGGGATGGATTGATTTTCAAGGTTCTTTCTGGGCCGAACTCTATATTCTTAACATGGAGAGGAGTGGAGTCGATCACACAGAGATCAGTTGAGGGGTTGTTTCGGGTTTCTCTTACTATGTCCTCTAATGGTGATACACTGGGAGGTGGATTCTGAATCAGATTTTCAATCATATCATCCTCATCTTGCAGTTTCCCCCCCATGGAGATTTATAATGCACAAAGCGGTGCAGAATAGACTTCATCCTCATCTTCCTCCTTTAACCAGAGAGGTAGATCATGTTCTAACAAGGTTTGGGAAGGAGGATATAGGATTAACTGCTTGGAAATATGCCTGTTCTTTATGGTCATGTTCCCAGCTCGACAACTAATGTAGGCATAGACAGTAGCCAACCAGGGTCTTCCTAGGATGAGAGGATACCCAGTGAGCTTTGCCTTTGGCTGGAGATCTAAGAAATTAGCAAGGTACTCCTAAGAATCAATGGAGACCATCACATCTTCCACAATCCCCTTAGGGGTCATGGTGGAGCAGTCTGCTAACTATAGCACGGTCGTGATCTTCCTCAAGGAGCCCTAGAGGTTGAGTTTGAGCATTGTTTCCTTTGTCATCACATTAATGGCAGCTCCTAGATCAATCAAGGTGTGTGGGATCATGGTGCCATTGATGTGGACATCGACTACTGGGCTTCCAGGGTCCAAATACTTTGGACAGATTACCTGCCCCAACATCAGGTTGGATAGTTGCCCTATGACATTGATGGTTGGGGCATCTCTCTTGCGCCTTCATGGATGCCTAAAGCACTTCTCTTTGATCAACCTATTGTAGATAGGCACATCTTTTATGGCTTGGAGAAGTGGTATCTTCACACATAAATGTTTCAATTCCCCCAAGAGTTCAGTTTATTCTGGGGTAGGCTGAACTGTCACGGATAGTCACTCAGGAAAGGGTGGAATTGCTTTAGGTTCACTTTCCTCTTTATCTTCCTCAACCTCCCTGGGTGGAGGCTGGCTATCTGGGAGAACTTTCCTAGATTGCAAGTTAATTTCCTGAATCTCCATAACATAAGTTGGGGATGATGGTTCCCCACTATACACTTGCTGATCCTATCTATTGTTCGGGTTCGGATTTGGTTGGGCAGGCATTTTGGGTTTCTTTGGTGGAGCAGGAGGTAACAGTTGTGGTTGGGTAGGTGGTGGAGGCAAAAGAGTGGGAGGAGAGTTGTCACCCCTGATGAGATGCATTCCACTGAGGCTATGGCTGAGCATAGGATTGAAATGAATGGGTGGCTGGTTGGGCATGATATGGAGATGTGAAGGACCAAGGAGGAGGTCTGGACCAGGAAGGATGAGCAGGGGGACCCCAAGAAGGTATGGGAGTGACTTGATTGGGGTTGTAGTATGCCTGAGATGTCCCTTGCATCCCCTGCTGATATGGTCTAGGTCCATACGGCCTCCTTTGGTTTATGTAATAGAGCTATTCAGTGACTCCCTCAGCCCCTTGATATATAGCTTCAAGTCTAGGTAAGGAAGGGCACTTGTCTGTTGAATGATTTTCTTCACAGACTGAACAAACTTCTATAGAGTTCAATGAGCATTTATTCCTAGGATGCCTCCTGGTGCATCTAGGGCAAAAAATGGCCAAAGCCCTCTTTGCTTCCTCTTGTTTCCTTTTTATATGTAAGGTATCCATTTTCATGGCAAGAGTCTGGAACATATCACTCTTGAAGTCTTCCATCATGTTTCCAATTTCTCCTTTAATGGATGAGTTAGAGGAAGAGGTACTGGCTATGGGTTGACTCCCCCTACCTTTCTTTTTGGCTACTCTAGAATGGTTTCTAAAAATAGTCTTTATGTCCTCATAGGATAGTTGGTAGATGTCTCCCCTGGCTAGTAGATGGAGGGTGTCTAAAAGATCTTCCTGAATTCCCATGAGCAGGACCAGCTTCAGAGACTTAGGGTCAAGTGTATATCCGACCCTTTTGTAACTGAGCTGGAACCTCTCCTCATAGTCTTCCAGGGACTCATCACTTCCTACAGTCATTCAGAAAATTTTTTCTTTAGTATCTTTTGACCTACAATAGTCTCGATACTTGTTGTTAAAGGCTTTTTGCATTTGAGCCCAAGTTTTGATGCTATTTCCAGGTAATCCCATGAACCATCGGCTGCATCCTTGAGAGTAGAAGGGAACAATTTCAACTTTTTCTCATCTTCTACATAGTCATAGGTTTGACAGATAACAACAAACTCAAACAAAAAGGTGTCAGGATATTTTGTAGTCAGACCATGGAAATGAGGTAGGGAAAAAGGGCTTATATTCTTCATTTTGGTGTCCCCATTGGTCTCCTGAATGGGAAAGGTACCCTCTATTCTCTCTCCATTCCCCCTAGCATTTTTGTGTTCAGCCATTGGCTCCAAAGGAATGTTTTCTTCTTCTTCTTCCCCTATAGGTTCTTCAAATATGTCTGGTTGTTCACCTAAGGGTTCTTCTTGATCGCAGCCACCGAAGAAGAGAGAAGGTTGGCTATGTGAAGCAGTGGGGGTATTGGGCAAAAATTTTCCTGAGTTATCTCTATTCCTACGAGGCATGAAAGGAAATCTTTTTGGTTGGTTTTTGGTTTCTTTTCCCCACATTGATAGTACCTGCAAAACTGAAATTGATTGAACAAAACAAATTGCAACTAACTGAAATGAACTTGCTAAAATGAAATTTGCAGAATTGAAAAGGAAAGCAAGGAAATGCAGAACTTGAAAGAAAATAAATGACTAGTCTACTTTTGCTGAAATGAAATTTGCAGAATTGAAAAGGAAAGCAAGGAAATGCAAAATTGAAGGAAAAGAAAGGACTAGTCTACTTTTGTTGAAATAAACTATTAGCAGAATGTTGCAAGAAAAAAATAGAAGAAAGTAGTAATCATAGAATACTCTGACGCTTCCCCGCCAACGGCACCAAAAATATGGTGAGCACCAGTATTGCAGCAATAACGTTGCAACTCCTGGTTGCCTTCTTTACTCTTATCAACCTAGTAGTTCGTAACAAACTTGGAAGCTACAGTGCTATATGCACAAGTACTAGTTCTTACTGCAGGTTGTCACTTGGACAGCTGGCAAAAGATCACTAGGAGCTCAAGCCAACTTCTATGGATTCCGGAAGAAGCTCTATATGTGATGAAAGGAGAGAAAGACTACTTTACAGATACTACTCTAACTGTAGAAAGGAGAAAGACTGAAATGTAAAGCAAACCAAGTAAATCCTAATTAACCAACTAATCCTAATTTTGCAGAAAGCACTATGGAAACCATGAAAAGAAAGCCATTACCTACTCAAGGAAGTACACAACATCTAACTAAGCTATTTCTGGAATTAAATGAGCGAAAAACATCTTTTTGGATTTTTATGTATTTTTATGTGAATTTGACATGCATGCAATTTATTGTTGGTGAATGTGGCAGCGAATAGGTGGTGTTAAAGGGAGGTTTTGGAACTTGAGAGGATGTAGGATGGTGTGGATGGGTCCTAGGAGGCCTCAAGTGGCCTTCTGTAGGCTTTTCCCACACTCGGCCTTCAAAAGAAAGCCTACAGCGAAATCTACAAGAGGACACAGGAAATCTACAGGAGGAAAAACAACATTCTACAGGGGGCCTACAGGAGGAGGCTGAGAGCATTTTTGGCTGTTTTGAGGGTGTGAGAGTGGGTGGAAAAGGTGGATGAGGGTTGGAATGAAGTGTTAGGGCACCTAGGGTCTACCAAGAGTCATTAGGAGAGAGAAAGATGATTGGGTTTGCTCAAGGAGAGAGGAAGAAACTTTATGGAAAATGCAGGAAACTGAGGCAGAATTGAGGGGAGACTTGGGTGACTTGTAGGGCATTGATCAAATGGAGGATGGGATGGCTGATAGGTTGGCCTACTGCTAGAAGATATCTGCTGCATAAACAACTGACAGTCAACCAATGATATTAAGCAAGCAATGAAATGATTGCATCTAGAAAAACAGAGTTTTGCATCCAAGTAGTCTAGACTATGATCTATGGAAGGAAATGCTGATAACTGCTACAAGAAAGGAAATCATGAAGGAAGACTATTGTAAATGAATAAGTGAGCATGATGATGAAGTTCTGAAGCAAAGCAAACTGGACTATTAACCAACTAAAGAGCTGCAAACACTAGAAGTCCTATGAATGAGGAAAATCTGTGTTTTTGGGGCAGCAAGAGGGTCTTTGCCTCAAATCATGGTCCCAAAGGGAGGAAGAGAGGCCAAGGCACTGTTGCTAGCCTTTTGAATCTTTTCTTTATCACTGCTTAACCTGCTATATAAAGCACAAATGGAAGCAAACTATTGAATCATCAAAAGCAACCTAATCTTGACCATAAAAGAAATTCATCTAACAACAACCTAATCTATAAACTGAAATAGAACATACAAATACAAGTAAAGAGGAGCTTGGCTACTTAGATTGGGCCCTAACCCAAGAGGTTTAGACCTCTGAGGTAACTCAGTTCTAACTCAAAAAGGATTCCATCTTTATTTCCAAAACAATAACAAGATTACATGGAACCCTCAAACTAATAAGCTCGAAGTTGAACAGAGTTTACATAAGAAAAGTACAAAAAAAATCCAACAAAAATCTGACCCTATAGACCTCTCTACTTATACAAATGAAGCTACCAATAGCTTCCTTAAAATCAGTGAGGTTTGGATCCCAAAACTTGAGATAATCATCAACCATCCTCCACTTGCTCGACTGCCTTCTATTGCATGACTTGGCTGCTTGTACTTCGAGCTCAATGAAGGGGAATTTGAAGTGAGGAGCAATAAATGAAGGGGATTCCCTCCTATAAGTCCTCTCATTTGTTCACTTTGGTTTATTGCTGCCATTTTTCCACTGGATCCTTGACTTTGACCTCAAAAATCATCAATAATCTGCATTAAACACATGTTAGACCACATGGCATCATAACTAACTCAACTTACTCTATAAGCATAAATATAATCAGAAAATCATACAATAAGCTAAGAGAATGGTTGATTTGACTAGATTAGGAGGTAAAATGAGCCCATATAATTACCCATTTATGAGGCTCATTAGTTTTTACTAGGGATTTGTTAACCCGATATCTCCCTATTACCTAGGTCTAACCCAGACTTGACTATATCTAGCCAAAACCGACTATGTGAGACAATCCCACTCACTCTAGCCTTACCCCCTTCAAATTTTTTATGGGGATTTATTAACCCAAGATCCCCTATTACCTAGGTCTAACCTAGAATTTATCGATAATTACCTAGGGGTATGCATGCATTACCAGGTCTTACAGCAGTATGCCCATTTACATGCAAATTAAAAATTTCACTCCATTACAATAAAAAAAATTGTTTACCCTTGTTGCTGTCTTCATACGTATGACATCAATGTCCATATATAAAGAACCCATCTACTGAATTACATGGGTCACGAGCCATTGTAACCAGCAGTTATATAGGTGTTCTTTTCAGGTACATGGTTCATCAATTAAGTAATCCACATGCACATATCCTCATCCACTGAATCTCTGATGACCCAATAGTGTGCAACTTTGCCTCACAATCTATGGATTTTGATCCAGAACTGCAAGCAAAACTTAATTATTTCTCTATATACCAGGCCAATACAAAACCTTGGTAACAAAAAAGGGCCTTCTGAAGTCAACTTAGCTCTAATACCAGTTGTTAAGAAATTTACGGTAGAGAGATAAATTATTATTGAGACTTACCAAGATTTACAGAGAGGAATAATAAAATAACTAGCAACAATACACATAAATATTATACACATAATATTTATCCAAGAAAACCGCAAATCTTGGGAAAAACCCAATCCAATGAGATCTCATTAGCATTGGCCAAAACCTTTGCCAATCCGGCCAAGTGAGCCTTCACAACTCACCTCCAAGCCTCTCTTTGTTAAAATTGGAAACTAGGGCCAAACTCCATTTGGATCATATTATTTATGGCAGCTGATATTTTTATTGGATCCCTCTCATTGAGAGGTGTAGGATTGATCTAAAGATCATCCAATTCTGATAAGTATTTATGAAGTTATGAATTTATTTATGTTATGGACAAATTGTTAAGTTGGCCAGGAACTTATGTAGGCTCAGAAGTCCAATAGTCATGTCTATTCAACCTCTACGTTTTAGTATAAATAGAAGAGGACTTCAAGTCATTTCTATACACACTTGGATCTCTTCCACTCTCTACATGTCTTTGGGTTTTAGTAGGAGGAGAGATCCTAAGGAAAAGTTGGAAAAGTCGGAACTGTTGGAAAAGCTGGAAAAGTCGAAACTGCCAGAAAAGTCGGAAAAGCTGGAAAAGCCGGAACTACTGGAAAAGCCAGAATTGCCGAAAAAGCCAATAACACTAGAAAAGCCAGAAATACTGGAAAAGCTAGAAAAGCTGGAAAAGCCAAAATTGTCGGAAAAGCCAGAATTGCCAAAAAAGTCGGAAACGCCGGAAACGCCGGAAATACCAGAAAAGCTGGAAAAGCTGGAAAAGCCGGAAATGCCAAAACTGTCAGAACTACCAGAAAATCCGGAACTGCTATAAAAGCTGGAACTACTGGGAACTGCCGAAATAGCCGAAGCATCTGTCTCCAAAGGAAGGCAACATGATGTATGAGATCATGGGCATCATAATAAGCAACATGATGATATGAGCATGGGAAGCATAATGATGTATGATGATATGAGCATGGGCAGCATAATGATGAATGAGATCATGAGCATGGGTAACTTGATGATCAATAAGACCATGGAAGATGCAGCATGATGAGCAGCATGAAGATGAGAGCAGCTCAGTCATCAAGGTTCAACACATGTGATAGTACAGCAAGGTGTCACACGGTAATGTGCAGCAAATAGATGAGATGCAACACTATGATAGGTAAACGAGTCACCTTAGAGAATTAGTTGAAGTAATATGTCTTCAACTGATCTCATGCTGATGTCAAAAGTCAAAGTGATTGACTTCTATTGTAAATGCATTATTTCTCTCACTTTCTCTGCTGAACTTTGAAGAATATAAAAGAAGAATTGATCAAGGGTTTCCCCACATTGTGGGGTTTGTCCCTGGCTAGCGCCACATCTTATGTCCTCTTGTCTTGGCTTGTCTTTTGCGATTTATATTTATGTTCTATCTGCAGTTTACTTTAATGTTGATGTGATTGTTAATCTGGAAAAGATAATGAGCTAACTGTGAAAATTTAAATAAATTGCTCAAGCATAGAACATACCTAAAATTAACATGGTATTAGAGTTGAGGTGAAGACAATGCCCAAGAAAGAGTGAAAGAGTAATCACCAAGGACAATAGGGACAAGACAAAAGGATCAATGAGTTCCAAATCTCTCTTCTAATTTCGCTAAGGGTGAAGCGGAAGCAAAGAATATTATCAGAATGGCACAACAGAAGATCACTTCATTGGGAAGTTGAGATCTAAGGGTGGAAGGAAAGATAGATGCCTTGGTTGCAATAAGTTTGGCATCATGCAAAGGACTGTCCAAATAGTAGAGACACTTCTCTTGATGAAGATAAACAAATCATTTCAGGGTCAAGGGAATGATAGGTAATACAGTTCATCAAGGAGAAATGGTTGACTCTTCAAAGAAAGCAAGGAACCCTAGGTATGAAGAATCAAATGTTGTTTTTGATAAGATAAAGAAGTGTTATCGTGTATTGGCCCTCTCCTTCAGATTCTTTGGGAATCTGGCTTATTGATTGTAGTGCCTCAAGGCACTTCATCGGATAGATGGGTGCACTCTCTAATTTGGTAGAGATGGAAACAATCATGGAATTATACTTGGAGCCGATGCCACCTATCCTGGAAAGGGTGTAGGGAATGTTACCCCTCAATTGAATGAGGGTAACTCGATTCATTTACAGAATCTCTTTTATGTACCTGATCGCAAGAAGAACATGATGTCCATTTTAGCAATGGAAGTCAAAGGTTACAGGGTGGAACTCATCAATGGAAAGGTATGTGTTTGAAAATAGATTTTTCAAAGATGTTTTTGAGTTCAAGGCTATATCAAGTTGGTGGAAGTCCACTGGGGACCATGTCCACTGACACAGCACCGGGGGTCTGTGAGTCAGATGGTGATAGGGATGCCTGAACTCAAAAACATCATGAAGGTACATGTCTGAAATATACCGAAGGAAAATCTTATAAGGGGACCATTCCCCTCATGCAACAGGTGCATAGGTTTGGAACAACCCGAGGAGTTTTGAGATTCATGATCAGGAATTTCATGTATACAGGTGGAAGAAAGCCCTCTATGGCTTGAAGCAAAACACCTCGGGCGTAGTATGAGAGGATTGATAGTTGTTTGATGTAGTTGAGATTCACTAGGAGTGAAACCGATCCAAACCATTACCCAAAGGTTGTGGATGATAGACCTCTCATACTGGCACCTCATAAGGATGACCTATTTTTAACAGGTGCAGACCCTCTCATTTGCAAAAGTAAGAGGGAGTTGTATTCCGAATGTGGAATGATAAACTGAAAGCCTATGACTACCTTGAGGATATTAACTTTCAAAAGTTATATGGTAGTGATGTTGGACCAGATTTGGGAAATGCCTCTGAGTTTCATAAACTCAATCACGTTGATGTTCTTGGTGAACTCTGGACATATGTTTTGCAATTAGCATGGTGAGCTCATATTTGGTTGACCCTCACTGGATTGGTGCCAAGAATCCTCTGAGATATCTTCAGGGCACAATCTCTCATGGATTGAGATACACTGCCAGAAATATGAAAACTGCATGATTATTCAAATGCTGACTAGGCAGTCAATGTGGAGGATCACTAAAGCACTTCTTAGTGTTGTTTCTCTTTGGATTCTTCTTCGATATCATGGATGAGCAGGAAGAAGAAGTCAGTTGTTATAAGCACCGCCAAGACCGGATACATATCTACGAGTATAATCTCATATGAAGCTGCTTGGTTGGGGAAGCTATTCAAGAGAGCTATTTGTACACATGATGAATACCACTGTGATTCTCTGTGACAACCAGAGGTGGGATTCAATTTTCGAGGAATCTCATATTAGATGATTGCTCCAACAGATAGACATCAAATACTACCTTATCTGGGATATGGTAAGTCTATGAGCAAGGAAGCTCCATTGCTATGAGATGATGTACAGGTCGCTACACTTTGTCTAAGCCCTAGGGGAAAGATCAAATCTGTGATTTTCCCGAATGACTTGGAGTCGTCAAGAGACCCTTGTATAAGGGTCTTACATGTTGCGTACATTGAGCTTTGGGATCTCTCAGGGCTTGCGGTTCTTACTGGACCAACATATGACCACAGGGTGACTCGCCCTCCCTTGGGGGTGTGCATTGGGACAAGATGATTCGCTCTCTTGTGGGACAGGATGATTCACTCTCCTATGGACAGGATGATTCACTCTCCTATGAACAAGATGTTTTTCTCTCTTGTGGGACAAGATGATTCGCTCTCTTGTGGGATAGGATGGTTCGCTCTCCTTTGTAGTAGGATGATTAGTTCTCCTGTGAGGTCTAGATGATGTGTTCTCCATGACGACTATGTAGCAAGATGATTAGTTCTCCTGTGAGGTCTGGATGATGTGTTCTCCATGACGATTGTGTAGAAGGATGATTAGTTCTCCTGTGAGGACAGGATTGATTAAGTTCTCTTGTTGAGGTATCCTACCCATGCAGCCTAGGACTCATGGGAAGTACCTCTCATCTGATCAATGAGTAGGGAAATGAGGATAGTTACCATAGTAGCACCGATGGACGCATTGTTGTATCTACCGTACTCCCTATGCTAGGATGACCTTCATTGATCCGGGATCAATGATACTAGTCTAGGACCAGTGGTAGGAGTTGTACCCACTATGGCACTGACTTTGGGTCAGTTGAGGATTGGTCTGGGACCAATGGTACACACTCTAAGATTGAATTTGAGTCAGTGGACGATGGTATGATACATCCTTGTGACCTTCATTGATCTAGGATCAATGATACTAGTTTGGGACCAGTGGTAGGGGTTGTATCCACTATGACACTGACTTCAGGTCGGTTGAGGACTGGTCTGGGACTAGTGGTACACACTCTGAGACTGACTTTGAGTTAGTGGAGGATGGTATGATACATCCTCGTGACCTTCATTGATCTGGGATCAATGATACTGGTCTGGGACCAGTGGTAGGAGTTGTACCCACTATGATACTGACTTCGGGCTAGTTGAGACTGGTCTAGGACCAGCGGTACATACTCTGAGACTGACTTTGGGTCAGTGGGGCGCTGGTCCAGGACCAGTAGTAGGAGTGGTACCCACTATGATGCTGACTTTAGGTTGGTTGAGACTGGTCTGGGACCAATGATACACACTTTGAGACTGACTTCGGGTCAATGGAGAATGGTATGAGACATTCTCGATCAATTCTTCTTCTTCATGGTTCAGAAAAGCTAAGTTCAGCAGAGCAGAGCCAATAGAGCTGAGCAGAGTAGAGCAGAGCTAGCAAAGCTGAGCAGAGAAGAGCAGAGCCAACAGAGCTAAGCATAGCAGAGCTGAGCTAGCAGAGCTAAACAGAGCAGAGCAGAGCCAACAGAGCTCAGTAGAGCCGGCAGAGCCAACAGAGCTGAGAAGAGCAGAGCTGAGCCAGCAGAGCTGAGAATAGTAGAGCAGAGCAGAGTAGAGCCAACAGAGTAGAGCAGAGCTAGTAGAGCTGACCAGAGCAGAGCAAAGCCAGCAGAGCTGACCAGAGCTAGCAGAGCTGAGCAGAGCAATGCAGGGCACTAATAGCAGAGATAGTACGGTTGGACATATGGATCAGGGGATGGAGTCCTCCCTAGTTGAGAGGGAGTGTTAAAATTGGCAACTAGGGCCAAACTACATGTGGGTCATATTATTTATGGCAGCTGATATTTTTATTGGATCCCTCTCATTGAGAGGTGTAGGATTGATCTAAAGATCATCTGATTCTGATAAGTATTTATGAAGTTATGAATTTATTTATGTTATGGACAAATTGTTAAGTCGGCCAGCAACTTATGTAGGCTCAGAAGCCCAACGATCATGTCTATTCAACCTCTACGTTTTAGTATAAATAGAAGAGGACTCCAAGTCATTTCTATACACACTTGGATCTCTTCCTCTCTCTACTTGTCTTTGGGTTTTAGTAGGAGGAGAGATCCTAAGGAAAAGTCGGAAAATTCGGAAAAGCTGGAACTGCTAGAAAAGCTGGAAAAGCCAAAAAAGCCGGAACTACCGGAAAAGGTGGAATTGTCGGAAAAGCTGGAAACGCTAGAAAAGTCGGAAATATCGGAAAAGATAGAAAAGCTAAAAAAGTCGAAACTGCCGGAACTGCCGGAAACGCCGGAAACACTAGAAAAGCTGGAAATACTAGAAAAGCCAGAAAAGTCGGAAAAGCTGGAAAATCTGGAACTGCCGGAAAAGCTAGAATTATCGGGAACTGCCGAAACAGTCGGAACATCTGTCTCTGAAGGAAGGCAGCATGATGTATGAGATCATGGGCAGCATAATAAGCAGCATGATGATGTGAGCATGGGCAACATAATGATGAATGAGATCATTAGCATGGGTAGCTTGATGATGAATAAGACCATGGAAGATGCAACATGATGAGCAGCGTGAAGATGAGAGTAACTTAGTCATCAAGGTTCAACACATGTAACAGTACAACAAGGTGTCACACGGTAATGTGTAGCAAATAGACGAGATGCAACACTATGATAGGTGCACGAGTCACCTTAGAGAATGAGAAGCAATATGTCTTCAACAGATCTCATGCCGATATCAAAAGTCAAAGTGATTGACTTCTATTGTAAATGTACTATCTCTCTCACTTTCTCTGTTGAACTTTGAATAACATAAAAGAAGAATTGATCAAGGGTTTCCCCACATTGTGGGGTTTGTCCCTTGCTAGAGCCACATCTTGTGTTCTCTTGTCTTGGCTTGTCTTCTGCGATTTATATTTATGTTCTATCTGCAGTTTACTTTAATGCTGATGTGATTGCTAATCTAGAAAAGATAATGAGCTAATTGTGAAAATTGAAATAAATTGCTCTAGCATAGAACATACCTAAAATTAACACTCTTACAATGAAGTATTCCCAACCTTTTATAGCCTCCATTTCATTCAATACCACAGACCATAATACCACGGGTACACTATACCATGTGCCCAAAACCACTACTATTTAACCAGGTCAACCTTGACTCAAACCCCGAGTCAATTTTACCTAACATTTTGTGTCTATGATTAATGAATAAATGAACGAATGCTATATGTTAATGAATGATTGCTATATGTTTCTTCATGTACAAAACCACATATGTTTCTTTATGAATATTTTGTTGTGTTAGTGTCTATGCATGAATTTTAAAGTGTTGCTTTAACCTATTTTTTAGTAGATATATTAGGTACTGGGGAATTGAAAGTGATGTGGGGGGGGGGGGGGGGTGCTATAAGAGTTTCCACCTTCACGTGGTTGGCCCTGTTTAGTAGAGAATAAATTAGGATTTGGATAATCTTGGAGTAAACCTCCCTAGCAAACCTTCCTTGATCCAATAGAGCAACCAAAAACTCAATGTTGACTTCACTTTTGCTCCATCAAATTGAGGCAGATTTTCTCCAAGATTAGACTAATCCAATAAATAATTCTCAAAACCTAGAGGATCTCATTCAAGTATTCAAGCAATCAAGTATTTTTAATTAATATATAGTCATAAAAATGTTTGTTAATTTATTTTATTATTTTGCTGATACTTTAAGTGTTGGTTAAATCATTAGAATAATTGATGGAGGAGACTTCAAGATGTACTTCCACCTCTGGAACCTAGGATTCTTCCAGAGAGGCCACCTAAGGCAACATCATCAATGGATTCTATTATGAGTCTTGTTTGTTTGGTAGAGGAACATGTAATTTACTATTTTGAATTTATCTCCTATGTTTTAGAAATTTCTGAGTTATAATGGGAGTTGAACTCTTTTTGGCATGTATGTCCGTTCCAATTAATTTCTATGAGTTGTGAAAAATCTTAAGGATATCCAATGCAATATCTTCAGAATTGTAGGTACCCTTGTAAAACTTTACAAAATGGATTCCCATGACAAGCCTGAAAGATGTGGTTCTTGGGCTATAGACATTGATGTAGATAATAGTGCCTTCCTATGTTTATTTTTGGAGTCAAAACATGATGTTTAATCCCTTACATACCCTCAAACAATCTGGAAAAAACCATTTTGAATAGGCAACCTACTGAGGTGAAAACCCAAAATTAAGATATTTGTCTTCTCCTAAATTATATGTTTATATGTGAATACAAATTTGTGCATACAACTAATTTTTTATATTACGGTTGAGATAGGTCAACGAATTCTATTAGAGGTGTTAAGGTTGTACATCAAAGCTAGGTGAAACAAGCTACATTTTTGTTGAAATTCATCATCAAATATGGTTATTTCCTTCCTTAAAGAGATCTCCTGCTATTGTTGCATAAATAATAGCATCAAGACAAATACTTTTCCTAATCATTTCATCTAGCAGTGCTAATTCCTTCTTTGCATTTCCTTTCTTGGAAATCCTGTCAATGATTGTGTTGTAAATGACAAGCCTAGGAGAACAACCCTTACAATTTAGTTGGTGAAGTATATATACTACTTGGTCCAGCATTCCATTCTTGTAGAGAGCCATGAAAAATGTCTTGAATAGTCTTCATCACAATGACATAATTATCATACATTGTTATGCCTTAAAAAAATATACATTTATGGTTCACACGACCTCAAAAAATGGAATAAATAGCAAATGTTTCTATGGACTTTGATATTTGTTTTATCCCTAAAGGAAAAACATGCTAAAATAATGAGACCTCAACAACACTATTCTTCAATATATGTATTACATATTTTATTTTGTAGACAAAAAATTCCACTACATCCTGGGAATATTTGGCATAATCCAATCCAAATGGTAAATCCCTTGTTTTGTTAAGGATAATCATTATAATTTTGTGTTAGGTGTAAGTTCAACTGAGACGTATACTAACATGAAATCCTAATTTTGGTTTGAAGAAAAGACTACTTGATTGTGTAATTATCACAATAGTGGAATCTCTTGAGCTATTATGTGAAAATTCATAAATCTCAATGTAATATACTTATCTGGTTATGCAAATATGGGTTGTCCCTTTTGTGCTTCTGTTTTTTTTTTATGTGTGTACTTCTTTATATTGATGTGTGCTTTGAGTCTAGAATTAGCATCCTTGGTGGCTATTGTTCTTTACATGCCATCCCGAGATGGGATCCAATACCAATACCTTGTATCTTCAATGAGATTCCCTTATCATAAGATGATTATGAACTAGGATTTGCAATTCAATTGCCAACTATGGACTTTTCTATGAGATGTTTCAAAATAAAACCATACCCTATATGCTCTAAAAAATAGTATTTTCTAATATCATTAGAAGGTTTTTCATGGTTCAACATTGTTAAATGAAGAATTTTAAAAAAGATGTAAAAAATATCAATACAAGTTGCACCCTCTCTTGAACAAATCATGTAAGTCCCAAAAAGGTTTTTGTGGCCCTTCTCTTGATAACCCCATCTAATGTAGAAAATCTATCTCATGGTTTTCTATTGTACCAATATACCACATAACATTATTAAAAATAATCCTACAAGAATATTAAATAAAATAATTAGGTTCATCTTTAGTTTCATTAGCTATTAGGCCTTGTTAACAAGGAAAAATAGAAATCTAGGGCTCAAGAATCGATCCAAAAGGTGCAAGGAGCATTCAAGGAATAATATCATGCTTTGAAACGACACAATAAAATTTGTTTTCCCAATTTCGATGGCGAACATTCTCAACTCTTACATATCCCACTAAAGAAGAACCACATGTTATACAAAGGAGAGAGCTGTGCATCAACCTCTTATCCCTTGGCATAAAAAAAATTAACATTTGTGGTTGACTAGATTATACATCTAAATCTAGGTATTTACATCATAAATATATATCTAACTCATTAAATCTTCTATTTCAATTCATTCCATGAGAATATTTGACTGAGTTGAGGAAAATACAAAATATATTTAAAACATAAAACCATCTCTTCAACTTTATTCCAACATAAAATTTTCAACCCAAGGGTTAGAGATTATTATGAAATGATTTGTTTGCGGCTTGTTGGCATGAAAGAGTCATCAAGGGGAAATACCCTGGGTTTAGGCGCAGAGAGCCAACAATGGTCCATTGTAGTCTAGGACAACACTGAAATTTTCACCTTACCCAAGGGGTAAGGAGTCTCACTCAAGGCATGCCGCGACTGGAAGTAAGAAGGGTTTGTCATGGAGTCGAGGGAGCACCAACCGAAGCATCAACCGATAATAGATATATAACATTACACACATAGTAGAGATAACAACATACCATCTAATACACAGAAACTACTAAATGCATGCATCTGACAGGATGTTTCAAAATTTTAAATGGGTCATCACATCATGTACACTTATACATATTATACTTCACAACCAATCTAGACTTTCCTTTCTATTAATTCAACAGTAAAACAATACAATACATCTCGGCATTCACCGCAAGTAAATACAGGGAATACCTGTTTACAAACTCATGGGCTTGGTCTCAATCTCAAGGGTCCTACTCAACTAGACTCGTGCCTTTTGGTACCAGAATGCCGCAACAAACTATCCTCTTTGCAACGCCAACTTCAATAGCCTCACCAACAAACTCCTCTTCCTTAATGGCCCTCTCCTTTTATATTTCTCTCTACTGCCTGGACTACCAATTCCTGCTTGGCTATTCTTTCCCTCAGCTACTCCTCTTCCTTCCTGTCCTCTTGGTTGCCTTTGCCTTCCACTGCCACCTTACCGCAACCCTTCCGCAACTGCGTATTCATGCCTTTCTATCTAGCTGACTCCCTCGCAAGCTAATTGTTGTTGCCACCCATTTCCTCCTCATTCTTTGGTCAACCAAAATTGATCAAAATATTTACGAAATTAAACGAAGGCCCCAACAGGCCCTGACCAAAATTATTTGACTCATCCCCAAGTCAATTCATTTTGACCTTGGTCAACCCTGCTGGTATTTCCATAGGTTCTGGCTGCACTATCAATTGCACTAGTTCTTCTGACTACTGGGCTGATGCTTCTTTCGCTTCAGCCTCTAGTCACAAGGTAGTATTTGTTCCTACTGCACTTTCCTCCTTCTCAGGTTCCCTCATTCCAAACAAAGGCTCCAACTTCGTAACAACTTCCATGGTTTGTTGCCTAAATTATTTGTACTTTTGAATGGAAGTTTCCCACCCGGCGAGGATTGCATTAGCGCATTGAGTGAATTATTCGGATGAATGTGATGTTAACTCTGTTGGCCATTGGATTTTCACACTCTCCCATTATTGTCCACTCGAATCACAAACCCCTTTTATATTTAGGACCTGCATATGGACTGGTGGTCGCAGATCTCTAATCACCTTCTTTGTTTTGGCAGACTCTTCCTCAATTTGATCAACTTGGACCTGGATTGCGTCAATCTCGTCATTGATCTATTGTAGGTGGGAAGGGTCTGTACATTCCTTTGTGATGGCTAATAATGTTTGTATTCACTCTCTCATGGGTAGACCAATTTATTTTTTAGTGTCAAGCTTCCTGGGAAATCGTGGACTTTGTTCATCAAAGCGTAGTCGTTCGCGAGTGCATCGACTAGTGCTTGCTTCTTTGTTTCCACTTCAATGATTTTTCCCTTGACAGTCCTTGTGTAGATCTCTACTGGGTTCGGCAATGTTGATCTTACCATCTCCAGCTTCCTTTTCATGTCGGAATTAGTAGCTAGTAGGTTCAAGCATGGCACATGGATATGGTCGCATCAATTTACTAGCGTGCAGGTGGTGATGTCCGCTGACGCCTCTGTGTTTGCATCGATGATTGTTGGCCATAATGACCTGAATCTTTGCGTGACCTGATCAACATGGGATTGAAAATTTGTATTTTCTCAGCTTAGGTGATCGTACTCTTCTGTTACCCCTTGCAGTTTCTTTGTCTGTTTCTCATGCTCCTTGGCCAGATCCTCATGGATCCTTTTGGCCCTGTGCACTGCTTGATGTATAAATGTGAATAACTATGTCGATGACCAGTGCTGGAGTGTGTCAGATTGCATTGTACTGGGCTTAGGAAAATGTTGTTGTATGGGTAGGCCATCGACGATGGAATTTTGGAGTGGGAGGTGGGTGAATGAATTTTCTATGACTGCGGAGTGAACTGTGGAGTGGGGGGTACAATGCTAGGGTTCAGGACCACTGTGATATTTATAGGGAAAAGTGGTCAGTACGACTCAACCCTTTCTTCCTACGGAACAATGTCTGGGCTTCCCCCTTGTGGTGGGTCCGACCCAAGCATTAGTGATGCAAGTGATGCTGGCTATGTACCACTGGCAGAAGTGGTGCTCTTTGCCTACCTGGCCGACTCAACTTATTTTTCGACATTTGTTCATTGTCAGCTGGATAGGAGGGTTTCTGACAGGGTCGCGGAGGTGGAGGCAGTGTGCAGGCATGATTCCTGCGAATGATGTAAGGTGGTGGAATTGGTGGTAGGAATATCTTCGATTATGGGGGATGCGGAAACTGATTGCTCGACCTCTTAAGTAAGGTCGACAACTAGGGGTGGTGGAGTAGTTTTCTGCTTTTTAATGAACGAACTACGAAAAACTCGTTTCTTATTTGTCTTGGGACTGTTGGCTGCGAGGGAGTGTGGGCTACTCTCGTGGGGAGTTTCACAACTAGCGGGGTTGTGATAATGGGTGAGAACATAGTAGAACCTTGAAATTGGGTAGGATAATTTCTCTCACTTGTTTGTCCTTCAAAACTAGCAATTTTTTGCCTTAGCTCAAAAATTTTCTTCTCCATCTGAAGCACCATTGGGTGGAGGATATCTTCGGCTGGCCTTTTCTTGCTACTTTTTGCTACATCTCCCCTTGCACCTGCTGCTTCAAGGCCCCAAACAGATATTTGTATTTCTCATCCTTGATCTCGTAGGCCACTCCCAACCATGATCTCGCCTCCTTGTGTAGTGCCACTTTCATCAAAGGGAACCTCTGTGGTCTCATCTTAAATGTATCCGGGCTGACACACCGTGGTCTAAGATAGGTGTGTGCGTGTAAGGCTCCGAACCATATCTCTTCTAAAAATTCATCTAACAGAGTTTTTGGTATCCTCTCCGTTGACCTTATGGTGGTTAGCATCAGTTCATACCAATCCTTGAAAGCTATCTCATTTATCTCTTTCGTGATGGGGACTCCCGATGGCCTCCATGGGTCATAACAGAGTGCTATTAGTTGTCCTTCGACAATGGTCACCATTTCCCTTTCTTTTGGCGGTCTCCACTTCCACATTGCCAAAGACATCAAAATTTACCCAAACAAGAAATTGGTACCCCGCCTATACACATCTTCAAAAGCTTCAAAAAGCTCGTTAAGAAAAAATGTGGACCAGTTAAGTACCTCTCCTTGGCAGCAATGTTCCACAACTGAGATTACATCTAGTGTGCATTCATTCTTCGTAAAATGTCTCATGGTTTTTCCTTCTATGATGTAGCAGGAAAATATGATGTTGACCTTGTTAATCATATCCAGCTTTGCTCCTCTTATACCCTGCTCAGTCCTATATCTTGCAGAGATGTTATCTTCGGTCTGCTTCTTAGCTCTTTTAGCCCCTGCCTGAAATGTTGTGTTAATTTCCTTCCCTCCTCCTGACAACGTTGCTAGATGATGAATATCATCTACATGAATGGGGTACTCCTTGTCAAGCCAGAGTGATCCTCCGTGCATCCTGCTCGCCAAAATCCTAGTACACTGCATTATGAAGAATTGAGTGCCGAAAACAGGTAAGCTTCTCAAATGGAGTAAGGTCAACCTCTGTATCCCTTTGAATTCAACCTTGAATCTGGAGGTCTTGGTGTCGTCCTCCCTCTGGATGTCCTCTGTATAAACTTCCCTTTTTCAGAGCTAGGAACTGGAAGCAGTCCGTAAGATCGTTGTTGACTAGATTCTCCTTGGCATATTTCCCATACAAATTGTCGACCAACTCAATTCGTTCGTCTAATGGGTCCTGCGGGACTGATACAATTCCCTTCACCATCTCCCTTCGTCTTCGGTAAACAATCTTCACCTAAGGTTTCTTTCTTCTGAGTCTCTGCAACTGTTCTTCAGAGCAGACCTAGAATTCTTCTGCTATCTGCAATTGAAACTCTGGAATTTCCTTCATTATCTTGCAAGTTAAGTAGCCAGGCTTGATACAACATTTCCTGACTAGACCTTAGCAACTAATTACTCAGAAAACTTTCCCCATGTGTTCTAGCTATACTTTGCTGCCATCGGTTGACCTGGACCTGACAACCATGATGTGGACTGGGAAAGTACAAAGTGGGCTACATGGCATATTTACTTTTCCATGATGGGGTTATTTATTAACTAAATTCATGCTTAATGGGAAAATATTTTTTGGCTCCTACTTTGACAGTTAAATTATTGGTTACTTAATATGGAAATGAACACTGGTATGGTGGAAAGGCATCATAAAGACTAGAAAAAGAGCATGCCTAAGTGTACCTTGCTAACTGTGACTTCATGTGTGACTACTAGTTCTACTTTTCTCCCCCCCCCCCCCCACCACAAATGGGTTGCGGTGTGTTGAAGTTTCTTCCACAACGTTATTGACATTCCACTTATTTCTAAGATAAAAGCATGACTCTACCTAGTTTCTTACAATAACTGACTAACACTTATTAATTCCTACCTACTTGCGGGCTCGTTCCTGAAACCATCTTTTATTTTGATTTATATCTTGTGGAAGGGCTTCAGGTGTGCGCCATTTACCCATCCATGTAGCATGACTCCATCTAGCTATGCCAATCTCACTGCTCCAGAATCTCTAATTTCTATAACTATAAACGGGCCCAACCAGTGCATTTGTAGTTTTCATGGGAATTTATGGAACTTACTGTCATATAGTAGTACCTGATCCCCAACTTTGAATGTCTTCTTCCTGATATTCCTATCATGCCAAGCTTTCTGCCTTCTCTGCTCCACTGACTAATGAAACTCGGCCAAGAATCAGGATTCATCAAGTTCCATCAGCTAACTCAGCCTCTCTCTCAAGGCCATATTGTCTGTCATTCCCGTTGCTTTAGATATGAACATGCTTGGTATTATAAATTCTGCTGGCACCACCGCTTTCCTTTCGTATACTATCTAAAATGGAGTTTTTTTATGAAGTATATTCACCATTATTCTATACGCCCATAGGGTTGCAGGAATTATTTCATCCCAGTCATCTTTGTTGGCTGATACTATATTTTTAAGACCTTTCTCCAATATTTTGTTGAATTCTTCAACAAAAATGTTTGCCTGTGGGTGATACAGACTACTCTTGTTATGATGAATCATGAAATTATTCAGAAGAGTCTTAATGGTTTCATTCATAAAGTGCATTCCTTGGTCACTTGTGAGACTCCTCGGGCATCCAAACCTTGATATTATGTTCTCAAAAATAAACCTTGCGGCTATTTTTGTTGTACAGTCCTTGACGGGTGCTGCTTCTACCCACCTAGTGAGGTATTCTGTTGCGATTATTATGTATCTTGTGCGTGAATGCCTCTCTAGTGGTGTAATGGGTCCAATGAAGTCTATTGCCCATTTTTCAAAGATTTTCACTGTGTGAATGAGATTTAAAGGCAGCTCATCCCGTCTCGAAGGCTTTCCAACAATTCGACAAACATCGTAGAACTTAGCAAATTATTTAGAATCTTTATGAAGAGTCGGCCACCATAGTCCTGCCTGTAGTATCTTCCTTGTGGTGGCTTTACCTCCCACATGGCCTCCTACGACTCCCGCATGACATTCCCATAGTACATCTTTTCTTTCATGCTGAAGGATGCAGCGCCTCAATACTTGATCTAAGCCCATTTTGTAGAGGTGTCCTATGATCAGTTGGTAATCTGCTGCCCTTACTACTAAGTGTCGCTTCTGTGCTACCGTATATCCTTCTGGGCAATGACCTATTGTTAATAATGTAGCGATCTCTTCTAGGTGATCCAAGAGTGCCTCTATTCTGAATAAGTCGGCATTAGGCAATCGATCATCCACTACTCCCTCATTCTCTCATGTCTCTAGTTGTGACAATTGGTCTGGACCCACATTCAATCTGCTGGTTTTTATGACCACCTCGAAAGTAAATTCCTGGAACAACAACAACCATCGACATATTCTACCTTCCAGTACTGGTTTGTTTACCAAGTGTTTTAGTGCGGAATGGTCTATAAAGAATTTGAATGGCATGCCCAACAAGTAATGCCTAAAATTTTGGAGAGAATAAACCATGGCCAAGGCTTCTCTCTCAGTTGTTGTATAGTTTATTTCCATAGTTGACAACTTTTTGCTGGCATAATACACTGAGTGGTCCATATTTTTATCCCCTGGCTGTGCTAAGACTACCCCTAGCACTGATCCGGATTTAGACAGGAACACAATAAAATACAGAGATAACCATAAATACAGATATGCAGCGGAAATAATACTTCATTTCATTACTGTAAAATACTGAAATATTCTTACAAACAGAAATGGAAAGAAACCAGCTAGGGCGATGGTAGCTTATCTCTGAGGAGAGATGTGGCGGCTACATGCCTCTGAACTGTTCTAAAACTATGTTACAATGAGGCTCGAAGGCCTATTTATTGTTGAGAAACAATGGAAAACCCTTCACATCCCGAAACCTAACCCTAGAAGATGAAACGCCAAATTGTGGGCCCCGTTTGGGTAAATTGGTACATCAATTTCCCGGGGTCGTAACTTTGGCATACGATCTCCGTTTGACGCGTACGATAGCTCATTAGAAAGATCTATCCGAGTACTACCACTTTGGGAGGCAACATCGGTCCATGGACCCATGTTACCCCAGATTCCCAAAAAAACGTCGTTTAGGGCCTCAAAACGGCTCCGGAAGTTCAGGACCCGAAAAACTGCTAAAAATAGTAAACTGTGCTACAATTTAAGAAACTGAAAAGACTGAAAGAGACAGTTGTGGGGGTCCAAATGGGAAAGGTGGGTGGCCACCAACATCCACCTGGATCATTCCTCCCCCCTTAGGAAGAAATGGTCCCCATTGCGTTGAGTTCCTCCATCTGCTGAACTTGTCCTGCAATCTCTGATGTGTCCAGTAATGGTGAGAAGCATGGTCGACGATGGTCCATATTGAACACTTGGTGCAGGCAAAGGAATGGAGGAATGATGTGCTCCAAAGCATTGTTCCCCATAGCCTTGGTACTGCTGTAAGGACCATGTCGGAGTGGTTTGAGCTTCTGATGGGTTCTGGTAAGGCGTTCTCTCTGCAGATGCAACCAGACTTTGTTGCGCACCTGAAACTTGTGTGGTACCCCTGTGGGTGAGGAGAAGTTGTTCCTGTGTTTTGTCATGACCGTATCCCTTTGTTGCTGCTGCTGCATGGAGGAACCCTTTGTAGGGGTCATGGATGTAGCAACGATCTTCCCCTTACTTTGGGAGTGAACCAGACAGATAAATTTCCTGGTCTGGGAGATGAGCTTACTGCCTTTCTTAGCAGTGATAAAAGATGTGGCAGTAGGTGGGGCTACCTCCGGTATCCTGTATAATGAATTATTCAAAGAAATAATGACAGCGCGAGGCCTGGACTCATACACAGCATGTCGCCTGCACAAGTATGGCTGGCCTAATAATACATCACAAACATCTAGAGGTGTAACATCACACAATACCACGTCTGTGAAGGGTTTGATGCTGTAGGGAAGGCGGCACTGCTGGCGAACTTTCAGATCTCGTCCTTCGTGAAGCCACCCGATACTATACGGCTGTGG
This sequence comes from Pinus tabuliformis, assembly GCA_031772625.1. NCBI lineage: Eukaryota > Viridiplantae > Streptophyta > Pinopsida > Pinales > Pinaceae > Pinus > Pinus tabuliformis. The sequence goes on from CM062820.1 coordinate 603,080,232, forward strand.
GTGTGGTGTAGTCGGTAGGCCCAACCGCTTCACAACCTCTGCTGAAACGAGGTTCTTTTGGCTGCCACTGTCGACAATGAATTGTAGCGGCGAACCCTTCACCCACATCTGTGAGTGGAAAAGACGCTCCCCTTCCTCTGGATTTTCGGGCTCATCTTTCTAGATCTTGGCGGTGGCAACAGTGGCGCTGGGATCCACATCAATGATCTACTTCCCTTTGCCATTCCCCTTGTCAGGTTCTGGCTCAAGGTCAGAACATGCATTTGATTCGGAAGCCTTCAATTCGGCCACCAGCGACTGCTTGGTCCGACACTCACTTGTGTTATGAGTGGGACTCTTGTGGAACTCACACCACTTTCCTGTGTCCTTCTTCAGCTTCGTGGTGTTGTTCTTTTCTTGCAGCTTCGACGGGTTATCTTGGGTCACCCCGCCTTGGCTTTGTCCTTTGGGCTTCGGATTTGCAGATCCAAAGTCTCACTTCTTCTGTTTGAACTTTTGCTCGATTTTGACAGCGTATCGATATGTTGTGCCGAGTGAGGGGATGTTCAAGAACCCCATCTCTTCTTGGATGTATTTGTGTAGGCAGCCGCGGTATTTGAGTACTAGATGCAGCTCAGAATCTTTGATACCCAACTCTGTGCGAAGGGTATGAAAAATGTTTGTGAACTCTGGAACATCTTGGTCTCGCCCCTGCTGCAGTGTGGTCCATTTGATGTATTTGTCCTCATAGCTTCCGACAGGGTAGTACTGCTCCTTGATGGAATCCCGGAAGTCATTCCAAGTGCGTGCGGCTGAAAATAGTGAGCCTGTACTTTCATCCTTCTGCTCGCAGTAGGTTTCCCACCAGTCCTTGACGTGGGGGGCTGCTTTGAGAAGAGCGAAAACAATCTTTTCCCGATTTGAAAATTCATGAACAGAAAAATGCCCATCTAGCAGATTTAACCATTTATCTACGACATCTGCATCTATTTGACCCTCAAATATGGGGATTTCAAAATTAACTTGTACCTTGAAGGGTGTGGCATTTCCAGAGTCGCTGTTGGAAGCCGATGCGTCGCCTCTGGGTAGCCGTTGAAGGATCTGCGCAAAGCTATCCATCATTGCGTTCCTCTGCCGCTCGAGGGCTTCTTCGAGCAAGATTTTGATAGGATCTCCTGCTCCCTCGTCTTTCTTCTCATCCGCCATGGGAGGCCATCGGGATTTGCGAGGTTGGTCTTGCAAAGGTTCGACCAGTTCAAGCCCTAACTCCTTATATCCCGACCTCGTTGGGGACATGCAAAGAAAAACAGAGAAAAAGCAGACCGCTCTGATACCACTGATCTAGATTTAGATAGGAACGCAATAAAATACAGAGATAACCATAAATACAGATATGCAGCGGAAATAATACTTCATTTCATTACTGTAAAATACTGAAATATTCTTACAAACAGAAATGGAAAGAAACCATCTAGGGCGATGGTAGCTTATCTCTGAGGAGAGATGTGGCGGCTACATGCCTCTGAACTGTTCTAAGACTGTGTTACAATGAGGCTCGAAGGCCTATTTATTGTTGAGAAACAATGGCAAACCCTTCACATCCCGAAACCTAACCCTAGAAGATGAAATGCCAAATTGTGGGCCCCGTTTGGGTAAATTGGTACATCAATTTCCCGGGGTCGTAACTTTGGCATACGATCTCCGTTTGACGCGTACGATAGCTCGTTAGAAGGATATATCCGAGTACTACCACTTTGGGAGGCGACCCATGGACCCATGTTGCCCCAGATTCCCAAAAAAACGTCGTTTAGGGCCTCAAAATGGCTCCGGAAGTTCAGGACCCGAAAAACTGCTAAAAATAGTAAACTGTGCTACAATTTAAGAAACTGAAAAGACTAAAATAGACAGTTGTGGGGGTCCAAATGGGAAAGGTGGGTGGCCACCAACATCCACTTGGATCAAGCACTATCTTTGGCGCATCGATGTTCACATGGAACATTTTGTTCCAATATGGATAGACAAGGATAAGGGTGCTTACCAGCCTTTCCTTCAACATATTTAGTGTTGCCTGACAATCCTCAGTCCAAACGAACTCTTCTATCCTCTTCAATAGATTTTCCATTGGGGCTGTGATTGATGCATAATTCTCGATGAAGTGCCGATAGTACCCCGTATGGCCCAGGGTTGACCTTAGTTGCTTCATGTTGCATGACGGTTCCATGTTAACAATTGTCGCAACCTTCACTGGGTCTACGCATACCCCATCCTTGCAGACGATATGCCCTAATAGTGTTCCAAATGGGACTGCAAAAATAAATTTCTTGAGGTTTAAGGAAATTTGTAGTTGTCGAAACCTTTCAAACATAACCCTTAATAAGTTGGTGTGTTTCTTTAGCAGGCTATATACTGTCCAGTCATCCATGTACACCTCTAGAAATATGTGAATATAGTCTCAAAATGCAGTAATGGCAATCCTTGAGAAGACCGTTGGTGCATTCTTTAATCCAAATGGCATTACATTTTATGCATATGATCCCCACTCAGTAGTGAATGTTGTTTTCCTTTTATCCTCCTCAGCTATTCAAACTTGACGGTAGCTCAAGAACCCATCTGTAAATGAATATGCTTCATTCCCCTCCACATTTTCTAGGACCTAATCACTGAAAGGTGTCAGGAAAGGGTCATGCACACATGCATTGTTGAGACTTTTGTAATCAACGCATACTCTGATTTCGATTGCATCCTTCTTGTTTTGTATGACTATTGGAATTATCCACTCTACCTCATCCACCAAAAATATAATCCCTATTTCCAACATTTTGTCGATTTCCTTCTTAACCTTATCCTTCACCCTCGGGTTCAATATATATGGTTGGTGATTTACGGTATGGGCATTCGGCCTTAGAACAATCTTCATCTCCCCTATGTCTCCTTTTATCCCCTTCAGCTTTGCTACTGAAGCTGGAAACAGGTCCTAGTATTCTTGTAATAGCTCAAAACTTTATTTTGTTGTCTGTTCATTCCAGTTGTCTCCTACGAATGCCATTTTGGGCTTATTCTCTGTCCCAACATTTTGTTTTCTTAGCTTCATTGGTAAAAGGTGAGTACCTTCTCTTGAGGGGCTCTCCTAGATGTCTCTTTCTCCCTCTGTTTCCTCAAAGTTCAAGTGTCTCAATTTGTCTAACCCATCCTCTTTTGGTTCTGTATCCCCCTTGTCGCAGGTTGCATATTCTATAGAATCCATGCCATACAGATGCTACAGAAAACTTTCATCAGGACCTCCCTCAACCAACTGTCCTGGAGCAAACAAAACCCTCTTGATTGCCTGGAGTGTCTGAGTCATGCGTTCCTCATTACCTCTGAATGAAAAGCTGCTAACAAATTGTACCTCTAAAACATCCCAATCTGCCATTTTCCAATGAAGTTGCTCCTGTATGTATCAAGATTAGGGAATAGTTCCCAGGGTATGTATAAATGTGTGTACCCACAGATCCTTTAGTATTCCCTGGATTTCCCAATATTTTATGCAATATTCGATGTAACTCTTGGGACTTGAATCCCCTTTGTATCTCACCTTATCTTGTGGTCATTCTTCATACTGGGCAAATCTTTCTTTCATGTCTTGCTTGATGCTCACCCAGTCTCTTAGTGCACTGCGGTGCATTCTCCACCATCTTTTCGGTGTTGCCATGAGAGAAATATCAAGAAAGGGAATCTTTTCATCCTCCGTCATTTGCCTGTCTACCCTGGTTAAGAAGGTGTTCACTTGTTCAATGCCGTAGTACTTGGGATAGTCACTTATCTCCGTTCCTATCCAATTTACTAAGTTTATCATTGTATAACGTCTAGTGTTTAGTTCATACCCGCCTTGTTGCCATGCATCCCATGTAGCTTCCGAACTGGTCTCTGAGCTTTGGATACTTCTCTAGCTGACGGATCCTCCTGCAGTAGGATTTATGTAATCTTCCCTCTTTCCCACTATGAGCATGTATAACTGGTCTAGCATTCCTGGTTCATCCATGTCATCTACTGGTTTTGTGAATTGGGGACCTTGATAAGGGTCCAAGGGTTGGATCACCCTCATTCCTTCTGCTGCGAAAATCATAAGCTCTTTCTTCAAGTCAATGACGACATAGTTTTCATAGGCCCAATCGATCCCAAGGAGCAATGGGTATGGGTCCTTACCTCCCGTTATGTCAATTACCTCGAATTCAGTGTGTGTCTTCACACATGCCACATCTACTTCCATGTTTTCTAACCTTCCAATGGGCAGTATATAATACTGATTCTCCATTCTTAGTTGAATTGGTGAGTACTTCAGTTGCGGCTTCCCCATTGCCTCCCATGTTTTCCTAGGTAAGATGTTTACATCCAATCTTAAGTCTAGAATTGTGTCCCTTATCTAGAATCCTGAAACCTGAGCATTATTTCATAATTCCTTTCCACTTCTCTTATTGTTTCATCTCCCTCTTTTGGAATGATTTTCTGGTAAGTTGGAAAGTGATCGTTCCCCTTCCGCTTCCTCCACTAGTAATGCAACCTTTAAACTTTTCTGCAACTCCTTCAACATGTATTCATCTTCGACAATATTTAGGAATAGTTTAAACCATTCTTCAATTGGTTGGTTACTATCAAGAACGTGGCCATTCAGTCTTTGGTCTTCCTTCATCTCAGTCATCCCCTCGAATAGCTTAGCTGCTTCATGATAATACTGCTTTTGGCGCTCAGGCTGATACACTTTCTTTGGAGACATCGCTTTAACAATCAAGGGTGGGTCCACTGTGCTATGATCCTCCCTTGTCCTCTTTCCTCCTCTTGTGACTATATTAATATTGGTTGTAGGAAGACCATCATCGGTATGAGGTTCGACATTAACCAAGGTAGCCCCCCTTTGTTTGGTCCTTTCCTCCCACTTTGCAATGAGTTCCGGGCAATCCTCCATGGCGTGGGTATTAATTCTACAATGTGAGCACCAGGGTCTCCTAGGGAACGGGCATTCCCTGGCAACGTGTCCTTCCTGGTCACAGTTGTAACACCTTAAGGGGCCTCTTCCTCCCATTCTTCCTCCTCTCCCATTTCCTCCTCATATTCCCTGATTTGATTCATTAATTCTGAACGTGGATCTATCCAACCGTTCTGCTAGAGCATCCAGTGCTCAACGCTAGTTAGTGTGATGCATTGTAGATGCAGAGAACTCACAGTAGTTGTTATTGGGAATGTTGGAGTACTTTTGCAGTATCAGGCACATCCGTGGCATATGTCCATACATTCTACAAATTTCGCAAAAGTCCTAGCTATTCCTTCTCAGAAAAACTCCTTGCGCTCCTATTGGTGGGGTCCCTGATGATCCTAAAACCCCCTTTGGATGATTAATTCCTTGTAACCTTGGGCATTCTGTCACAACATGTCCTTCCACCATGTAGTGGGTGCACCATACATTGGGTTTGGTGGGTCGCACTGGTTGAAGATCCTTCAGCTGCTCCGTTAAAGTTGCAATCTGATTATGAAGGTCCATGATTGGTGGATCTTTTAAACTCGTCCCTCCATGATATCCATGAGGATATTCGGACATGGCTTCTATTTGTGATGCTTTCTCCAAAGCATCTCGGTGGGTTTTGATTTTCTGTTGCATCAGTGGCGTTCTGGTTAGGGGCAAACGTGCCTTGATAAACCTGTCCCGTTGGTGATTTGGGTGCAGAGTGTAACTCAACGTAGAAATGGAATCCTTAAACCTTTGCATGAATTCCCAAGCCATTTCACCCTACTTCTGATTGATCTCCCACAATTCCGATAACCCTTGCTGATATGTTTGTGGTACTTTGAATTCTTGCACAAATCCTCTCTTGATATGATCTATCATGGGATTTTGGTTCTACTCCTCCCATTTTATGAACCAACGCAAAGCCATTTCTCTCAGCATGGTCTGAAAATCCATTGTCCTGATGTTGTCTGGTGTATGACATGCTCTCAAAATAGCTTCACAAAGATACCAGTGTTGTTCCACATCCTCGTTTCCCCTTCCTGAAAACTTTGGATATCTGGTAAAAGATCCCGCCATACTGACTTGGGTATGAGCTAGCAACACAAACCCTTTGTTCCCTGTAGTCCTAAGTTACTAATACTATTGGTTCCTTTGTTGTTTCCAGTATTAAAACTAACCTTGTATCTCTCGCGCGCTATGTACCCGTATTGCCTTGGATAATTTAATAACAAATTTCTCCAGATTGTAATAAGGTACAAGGGGAAGGTCAGGAGAGATGCTGCCTGTGTCTCGGGGATATTTCTACTGACTCCTAATGGATGCTTCTCCTTCATCAAATAACCTTCTCATAATGCCTCCCATGTTCTCTTCTCTCTCCTCTCCATACCCACTCGGCATTTTCCCTTGCGATACCCCTCCCGCAACCTGTAAAGAAGGGCCCTCTCCATCCTTCTGGCTCCTATATCTCCTATCGTTGATATTGCTTTGTTCTACAACTTCCTTTTCTCCCCCTCCATCGTGGGGTTTTCCCAACACTGCTCCTATTTGGTGTGGTCCCATATTTCTTTTCTTCAGAGTCTGGACCAGTCTGCCTGCAACATATCTGCTAGCAGTGCTCTCCTCTGTGATCTAATATCTCTAGCTTTCTTCAACCCTTCCACATCCATCCCTTCAGCAACATCTCTATTCCTTAACCGACATCATTCCCCCCCTTAGGTCCTTCCCTCGATACTGGGGTTTTATGCTACCATCTCCGCGGTGGGCGAGGGCAGTAGTCCTTCTTCTACCATAAACATCTTAATCCACGTCGGTACTTCTCTCATCAACCTTCCTCTCAATCCAGATCCAAATACCGCTTCTACCTTTGAGAAGGATTGATAACTCTTGGCAACAAAATCGACTATATATCCTTCCACCATAGTCTTTACCCAAAAATCAACTGCTCTGGTCAGATCATTGTCTAACTGCTGAAGTAGCACGAGATCTGAGGGAGTCTAGCTGCGACAAACTGTCATCAACCCCCCTGACTGATTCTACCCTTTCAACCTTCTTAACCAATTGTACAAGTCTTCTAGAAACTTGCACCAGAATATCTCATATTGGTCATTGGTACCATCAACATATAAGATCCCTTCACTCACCTTGCCGATTGGTTGATTCCTTCGGATCGCTTGCTCTGCTACAAACCGGTCTACTTTATGATTCCACCAATCCCTGATCTCTTTCTTGAATATCCTCGACACCATGTTCCGAACTAGTTCTTGTAACTTTGGGTCCTGACAACAGAACCATTTGTTGGCACGAAAGGGTCATCAGGGGGAAAAGACCCTAGGTTTAGGCATAGAGAGCCAACAAGGGTACGTTGTAGTCTATTACAACGTCGACATTTTCACCTTACCCAAGGGGTAAGGAGTCTCACCTGAGGTGTGACGTGATCAGAAGTAAGAAGGGTTCGTCATTGAGTCAAGGGAGCACCAACTGAAGCATCAACCGATAACATATATATATATATATATATATATATATATATATATATATATATATATATATATATATATATATATATATATATATATATACACACACACATAGTAGAGATAACAACATACCATCTAATACACAAAAACTACTAAGTGCATGCATCTGACAGGACGTTTCAAAATTTTAAATGGGTCATCACATCATGTACACTTATACATATTATACTCTGCACCAGTCTGGACTTTCCTTTTTATTAATTCAACAGTAAAACAATACAATACATCTCAACGTTTGTAGCAAGTAAATACACAGAATACCCGTTTACAGACACACGGGCTTGGTCTCAATCTCAAGGGTCCTGCTCAGCTAGAATCCTGCTTTCTGGTACTATACTGCCGCAACCAACTATCCTCTCTGCAACACCAACTTCAACAGCCTCACCAACCAACCCCTCTTCCTCACTGGCCTTATCCTTTTATATTTCTCTCTGCTGCCTAGACTGCCAGTTCCTGCTTGATTGTTCTTTCCCTCAGTTGCTCCTCCTCTTTCCTGTCCACTTGGCTGCCTTTGCCTTCTGCTACCACCTTGCCGCAACCCTTCCACAATTGCCTATTCCTGCCTTGCTATCCAGCTAACTCCCTCGCAAGCTAACCGTTGCTACCACCTGTTTCCTCCTCATTCTCTAGTCAACCAAAATTGATCAAAATATTTAAAAAATTAAATGAAGGCCCCAACACGGCTAGAAAAATGCGTTGAGGTCAAAATTTTCAGTACCAATAGATCAACAAATGGACTATTACCAAAAAGTATTATGGTTGAATAATTTGAGAAGTTGATTGTCCGTCTTGGAAGTTAAATTGAGAATCTCACAATGAGAATCGTGACTAATATTCTTGAACAATAAACGAGGTGTGGAGACTTCATAATTCTATTAATGAAACAATATTTTTTCCTGGGCAAGATGCATAAAGAAGATACCAAAATTTCAAGGTAAGAAGAAATCCAAGTGTTACTTTTACATAAAAATGGTCATCATATGTGAATGACAAATGTAAAGAAGTTTGTTTATAAAGAAAAAAACACGAAAACCATGTTCATGATAATAAAAATTTGATAGTGGTTGCTTGACATAATGAACTTGGTTTATTGACTATGGTGGGTCCCAACACAACACCCTATGATAACATTTTTCTGCCTAAAAGTATGAGATTCATGTTAATAGCTATTCTATGAGGTAATACTAGTCATTGTGCAAATTAAAAATGTGTTGCCCTTGTTTTGGTACAAAATAAAGTTCAAATACCATACATTATCTATTTCATGTGCTAATATATATATATATATATATATATATATATATATATACACACTTCTTTTCTTTTCTTTTCTTTTATCTATTAGCAATAAATTAGATGAAGGTTTGAGCTTAAGTTCTGTTATGACAGAAATTGCTTGCGTAGGTTAAGTAGAAGATCAATTGCAGTTACAAGTTTATTAGCATAATTGAACATGGGATTCAACATAACACCTCCTTAGCCATATGTTCACCTCTTCATCCATATGTTCAGATCTTCTATATGAACCTCAACTAGAGTTAAGGTTTATTTTCCAATTTATGTTATACAAATTTGAAGAGAACCTTCAAAGATAACCATGTTGTTGGATTTCAGGCAAGATCATGGTAAGAGCATTTACTATTTTTGCATTAGGAACCCTTCTAACTCTTGAAACTAAATGCTTGAGAGATTGCCCTATATTTTATGACTATGATGACGAAAATGAAAAAAGTAAAGCAAAGAAAGAAATTGCAAAACATATTCTTAAATTACTTTCTGATGCAAGTACACTTGTTCAAGTTGAGCATGCAATAGGTAATGTTTTTTTTTTTTATACTTCAGTCACGTTCCTTGTATTATCTTTGTCAAAATTTGCAATAAGTTGATTTTTTGTATTTGTATCCTATATTTACACTTTTTCAATTTTTTGTCCTTAAGTTTCCTGAAAGGTTTTGATATTTCCCTTATTTAATAGTTCGATCATGCTTTTCTATTGACCATAACAAGCATCTGAAGTCAATGGTTGTTGCATATTTTAAGAAACCATCCAATTCCACTTTGAATTATTTACCATAATTGTGAAAAATTATAAGTCTAACTAGAAGTTATACCAATGCAAGCTAATTTATTTTATCCTCTAATGTAATTTCTGCTAATAACGATCCATTACTAAGATTAGGAAGCAACAAAAATGTCTCAACTTGTGATGGAAGAGTGACTACTAGAATCCATCTAGCTTCAACTAGTATTATGCAAGGCTCTTGTTTGTGTGAACGTTCATCCTAGAAGTCAAATTTCATAAATGTACTAGACCAAGGCCATGGTTTTTAAGGGCTTGATGTTAATTATAGAAGTATGGAGCCATGTGGTTAGCATGTATAATGATATAATCTGGATTATGGAAGGTCATACACTAAGTTTGCATATAAAAACCAATTTTTTATTTCTTGGATATGGAACTATGATGAAGAATCATAGCTACATTTTTTTGACAACCATGATGGCCCAAACAGGGGAATATCCAATTTCTGTCTTGTTATTGACTTGGATGATTACATGTGCATGCTTCTTGTTGTTTAAAGTAAGATCCATTGTTGGTATGTTTTATAGATTTTTTTTGTTTAAAATGTTGTTTTCCACATGTTAGTGCAAATGGATGATGCATATGCTAAATTAATAAAACTTCCAGGTGATGTGAGTGTTCATGTTCGAAATGATTACATTCAATGATATAAACAGAGGCTTGTAACAACATGGAAAACAACTCAAAGGCATAGACCTAGTGCTCCAAGTGTTAATGATATGGTTGACTGGAAATGGTTGACAAAGTATCTGGTAATGTTATTCATGAAATTTTGTAGACTTTTTTTGTACTATGAACCTATTCATTTTTTTTGTTGTGACTGAGGCATATCCCTTCCATCAATTTCACCAAAGACTAAAATATCAAAACAACAAAAACTATAATGAATTTCTCTAAGAAATATCAATATTATAATTTGGGATTTGAGTTGGAATGGATCTATTTCCTTTATATTAATGAATAATGGGATTAATAGCCAAAAATGGTATATATATATATATATATATATATATATATATATTCATTTTCATTGGTCTTGCGACGATGGTGTTCGACGTACTTACAATGAAATGCAACCTTCCAATGGTCAAATGGAAAGAATGGTGGGTATGGAAATGTCATCGAAGGATATTCAAAGTCATTGGTTGACCAAACCCCACTTTCATTGGTCTTATGATGTCTAGAAAGCTTGTCAAATGATATCCACCATCACTGGTCAAATGACACCACCTTTTATCAGTATTATGATGTCAGGAAACCATCCTTCCATTGGCATTGCGACATTGTCAAATGAAAATTATTGGTGTTATAACTCCATCGAGCACTTGTCTCATGACCTTCTATCTTCAATTACACGTCAATAATATCATTAGAATTCCAATGATTGTAAATTGTAGAAATTATGAATGTACCTGAAACGAGGTTTAGTGAGACCTTCTTTTGTCATTACAGTGATGAAAACTCATCAAAAGAACAAAAAATGAACATTGAAAATTGGCTTAACTTTTATTAGTGAAGATATCATCCATTAGCCTCATGAAATTTGTTGGGGAATTCATCAGACCAAGGGTCATGGGAATCCATTCAAAAATGCTTTCCTTGGACTTGAAAGTAGTCTTGCATCCAACAATTTGTTATTTTGGACTTGGTGGTAGACGAAATTCAGATCAATCTTATTGAAGTACTTCCCCCCTTAAGCTAATCAAGAAGGTTTTCGATTTTGGGAATTGTGTATCATTTCATAACTATGATTTTTTTTCAAGGCATTGTAATCAATGCAAAGTTTCCAGGTCCAATATTTCTTCTATATGAGTACAACTAGGCTTCTGTAGGGTGAGGAGCTTGGTCATATGTGCCCTTTCTGAAGTAGTTCTTAGACCTAGCACATGATTTCCTCATTTTCTAGAAGAAAGTGGTGATATATTGACCCATTGGGTAGAGGTGCACTGCAGATAATTTGAATGCTTGACTCAAAAGTGTAGATTTATCTTAGTGGGTGAGGAGAAGACATATTCATATTCTTCCACAACCTTTTTCACTTGATTTTGCTAAACATAGAGGTCCTATGTGGAGGCCATGCATGTGGAAACAACCTTGTAATATTTTTGAGTGAATTAGGAAGAAAAAAAACTCCATGGTATGGGAGATGACCTTCATGCATTACTTAGCAAAGATCAAAGAAGCAGTGGTAGGTGGAGCTACTTCTAGCATTCTATATAGTTATCTACCAAAATTAATAATAAACGTGTGACATATAGACTCATATACACTATGACACTTCCACACTGATGGGTGGACTAAAAGAACATCAAAAACTTCAATGGGGGAACATCACATAATACCTCATCCATGAAGGGATTGCTATTGAAGGGCAAGGGGAATCATTGGCCTACGTGAATATCTCGTCCTTGGCAAAGCCACCCAATGGTGTATGGTTATGATTATGGTGTTGTTGATAGATCCAAATACTTGAAAACATATATTTAGGAGGTTATTTTGAATTATGTTATCAACAATGAAGTGTAATGGAGAATCCTTTATTCAGATGTACGAGTGAAAAAGGCAGTCACCTTCCCTTGCTTCTTTGAGTTCACTTGGCTAGATGTCAATGGTAGAAACATTGACATTGGGTTCTACATTAATGATCCACTTCCCCTTTTCTAGATTTGATTTAGTTTCAAAACCTACATTTAACTTTAAGGCTTTTAGCTTGGCCATCAATGAATTCTTTGAGTGACATTATGACAAGGGTTCTTATGGAATTCACATTGCTTTCCCATGTATTTTGTTGTCTTCCCATTACCATTATTTGTTTGTGGTTCAGATGGGTTGTCCTAGGGTGGTCCATATTGTCTCTATCATTTTTTCTACAAGTTGGTGTTGCCTTTTCCCTACTTCTATTGTGAGGAATTCAAATATCCAAACTCTGACTTCTTCTATTTAAATTTCTGCTCCATTTTGACAACATATCGGTACACCACGACCAGTGAGGAGATGTCCATAAAGTTCTTATCTTTCTGGATGTATCTATGTATATTGTCATGGTACTTGAGCACCATATGTTGCTTGAAGTATTTGATGCCTAACTTGGTACAAAAGGTATGGAAGATATTTGTGAATTTTGTCACTGTTCGGTCCCTCTCCTACTGCAGTGCAGTCCATCTCATATATTGGTCATAATAGCGTCCAAAAAGGTAATATTGTTCCTTAATAGAATCCCTAAAGGAGCCCAAAGTGGGTACAACCACAAACATTATAGATTCCTATATGGAATTTTTCTCCCAGTAAGTCACCCACCAATCCTTGACATAGGGGACAACCTTAAGGAGCACAAAGGTAATATTTTATCTATTGAGAAAAATGTGGACACAAAAATACCCTTTTAGCATATTTAACCATTTATCTAGATCATCCATATCTATTTGGGCTTCAAATATAGGAATATCAAAACTAACTTGTACCTTGAAGGGAGAGGTTCCTCCAAAGTGGCCCCTCGACGAAGATGCATTGACTGTTGGCATCTGTTAAAGAATTTGGGAAAAATTTCCCATCATCTTGTTCCTTTGTCATGAGAGAATTTCCTCGAGAGATAGTTTAATAGGATCCCCTACTCCCTAATATTTATTTTCTTCCACCATGGGACGTCGTCGAGCTTGGAGAGGATGGTCTTGTAAAGCCTCAAGTAGTTTGAGTCCCAAATCCTTATACACTGACCTCATTGGGGACATGCATGGTAATATAGAGAAAGACAAAAATAATCTGATATCATTGATCCAAATTTATGAAAGGAAAAATATGAAATACATATTTATAACAAAAACATAGGGATACAATAAAACTTGAATTCTATTAATAAATAGAATATGTTGAAACTATAAATAATGTAGAATGAAAAAGACTTCCTTGAATGATGGTAGCTTATTCCTAAGAAGAGATGTGATGGTTTCACACATTCACTAGAGAGAATTACAATGAGGTTGAAATGCCCTTTTTAATATAAAGTAGCAATGAGGAATCCATAAACATTCAAAAAGCTAACCCTAGGAGATGAAACATCAAAAAATTTGTAGCCTTGATGGGGTTAGATCATACATCAACATCCAAGGGTCATAACATTTGCATATGATGTCCATTTGGAGCACTTGGTAGCCTATTGGAAAGGGCTAGCCAAGACGTACACATTTGATCAGGTCCAAAAAATGGCTATAACTATTGGTTGGGCTGATTTGATGTAAACAAAATGTCATTTAGGGCCTCAAAAGAACCTCAAAATTTCAAGGCCCAAAAAACTTTAGAAAATTTGCAAAATGGCATAGTTGGGTGGCCACTGATATCCACCTAGATCAATGCCCCTAAAAATAAAAAAAATGAATGTGATAACCTCAAAAAAAACATCTTAAAATCACAAAAAAATAACTTGTGCAAGGTAGGTTTTGAGGGAAAAAATCTAAAATAATCACAACTTATGATATAGTTCTCATATTTGCTATTATGACCCCAATTATGAAATGCCATGGAATTTTTGGATCTAACAATACTATTTTGACTAAAATATGTTTTTTCTATCAAAATATATTAAAACTATGAAATTCACGACCTTCCTAGAAAAATCCATAGAAACATTTCAAATTTTATTTTGCAGATAACTTCATTTCCCAGACTTCATTTTGGACATTTTTTTTTGCAATTCGATACTTTTTGAAGAGAATTTCAGTTCTTAGGTTATATTATTGAAATTCTACACAATTTGTTTTTTATAAATTTATTTAAATGTCACCATCCTTCTTTTTCCATCAAAAATCAACAAAAGGGGAAGATATTATGCTTTGTGCCAAAAAATTCTCCCACTTCATGCCCAATAAATACATATGATACCACTTGTAGTATAAATAGCTTGAAATACAATGCAAAATCTAAGAACACAAGAAAAAATAGAGATAAACCCCATGGAATATTTCCTTATTAATATAAAATAGAGAGCTATGTTCACTTGCCTCTTCAATGGGGAAACCTGCACTACAAATGCTCTAAATAAAACTAGAATTCTTAACAAAACATTACATAGCCTTCTACTCAATGTATATCTATCTATAGAGAATATTAACTACCTATGGACCCAACATATAATGAGAGCCTACTCACTAATTTGGGCCTTATTAAAAAATTCAACCCTTTTTACAATGATTGGCCATTAACTAAGCATTCAATGGTCACGTGCATTAATAATGTCTCTACGTACAGGGGTTAGGTAGGACGCTAACACCTATAGAGTTGAACTCCTGAAGTAATAATGACACTATGCCACCAGGACTCATAAAAAACATGTTGTTTCCACATATATGGTTGTCCTAAGAGAACATCATAAACTTTGTGTGGGGAAACATCACATAGTACCACATGTTTAAAGGGATTGTTGTTATAGGATAGTTGGCATTACTAACTAATGTTAATTTCTTGTCCCTAGCTCAAATAGCCAATGGTGTATGGTCAGGAATGTGGCATTGTGAGAAAATTAAATCTCTTTATGACATTGGCTAAGATTAGTGATCTAGATTATCTTTTTATATCATTTGTCATTTATTTTGATGCTTTAAGAGTGGAAAAATATTAGAAGAATAATCTTGTAGGGTCATTCTAATAGCAGGTCTCGATAAAGAGAATTGAGGTTTGAAACCTATAGAGTCATTTTGAGGCATTAAATTATTATTTTTGGGATAAAAACAACTCTTTCTTGTATAAGGCTCTTTAGAAATGTAAACCCCAAGGGTTAGCTCAACCGGTTGAATTCCCGTTGTTAAGTACCTCACTGATCGGGAGGTCACAGGGTCAATTCTCCTCGACACCCTTGGGGTTAGGCCTAGCTATTGGCCGCAGGTCTTGATTCCCTTTAGGGTTGATTAACCCAGATATTTACATGGACGTAATGACCACCCAGTGTCCATGAACCACTCGAAAAAAAAGGCTCTCTAGAAATGTTCTACACTTAGAGAAATTTCTAACGATACAAGAATTGTGTCAAATGGAGATCATATGCAAAAGTTATTCCTCATGCAAGTTGACTTACCAAGATCTATAAATTGTCTTAAATCACTGGCAATATATCATACATATATGGTAAAATAAATCGAAATCTATACTATGAATGTTAATTCCTTTATATTCTATATTTGTTAATAATTGATTTTCTACTTGTGCATGAAATAAATAAAATGAAACAAAAAGAGAACAACAAAAACAATCACACACCAACCTCTACTTTGATTTTCTCTATTTTTTCTAGTATGGAAATAATGCAAGTAAAAAGGATAAGGCACTCTCTATGGAGATACTTGAGACATATAACCTATTAGGATACTTCAAAACACTAACCCCCTTTTTTATGCTCTCTAACTCTGACTCTTAGTTGTTCTACTCTACTATTAAACAAGATACAAAATCAAATAATGTAACCCTTACTCCTCCTAATTCCTTAGTTTTAACATAACTTCAGAGCCAATGTTGGGGCTAGTTTTGTATGTGAAGACTTATAGAAGTTTTGATAGTTTTGGAGAAGTTGTGCACAAAAGTGTAGAGTAGAAAATAATGTAAAGTATCAATAAACAAAAATGTCACAAAAGAATTAGTGCGCACAGTTTTCGCAAAAGGAAAGGGCATGCTAAAAGGAGAGGCACGCGAGGCATTCGAGCTAAATTGGTTAAGTTTGACTGAATCTTTTGGACCAATTTTGATTAGGTCAAGAACAATAATTGTAGTTTACCTACCCGTAGTAAATGAATATGATAAATATTTTCCACGGTAATGAGGTCGGCTTGGGACTGCGTAATTATTTATAGATAGGTAGATTCCGAGAGGATTTGGGTTGGTTGGGAAAATATTGGTTACTCTAGGGGTTAGGGTTATGGGTGTGATTGTTGTAATGATGTTTGATTAGGTTGGTGAGTCAAGGGTTATACTGTAATATTGCACTCAACACATTTAAGTTCTAATGGAAGATAGATGATGGTTGATTTGTCCTAATTTATGCGTTTAATGTGTCGGTTGTACAATGCATTTGGTTATATTTATTATTAGCATATTGTAGTAGAATTCCGAGTAAGTCACAATGCACTGAATGTTTGAATGTTGCATGTTTTTTATTGTTCCATGTATAAATATGAAGTACCACCCTTTAAAATTTCTTAATGTTTAATATATGCCATTGATACTATGGATGTTTGTGACTGGATTTAGCATATCAATGTGAATTGAAGAAGTTAACGTGCATGGAAATTCCATTTCCCTTCACCGTTGCATAATTCTAGTTCCTGTGATCCACATAGATGCCTCGAGTGAGAATTCGCCTATTTTGTAAGTGATGTTGAAACGGGTGGTGTCTAGTGGGGCTTTGTTGGCAAACATTTGTGCATTAACCCAGGTCGAACTATTCCCAAAGCCAAAAAATGATTATGTTGCCGAGGCTGAGATACATTTCTAAAGGGAATTTGGAATCCCACTAGCGAGGAGATAAATTAGTGGATCAAAGAAAAAGGGTGAGAATTTATTACAAATGAGATTGGATAAAAAGGTTGAATGATAAGCATATGAATTGTTGACCTATTGAGCCGAAAATATGGACCCCTGAATTGGTTCAATAATTGAAGTCTGTAAGTAAAAATATCTCTCACGTTGTAGATTACTAGTTTGAAAGTATACTAGAAGGGTACATTGTAGAGTTTTATATTGAGTCTATAGTATAATATAATGCAACAAAGAGGAAATTCCTAAAAGGACTACATGGAAGATATATTATATTGCTGCCAAATTTCATTAAACTTCTATTATTTGACAAGGGAGTCTTGAAGATGTAATCATATAGTATGAGAAACTAAGACCCTTATGCATGAAGGAAGAGCTAGGGGATAACCATGGAATGACCTGAGGGGATAAGGCCTAGTGTGCAAACAAGGAAGGAGGTATAGAGTGGATGAAATGCTAAGAACTCCAAAAAAATTGTTATAAGGTATGTCAAGATGCTACATAATTGACAACACGAAAGAAGGAGACTAGGAAAGAAAGGGTGTGGTAGAAAAGGATGAAATATTTGGAGAGTGGAATATTGCATAGAAAAGAAGGTTTCATTGTGGTGATGAGATAGGAGAGATATCTAAGTTAGTACTTGTAGTTGATAAAATTCTAGTGAAGGAGGTGAGAAGAAGTCATAGGAAAATAAAGATAAGTGGCAATCAAAGAAGTCTTGAAAGAGTTCATCTTGGCATATCATGCAATGAAGGAGAGGATAGAGGACCCTCACAACACAAACTTGGACTATTAGAAATTGTGCATCCTAGTCACCTTTCTTAGACCATGACTTGCACTAAACCCATGACTCCACGTGCAACAATTGATGAGGAGGTAAGTTCACCTAACAATGTTTAACATAATTTGTTCAGTAAAGAAAGTGGAAATAATCATAATAGCAATAATAGTGAAACTAACATGTTGAAGGGAAGTGTGCAAAAGAAGTCTCCATTAAAGTATGTTGCATAGTGTGTGCCACAACAAATAACAAGTATACTTAGCATTCCTCTATTAAGGACTAGTACGCAGAGTAAAATGGTAGATTCCACTATGCAAATGCATGTATTTCATGGTTTCAGGATTTATGATCCCAATCAACATTTGTTTTTATGTGAAGAGGTATAGACTGTGAACCAAATTCAAGATGACCCTACTAATATTGTACAATTGGAAACTACCTTTAGAGAGATCGTACATTGATGTGGTACATGAAATATAAGAGTACTACCTTGTCTGGACAACAAAGAATCTTTCCAGATATAATATAGGCATTGCTAAAAGAGTTCCAGAAATGCATGACTAAGTCACAGTGTATTAAAGAATTGAAGAAAAAATAAGTAGGGCCTTGATGAGTTTGTTTCAGACTATGATTAAAGGTTTAAGGTATTGTTGGGAAGATTGGCATTTTATATTTCGGATGTGTGACACAAGGAGTGGTAGATTGCTGTAATACCCCCTCATATTTGAGTATTGTTGAATGCTCAATAGAAAATTGCATCACAATCAGAAGCCTTGGAGATTTTGAAGAAATTGGAGGAATATCCAATAACGAGTGGAGATAGTACTAGCATGGGTCAAGTTTAGTCACAACTAGATGCACTAATAATCCAGAAACAAGGCTTGACCAAAGGCAAAGAAAAACACGAGGAAGTATGGTGCATGATATGTAGGAAGGAGGAACACCATAGGAATGAATTCCACATGCTGAAAAACTACATGGAAACTGGCACAACCGATCCATTGGCACAAGGAAGAGGATTGTAGTGCAAAGTTTGCAGAGTTTGGGGACATTCACCCTTGAATTGCCCCATGATGCCGAAATATGAGACTTCTGCGAGGACCTTGTTTGGTGATATATGCATGTCATGGGATATGATATTCATCATTATTTCACATTAGAGTTGATGAGAAAGCACACTATGGATTATTACCGAGTGAAATAAGGGAGAGAAGGAACTTCATAGACTTATAATCATTTTGGAACATTTAATTATAAGGGAAGAGGTTTTAGGTTTTAACCCGTACAGAAATTACCTGCATACGAATTCTAAAACAGAAAATAAAACAAAGGCGAGAGCATAACACAAAAAACAAATATACAAAGAGATTTTCCACTGGATCCCAAAACTGGGACTACCAGATTGATTTTTCATTATGTTCCTTTCAATGTTTGAATATATCTATATCTATATCTATATCTATATCTATATCTATATCTATATATATATATATATATATATATATATATATATATATATATATATATATATATATATATGTATATGTATATGTATATGTATATGTATATGTATATGTATATGTATATGTATATATGTATATATATATATATATATATATATATATATAGATATATATATATATATATATAGACATGTTGAAGCATCCATAAACCCCAATCCATTAACCCTGGATTAGAACATAACCGTAGTTCCCTTGACCATATCTACAAAATACTATGGAACAAAAACCATCACACCCAAAACTATGTGCGAAAACCATGCACAAAACCATAGGTAGGTCCCCCACCTAATATAGGGGAGCTAGTCATGGAAAGAATATAACACAACCCAACAGAGGTCAAGGAATGATGGAAAATAGACCTAGAGGACCAGGCTGAGGAAGAAGGGCATTTAGAAGAGGTAGAGGACCAACTATTTTCTATAATTGTTGAAAACTAGGACATATTGCAAGATATTGACTGAATCCTTGCTCAACTTGCACCTATTGTAGATAACTCGACCATGCAACAAAAGACTATTCTCAACTGATTGCAAAATGGTGAGAGAACTATACAAAAACCAATCACATGTGGGTGTAATTACATGTAGAGGAAAAAATACTAGAATATAACACAACCCAACATTCTCCCACTTGTTGTTTTCTTTCCACAGGGGGCCACATGAGAGCTTAATCATTTATCCAGCCCTGCAACACCCTTTGTTTCTCTACACCAAGAGAACTTCTCAGAGCTCACAAATTTTGTCAATGCATATGCAATATTCTTCAAAGTATCCACCTTTAACATCAACACATTTTTGTCTTCTATCATATCCCTCACAAAGTGATATTGAAAATCAATGTGCTTTGTCTTTGAATGATAAGCAGGGTTCTTTGCCAAGAAAATTGCACTTTGGATATCACAGTCTATCCTTATAGCTCGTTGTACTAACCCCATACTTGAACACAATCTCTACAACCAAACTGCTTTCTTTCTTGCATGAGTGGCTGCCATGTATTCTGCGTTTGTAGTTGACAGTGCCACTACAAATCGTTGTTGGGCATGGAATCCCCCAAGGCATGTTTTGGGGCTTAAAGCCTAAGTTTTGACTAAATCTTTTTGTAAAAGCTCCGCGAATTGCAGGCATAGGGTTCAAAAGTGTAATAGAGTCACAAGGTAGTCCACCCTAGTTTTTGTAATGTAATGCTAGTTGGATAGACCTACCCATGGTCCATGGACCATGGGATTGTATAAATAGAGTGAGGCTCTAATTGTAAAAGAAAATGAATAATGAATAGAAGAAAGGCATGAGAATTCTAAGTGATTGAGTCGAAGTGTTAAGTGTGTCTGTGGGTCGTAGCATAGGAGAAGGCTCTGCAGCTGAGTGAACAGAGGCCTAGTAGTATGCAGCTAAGTGCGCGGACCCCTGCAGGTGAGTGTGCAGGGCAGGTCAAGTCTGTAACCATTGTGAGAATCAATAAAGAGAAGTTTTGCTATAATTCT
Source organism: Pinus tabuliformis (assembly GCA_031772625.1). Lineage (NCBI taxonomy): Eukaryota > Viridiplantae > Streptophyta > Pinopsida > Pinales > Pinaceae > Pinus > Pinus tabuliformis. The sequence continues at coordinate 603,101,111 of CM062820.1, forward strand.
GTCTATATTTTCCTAGTTTAATACATGGTTGGATATGATTTTCAAGTATACTATTTATTTACTGTGCAAACTTGTATGAATGTTTTGTATTACTAATTATAACTTAAGACATTCAAGTAGGAAAAGGTAATTAATTAACACTAGAAGATAAGTAAGATATAGGGTAGTAGCATAGAGTGCGACACAACCCCTGGTTATGGCTGCGCAAAGGCAGTATATCAGGTCGCAAGGAACGGGAAGTGCGCGAAGTGAGCTACACGTAGGAAAAAAATAGAGGACAATTTGTCGTGGCGGAAAAAGTCGTTTGTGCGGACACAACTGACCTCCCTAGGAGTCTAAACTCTCTAGCGACAAACAAGACAAAATGGAGTGATCTTTCTCTAAATATACCTTTTAAAACATGAAAACTACAAGTGTTTAGGCTTACCTTATTCCAAAACGTTGTTGTTGTAGTCCGTCCTTGCCGATCCGGATGAGCTCCTCCTTCAAGTCAATTCCTGCAACCACAAACAATCAAACAATTACCAAGCACTTGCATTTCATATAATAAAACATATATTCAACATGCAGACCAAGGAACACATGAAATAACTCATTAACACAAGCTATTGAGAAAAATAAACCAGTTTGTATTAATAACGAAACAAAGAAACTCTTACAACCTGGCCTTGGTGTTGTGCAAGTTCCTCCCAGGGTCCATCAAGGGTTTTCCTCTACTTTGACAAAGCTCACCCACTTCCAAGTAGAATCAAGCAAAGACAATCTCTCCTCACAAGGTTCTAAATGGGAGTCCTAATTCCTGCAGCATTTACCCAAAGAAAATGTATAGCTCCAACCTCTCCTCCCTCTGGCTCAATGTCTTTATTTATAGTGCTGTAAAGAGGTTATTCAGGTCCACCATCAATGGGATAATCCCCCTCTTTGGGTGGGATAGCTCCCTTATTGATGGGATAAGTTCCTCCTTAATAGGGATACATGAACCAACTGGAGGCGCATCCATTTCATCAAACCGACCTCTAGAAAGTTCTAGAAGTAACCACAAGTAACTTTTTTAAGATGAAACTCGCGCATTTTTCCTTTTACAGAAGGACGCACCTGTCCCTTAACATACAGAGCGTCCAAGGACGCAACTTTTGTGAACATTGTGAGCGTCCCCGCAGGTAAGGCTAGAGAGAACCTGCGACCCCAGAGATAAACACATTTTTTACAAGACTTTCTCTCTTCTTTGAGTTTGAGATGGATATCAGAGGCATAAGACTTGCCTAAGAGGGTAGCATGACTGTTGATTTGAGCCATACTAACTGTAAGTAGTCATGGTGACATTTTTTAGTGTAACAGATTGCCCCCTAAAGTGCGAAGCCTGGAATAGATTAGGGTTTTGTAATTCTAGGAAGGGTGAAGCGCTTTATCATTTCAAGGATTGTCTTGTGGATGACCTGGTTGGAACCTGCAATTTTCAACACAAAATACATGTATAAGATTATATCATCACTGAGGTAGGCATTCCCATACTCAGATTCAAAACTTTAACTAATGGACTAACTATTCTGATACAGGAATGATCTTGCAGTACATCATTTTTTATAGACTTTTGTAGACACAGTATGGACGCAGCCATCTGTTTATGATTAGTCTACATAGATAATGAATACAAAACTCCTCGCAGCCTGGATGGTAGAAACTAGATCCAGGGTCTTCACTTCTACTTCCCGAATTGGTACGATTCTAGCCATGTGATTAAATGATTTGATGTCGAACATGTTAGAAACCACTTGATTACCAGTCGATGATGTAAACTGTTAACAAGCGTGAGAGAGACCACCAGTAATGTCAATGGTTCTCAAAGTACCAAGCACAACCCGTGAAATGTGAATAGATGTTTTGATGTCGAACACTTCACGGAATCCTTTGATCGAAAGTCAATGATGTAAACTGACGTCAAAGGCGAGAAACCTGCCATTGATGCATGCAGACTTCAAGGTACTGTCGATTCCTAAGTCATCTTTCTAGATAATGTGTCGATGTCGATAGAAAGCGACCCGTTGCAGGCAAGCCCGCAACACGAAATCATTGTTCAAGTTGAAGAAATGTTGCTGTAAGGACTGACTCAGGGATGGTCAAATGGATGACAAGTATTTTGCAGATGAAAGTTTTGCTTGCAGACCTCTTGAACACATAACGACACGACAGATGGCTTGGTGACGAATAACTCAAAGTTAATCCCGGAACCCGGTTAAAGACTTTCAAAGTGGTTTGGTCAACTGTGAGGTAAAAGATTTCCCAACCCAGGTGAATGAAAAGTGTCGTGTTCAAGAGTGGTAATAAAGTTTCTTTTGAGACAAAAGGTAACAAACAGGTTCATTCTTCTCTCTTTTCCCCCACCATTTCTGGCAAGTACCTCTTTATTTTTAACAAGCTTGAGGAGGATAACATATGCTTGATTATAAGCTCATCCTTCGGACGAGTCCAACCTAGTTTAAATTCGAACCCTAGGAAGGAGTGGTTCGTTCCTGTTTGTAATTGAACAGGTCCTTTACTGTAAAAGTTTAACGAGCCCAGTATAGGAGAAACTCGGCGTTTTTCATTTTTAGAGAGTCTGAAAAAACAAAAGGAGACTCCACGTTGAACTTTTTCGTATATTTGTGTCCCTCAAGCCCGAAAAAGTATAAAATAATACCTGGGGGAACCGCTTGATCTTGCGACCAAGGAGTACTTTCATAATAGTGTCGTTGACCTGAAAAGTAAAAAGCGATCAAGGACACGTCGTTTTATTTCCTTATCGAGTTTGAAACGACAAAAACCCGGCAATCTTTTCCTGATTTTGCGGTCAGAAAAGAGCTAAAAGGGGACCGTCTTTTAATTCCGTTTTAACGAGTGTAAAAGAAACGCTCGGCGATCTTTTCATGTTTTAGGAGTCAGAAAAGGGCTTAAAAGATGACTCTGATATTTTTGTTTGTGAAAAATTACAATTTCCCTCGAAATCCCTTTGTCCTGCACAAAAGCAACACATTACTCATACCTGTTTAAAATAGGCAAAAATACATCGAAAAACATCTTTTCATGGTAAAAAATGAACTAATTCATCCAAAAAACCTATAAAAAGACCTTTTACCATGTCATTTTTACCGTTTGACTGTTGAGGTTGAAAAAGGAGCTTTTGACAAGAAACTTCCCGTGGTCGCTGCGGAAAATCTAACCGTCGGAATCAAACGCCGTCATATCTAGGTATTTTACACATCCTACTCTGCATTTCTATCCGTTTAGAATCAATTTTTAGGTCTTAGTTTCATTTTTTGTGGGGGTTTTGGTTTTGGAATGCGCTCTCGGCGGACGCGGGTGCCCTTCGGGTGACCCGCGTCCCCCGACTTTTTCTCATACGGGAAAATGGTCGGAAGACGCGGCCCGCCTTCAGGCCAGCCGCGTCCGGGCGCCCTGTGCTACAAAGCCGGGGTGCGTCTTCCGAGAAGTGCGCATTTCAAAACCCCAACTCCCTCAAAAAACTACCAAAAATTCCCAAATCAATTTCTAATTGCTATTTCTGATGTGCAGGGTATTAACCATGTTAGATTGGAGAGAAAGAGAGCATGTAGAGGATGATGAAGCTGCAATAAATCATCAACCTTCCCTGGATGCCCTAAGAGCATGCGGATTATACAAATATTGGACCATACCGGGCATGAGGGGCCAGGTAAGATTCTTGGAATGGCTGGTTGAGCGATGGAACGTTCAAGAACAATGCTTTTACATAGGAGGGCACCAGCTCGAGATAGAGCCCTCGGATGTATACTTTCTCACTGGCTTGCCGAACAGAGGTGAGCAACTCAGTCTTGCGGGGACTAGGCCGGGTGGCCAATCCCTTGATAGTCTCCGCGACGAGTGGTGCACACCTGGGGCTCACCATTCGAAAGGCATAGAGATAAAACACATCACTCTGCCTGAACTCAAAGTCATAGCGTTCACGGTTACCAGAATTTGCGGCGCGGCCGCTTTACACATTGCTTCCGGATCCCAAATGCGGATGGCAATTGACTGTTACCAAGGCACCATTTTCAACTGGTGTGAAGCTGTGTCGGCTCATATGAAGAGCCAACTGACCAAGGCAAAGAACGGACGACTAAAGACTTTTGGATATGGGCCTCTAGTCGTGAGCTTTGCCTTGGAGAGAGTTCCAATGCTGATCCCTCAGCAACTCACTGTTGATATCTTGGGTCCTCGGGAGCCAAAGCTGATACGATGGGTTGCGGTGATGGCCCGGCATCCTGACGAGGGTGCGACAGTGGTTCGATTCTCAGATAGTTACTTTCACTGGTTAGAGGACCAGGTTTTTTCGATACAGGACTTTCCGTATGCCGGAGTGGATTTTAGAGGTGATCCGGACATGGTTCTTCCACCGGGAGAACAATGGGATGACAGAGGTACTTTTATTTTCACAAGTTCTCTAATTATGTATTTTTTATTTTTCATATATATCGTCTCAAAACTAACAGTAAAATTTTCAAAATGCAGATGTTGGTCCACAGCGTCCAGCCAACCTCCGGCCTTTTGATAGACTACATCCAGCTGCACCGGTACCGGCCCCACAGGACGCGGCTGCAGAAGTACTAGCTGAGTTGGAGCATGATCTAGAGCGTCTCACGGCAGATATACCTGAGACTACTATGGATGACATTCCTACCCGGCTTCAGCGCTTCGTAGTCGCGGTCCCTGGACCGTTTAGGAGATTTTTGCGTAAGGTAGCCCGCGCAGTGGTGTCATACAGAGAGCACCACCAGTGATTGACTAGTCACTTTTGTAGTCACATGTGACATTTTGACTTTTTGTACTATCATTTTGCCGATCATAAGGTGTTTTCAACCTATGATCGAAGACGATGTATATATTTTTTGACACACTTCTATCTATATATATCACTATTACCGGCTTATCTTGTTTAACATATGTGATGAAATGTTTTTTAAATTTACTTGCATGATTATCGTAAATGTCTGTCCAACATTCGAGAAGCAATTGCATCTGCTAATGTATTCAAAGACCTTGGAATATGTTGATATTCAATGTAATCAAATTCACGTTCCAAGAGACGCACTCTCAAAAACAACCTTAATAACACAGGATTCCTAATGGCATAAACTCTATTAAGCTGTAATACAACAAGTTCAGAATCTAACCTCACTATCAAACGTCGAATTCCAAATGAAATAGATTCGGATAATAATTCAATCACTGCACTGTATTCTGCAATGTTGTTCGTTGTTTGACCGAGGCTTACCCCATGCATAGAAACTAACTCGTCAGAGGGCGAATAGATAACCCAAGCTGCGGAAGAGATGTTCCGTGTACTACGACAAGCACCATCAGCAAATCCAATGTATGTTTGGAGAGGCGTCGACATCTGCAATATCAAGAGTAAAACCAAGATAAGCCAGAATAACGACGAAAAACCACTCTCTAAGCTAAGCACACTGACTAAACTAACACACTTGCTAGCTAGAAAGAAAATCTAACCTATCTAAAAATTTCTCCATACCCATCATTTAAGCATAATACCTCTTTAGGTAAAGTCCATTTCTGGGTTTACCCAAAGAGTCCCCATCAAAGTCAACTAGCTCATAAGCCCCTTTTGCTAGCTTTCGCTTTACAATGTAGGGCCCATGCCACATGGGAACGAATTTTCCAGCACCTAGCTTATCGTTAGCTTGATCATATAATAGTACTAGGTCTCCTTCCGAAAAACTTCGAGGGGTTACATTTTTATCATACTGAGCTTTCATTCGTTTCGCGTGAGTCTCGATTGCCAATGTAGCGTCACGTCGAGTCTCATCTAATTTAGCCAAGTACAATAAACGTTTCTCCTCTTCGGAAGTAGCTGGAAGTAATTCGACAGCCATTTGAAGTGATGGGATTTCGCATTCAATGGGTAACACAGCTTCTAAGCCATAAACTAGCTGGAAAGGAGTGAACCCTGTTGAATTTTTCACTGAGGTTCGGTATGCCCATAGCGCTGAAAATAACATGTTGTGCCAATTCGACCGATGAACACCAATGGTTCGTCGGATCATGATAACTAGAACTTTGTTGATAGACTCAACCAAACCGTTGGCTTGCGGATAATAAGGAGTAGAGCTATCGTGGCGCAAACCAAGCTGGCTTGTAAGCTCAGTCATCATGACGTTTCGAAAATGGCTCCCATGGTCAGTAATGATTGCTTGTGGGACACCAAACCTAGTTATGATATGATTGAATACGAAAACTGCAGCTGTTTTGCCGCTTGCGTCGAATGTAGGCATCGCCTCGGCCCACTTAGTAAAATAATCAACCGCAAGGATGATATACGCATGCCCCCCGGCCGAGTGAGGGTTACAAGTAATAAAGTCGATACCCCATTTGGCGAATGGACCAACGGCAATTATAGGGTGGAGAGGAGCAGGTGGAGCGCGCATCTTGCGATCAAACACTTGACAGTTGTGGCACTTCCTGACTGCAATGATACAATCTTTAAACATAGACGGCCAGAAATAGCCAGCGCGCAACACCTTCTGAGCTGTGGCATACCCAGACATATGACCGCCACATGCTCCAGAGTGACAATCATTCAAAACCCTCTCAGCCTCTTCGTGAGTTAAACAACGTCGAAAAACTAAGTCTGCCCCCCGGCGATAAAGTGTATCTCCAATAATTTTGTATGGCTGGGATTGAAACCGAATTTTTCGACGTTCCGCTTTGGAAGCTTCAGGCCGAAAGGTTTGGGTTTGGAGATAAATGATTATATCCCCGTACCACGGATCTACAGTACTGATAAGAAACAAAGATTCGTCCGCAATGGACTCCTCTGCCACAGTCTCTGTGTCAGCACTCGGGAAATCACACATCAATTCCGCAAAAACTAAGGATTTCTTAGACTTGGACTTCTCGAACTCCAAGTCGAACTCTTGCAGGATGACAATCCATTTAGAGTACTTGCCCCCTAGCAGTTGTTTTGTCAAAATATAAATCATAGGGTTGCAATCCGAAATAACTGTAGTTTTGCGGAGAAGAATGTAGTGACGGAAACGCTGGACAGCTTGAACGGCTGCCAGGGCCAATTTCTCCACATGCGAATATTTTAGCTCAGTGGGATTCAAGGTCCTACTAAGATAATATATCACATGCTCCGCTCCGAATTCATCTTCTTGAACTAACACCATTCCAATGGTGGAATGTGAAGCTGCGAGGTATAAGAAGTAGTGATGCAATAACGGTGCATGGGTCAACGCGTGTTTAAGTGCATCAAAAGATTGTTGGGCAATCTCGTCCCAAAAGAATTGTGCATTCTGTTTCAACAACCGTGTAAAACCTTTAGTGACCTCGGCGTAGTTTGGGATGAATCGGCGTAAAAAGTTCGCTTTCCCTTGCAAACTTTGGAGTTGGCGCAAACTCGAAGGAGGAGGCAATTTGATGATAGCCTCGACTTTCGAGGGATCGACGCGAATGCCGGCTTTTGAAACAACAAATCCCAGCAATCGACCTGTTTCTATACAGAAAACACACTTGTGGGGATTCAACCGAATTCGATAATGCCTACACCTCATAAAGATTGCTCGTAGGTGGACAAGGTGATCAGCTCGATGTAAAGAATGAGCAGGCAAATCATCGAGATAGGGTTGCACAATGTGCTTGATGTCATGAAATGCATAAGACATCGCCCGTTGAAAAGTGGCCCCGGCATTCTTAAGCCCAAAAGGTAACTTGCAATAAGCAAATGTCCCCCATGGACAAATGAATGCCGTTTTTGGTTGGTCGGCAGGTAGAATATTGATTTGATTATAGCCCGAGAAACCATCCATGAAGGAAAACATTTCACTTCCGGCACAATCATCAATAATTTGATCGATATAAGGCGTAGGATAGTTGTCTTTTGGACAAGCTCGATTTATATCCCTATAGTCGATACAGATTCTTATTGTTCCTTGTTTCTTATTGACCGGAACAATATTCGATACCCAATCCGTTAACGGGATCGGATAAATGAAACCTGCTTTCAACAGCTTTTCGACTTCTGCTTTAATCGCAGCCGCTTTTCGAGGGTGAATTTGACGCAACCGTTGCCGGACGGGTTTAGCATCCGGGTAGGTCTTTATTTCATGAACAACAATGGCAGGATCAATTCCCGGCATTTCCTCGTAAGACCAGGCAAACACGTCGCGGAATTCTTGGAATAGGGCCTTGTAAGTTTGGATTTCTTCTTCAGTACATGCGGCACCTATATGAATGTTTTCCTCGATTCCGGGCTTCACTGAAATATCAATGGGAATAGTACGAGAAATATTCCCTAAATTCAACTCTGAATCAGAATGTTTCGTTGGATCCTGAGCGTCTTTGACATATTCAGCGGTAAAGATAGATGAAAAATCATTTTCAAATGCATCATCCTTAGGTAAAAACGAAGATCTGTGATGGAGATCCTCCCATGGTAGATCATCTACACTTAGGATTTCGCGAAGTTGTTCGTCAGATGACACGACTTCGGGAAACGTTATCCGTTCTAAGGGTGAGGTGAAAAGTGACTCTTCACTGACCACATTCATTTGGTCGACTTCGGTTGAATGAAAGTCAGTAAAAGACATGAGAGCTTCATAAGCAATTTCATATGGACTCAAAGGCATAGCATTACCGAGTGAGTCTATCTCAGAGTCAGATGGGACGAACCAAGGATCATCATAAATAATGTTTTCTGATGTAATCATATGAATGGTTGCAAACGAAGGATCTGCGCTGAGTGGAGGGAGAGGAAAAGTTCCCAGTAAACCGGAATCCTTAACTAAACCTACACCAACGTCCCTATAAGGGATTGTCGTCTTACCAACATGCTGGATACTCTCTGAAGAGGCTGGGTCGGATGAAAAGTATGTCAGCTGATCAATAGTCACGATCTTACCGTTATGTGGAAACTTAATTACTCTGAAGACCGATGAAACGACCGCTGTCATAGCATATGACCAACTTCGACCCAAAAGAAGGTTGTAGTCTAGAGGGGCATCAACCACTTCCACATCCAGACTAACGGTTTTACCTTCAACCCCTATAGGCAATTCTTGTAGAATACCAAACGGACGGAACCCACGGCCATCAAAGGCCTTAAGGATGGTGGGGGATTGGTTCAACGAAGGAGAACCAAGCGATCTCCAACATTGAATCGACATAATACACGTAGAAGCTCCCTCATCAATCACAGTCCGATGAATAGGCCTGTTTTTGACTATCACTGGAATTTGGAAAGCCATTTGATGGGGGAGACGTGGCGTACTATTTTCTAGATCAAAGATCATTAGGTTCGGGTCCTGAACATCGACAGCTCCGATAGCCGACAAAAGCAATTTCCGTTGTGCTGGGCATGATTGCAGCACTTCGAGTGCCGACATTGCTGAAGGTGAAACAGCTAAGTCCTCAACAATGTTGTAATTCTGGGCTGCTCTCGCATGTGGATTGAAAGCAGACCTTCGAAGTACACCCTTGGCGGGCGGCTTAATCACTAAGTCTGGGTTAGGTTTTTCGATCTGTAGTGGATCGGAACCAGGAGCTGAGGTTGATGGGTTAGAGTGAGAAGATTCTGCTTCCTTGCCATCAACAGGAGCCTTACTACCATAATCTTGCGATCGAGTCGCAATCCTCACATGAGACATCATCAAAATGGGTTCTTCACTGGCATTCGAAGAAGAACCTATCATCTTATTCTCCTGCTCTGGAAATGGATTCTTTAACACAGCAGGAGTGGGAGAACCTTTGACTATTTTTACAACCTCGGCCCGATGAGGGCAATCTCTCGTAAAATGATCCTCTTCACAAATAAGACAAGGATATCGAGGTTTGCGTTTTTCGTCATTGGTTTCCGACTTTTCAGTTTTCTCCTTTGGAGCCTTGTCTGCTTTAGCCTTCTTCTTTCCTTTCTTCTTTCCACCGTTTTTTGGTTTGGCCGTAGATGACTCTACAGCGTGAATGTCGGCGGTGAGTTCAGGAGAAGACTCTCCTGTCGGAGAATCAGGCAAAGTGATAATTGGAGTAGTTGAAGCCTTGGAAGACTTCTTCTTGCTCTTCGTAGTCACGATACCAATCATACCATCAGCGGCATGAGATCCCGAAGGAGCAGCAGCGATTTGATTCGACTTTGGAAGATCCGGAATCTTCTCGTGTAACGTACCCGACTGAGTGTAAACTAAGTCAAGGTATTGTGCCTGAGCAATGACTTGCTCCTCAGTAACTACTCCGGCCTTAGCGACATCTTCAGTAATCTTCGGTAATAATGATTTGACAAACCATTCAGCTAAGATTTGGTCCGGGATAAAAACTTTCACTAATCTCCTTCGACGTCTCCACTCATGAATGTGATCAGAAATATACGTGGACGTCGATTGTTTTAGTGAAGTTAATAACTCCGTGCCGTTATCGTATCTGACCGGCAACTGAAAGTGAGTTAAGAACGAGGTAGCTAACTGGCTAAAGTTGTAAAAAGAGGCCCGTGGTAACTCAATGTACCACTTGGCCGCGAGACCAATGAGTGTACGCTGGAAAAGACGTAAGCGGATGGAATCATCTGAGATAGAATTCGAAGCACACCAGAGGTGGTAAGTCATCACATGATTGGACGGATCCTCTCCAGACTTACCTTCGAACTTGGGTATATCGCTGGGCAACTTATTTGGCATTGGCGGCCAGAACTGAAGATATTGAATTGGATCGTTCGTTAGGCGCGTCAAGTCGGGTAAATCCAAAGTTGCAATAAACGGTAACTGCCGGTTAGGATCTCTAAAACTCTGGGTCACAATACCAGCCCCGGAGGAGGATATCCAGGATAACTAGGAACAGGAGTCGCATTTGGGATATTATATCCTCCTGGAAAACCAGGATTAACCGGACCGTACTGGGGTTGTTGAGGTTGTTGATAAGTGTACCCAGGATACGGTTGATACTGGTAAACCGGTTGTTGGACAGCTTGCCCAGGTTGGTACTGTCCCTGGTACGGAGGTTGAACAAATTGAGGTTGAGTAGTGACAACCGTACTTATACCAGGCTGACCTACAGGCATCTGGACCGTGGTTTGAATCGTAGATCCAGACAACGGTAAAGATGTCTGAGGTGTGGTAACAGGGACAGTAGAAACTGGAGCCGTCGATACTCCAGAAGTAAGTATGGTAGATGTAGCGGTAGTTGCAGCAGCCGTTTGAGATGGAGTACTAGGTGCAATTGACGGCTGAGTAACTACCGAAGCTACAGAAGTTTGAACATTTGGCTGGACAGGTTGCGGTTGCTGGGTTGGACCAGAAACTACGGGTTGTCCAGCTTGAGGAACCATCTGTACACTTGGCTGCAACACCTGTTGACCCTGTGATGGATCCCACACTAACATTCCAGGGTACTGACCCGTAACAGGTTGAGGATACTGAGATCCATAACCAGATTGAGGGTAGGATTGATAATTGTAAGGTGCAGTTCCCATACTTGGAACATATGACTGACCTTGAGGCGGTTGATAACCTTGACTTGAGTATTGACCTTGAGGTTGATAACCTTGAGGTAAATACTGATACTGGGGTTGACCTTGACCTTGAGGTTGGTACCCTTGAGGTTGATAACCTTGGGGTTGATACCCTTGAGGTTGCCATCCTTGGGGTTGCCATCCTTGAGGTTGATATTGATACTGAGGTTGACCTTGGGGTACATATTGAGGCTGAGGTTGACCTTGAGGCAAGTATTGCACCATAGGTACATACTGACTTTGAGGTTGCCCCCCAGACACGATTTGTGTACCTTGAGGTTGCCCCCCAGGCGTTAACTGCGGTTGCCCCCCAGGCGGTAATTGGCCACCTTGAGGTTGGGAAACGGGAACTGAACCTGACATCATGTAAATGTCTCCTACACCCAATGGTATATTACCACTGTTTCCAGCAAATAACCCATGATCAACGGGTTGAGGAGATGCCCCCGCAAAGGTACCAGAAAGTGACTGATACCCAGTGGGAACAGAAGGACCGCCGTGTAAAAAAGATTCAGGACTTTGTGTAAACACGGACGACTGACCAGACATATTTACAGGAGTATGAATACCTCCAGGTGGAAAAGGAGTACGAGGTGTAGAAAAACCGACTGAGTTGTCTAAAAAATTGGTTAACGCAAGGTACCAAGAAGTACTTCTAGGAGGACTGTAAAAGATGGATTCACGCTCCCTTAGATCAATAGTAAGTTGACCTTCAAGGTGAGAGACACCTATATCTTCTTCTGGAGCAAGTTCTTCTATAGCAATCAAACCAGAAGGTAGATTTTCGGTGATAATTCTTTCTATTCTCGGTGAATCAGGGACACTAGAAGTTGGAGTAACAGGTTCGGAAATTTCAGGTTCTTCGCCTGTTTCACTGGCAGATGAAAAACTACCAGCAAGCTCGGAAACTGTAACAGTTTCGGGATTGTAACCTGTTTCTAAACTTTGGTAATCTGGATGGACTACCAAGGAAGATTCTCCTTCTTCAGGTGAACCTACTCTACTGTCACTAGGAGGAGTTACAAGGACCTTTAACCCTTCGTACTGACCCGGAATGTCTTCAGGAGATTCACCCCGCGATTTACGGAGTTTTCTTAACAAATCTATTCCGGTAACAATCTCAGGAGACTTGCCCCGAAGTTGACGGGACTGTCTCGGTAATTCCGCCACAATTAAAGATTTTTAACTACAACACACGAAAACAAAGTAAAAATTTCAAATCAAACCACCTAAAGTCTTCTAAAGAAGCAAACAAATTTGAAGCACACGCCTAAAGAATCTAGAGCGTCAAACCAAACACAAACAGTAGTCTTCCGGACCAAAAGCGCTAGTTGGTGATTAGGCCCAACCTCGCAGGATTCAGTACAGAAATGGCGGGTGGAACAGTTACCCCGGCAACCTGCTTAATGAATAGACCGGCACAAGTTCCTCCACTTTAACCGTCTCGAAGTGAAGTGAACCCCCCGGAAAATCCAAGTGAGTATAACCGACGTCTGCTCCAGGTACAGTGGGACCTTCCCTCCACCGTCACCTCGGTAGAACCCTAAAGATTATGGTCACTAAAGTTACCAATCACAACAATTACACCTGGGGGAACAGTCTAAACTCCGACAGCACGCAAGGGCAGAGTAACAAGCTCAATCCCCTTACCGGCTCCTTGACAATAATCCAAGGTTTACCGATAAGTGACCCCTGGCTCCTCGACAATGGTTAATCCGAGGTTTACCGTTTGTAATACGTACTGTCTGGCGTCGTTCCCAACGAGGGGGAATGATCCCCTCACTGGTTCGGACACGAGCTCGTGCTTCTCCTTTAAGAGGAGCTTTCCCAGAGTGCAACTGAAACAATTGGATTTAATCTACTCAAGATAAACTATCTGTTTGGTTTTGTAGTCTTGGAGAGTTAAGTACTCACCTACTCCAAGACCCTAGCCTAAGCTATGTTGGTGTTTCAGAGCCCTAAAAAAATAAAAATTACTAGATTGATTTTAATTTAAGCGTTACTTTTAAAGTTGTTTCTTAAGTCAAAAGGTGATGGAAGTGAAACCAGTGGTGTGTTGACTCGACTCGAAACCACTACAAAATGCACCTAGGATGATTTACCCACTACTTTACTTTTTCGATGAATTGCTTAACTAAAAAGTTGAGAGAATGCAATCTTTATAAAAGCAACTTCTTAATTGAAGACAATCAAAGAAACAATTTGTTTGTCTTTTCCAAGCATAAAAACATGACCGCTCTTTACATGCACGAAAAAACTCTTTTCCTCTTTAAAAAACAAAAAGCTACTTGAAACAAGACTTTTAAAGAAGATGTTTTTGTATTTTTCTTTTATTAAAGTAAATAAATCTAATATAACCAAAAATCAATCTTAACAACTATTAAAATCTACGAAAATTCACTCATAAGCAAACTAAAAGGTAAATTTACTCTAAGCAATCTTAACGAGGCCAAAACCAACAATGATTATTCTAAGGTGTTTTACTTGATCACAATCAAATCAAGGACTAGCTTATTGCAGAACCAAAAACTAGTCAAAACAAAACTCTAATCTTTTTGTTCTTTTGTAAAATGGAAATCAACACTTTATAAACAAGTAATTCGAAATTTGACCCAAAACAACTTAAATGGCAAGCTGCTCACACAAGGAGACTTTACGACAGGCCCGACTTCTAAGAAGGCTGACTAACCAGAGAGATCTAAGGCTGGACAACTTTCTACCGTCAAAGTCACTACAAGACCTATCCAAAAATCAAACCCTAGGCCTAAACTTCGTTGAAATCCACTAAAACACTCAAAGCTCACAAAACAAGTTCAGGTGAAAATTTTTGACAGGGTACTAAAGGATCTGGGCAGAAAACACTAAGAAAAATCAAAATCTAAAAGCAATTAAAGCAAAAAATGGAATTTTCCTAAATTTTACAGGAAGACGCAGGCAACCCGTTATAACAGGTGCGGGCCCGCTCTGTGCAAACGGCAACAGCGCGTCCAAAGACGCACTGTGCAGTACTCAGAGGGTGCGTCCTTCTGGAAAAGTTAAGAAAAACCAAATCTAACTAAATCTAAAGCTAAGCCACCCAAATACTAATTCTCACAGTCAAAAACCAGAAAATAAAAATGATTTTCTCAGAGCAAAGTTCACACAAAGGAAAAGACTTTCTCATTAATGGATTCCCCAGCGGAGTCGCCAATTTGTCGTGGCGGAAAAAGTCGTTTGTGCGGACACAACTGACCTCCCTAGGAGTCTAAACTCTCTAGCGACAAACAAGACAAAATGGAGTGATCTTTCTCTAAATATACCTTTTAAAACATGAAAACTACAAGTGTTTAGGCTTACCTTATTCCAAAACGCTGTTGTTGTAGTCCGTCCTTGCCAATCCGGATGAGCTCCTCCTTCAAGTCAATTCCTGCAACCACAAACAATCAAACAATTACCAAGCACTTGCATTTCATATAATAAAACATATATTCAACATGCAGACCAAGGAACACATGAAATAACTCATTAACACAAGCTATTGAGAAAAATAAACCAGTTTGTATTAATAACGAAACAAAGAAACTCTTACAACCTGGCCTTGGTGTTGTGCAAGTTCCTCCCAGGGTCCATCAAGGGTTTTCCTCTACTTTGACAAAGCTCACCCACTTCCAAGTAGAATCAAGCAAAGACAATCTCTCCTCACAAGGTTCTAAATGGGAGTCCTAATTCCTGCAGCATTTACCCAAAGAAAATGTATAGCTCCAACCTCTCCTCCCTCTGGCTCAATGTCTTTATTTATAGTGCTGTAAAGAGGTTATTCAGGTCCACCATCAATGGGATAATCCCCCTCTTTGGGTGGGATAGCTCCCTTATTGATGGGATAAGTTCCTCCTTAATAGGGATACATGAACCAACTGGAGGCGCATCCATTTCATCAAACCGACCTCTAGAAAGTTCTAGAAGTAACCACAAGTAACTTTTTTAAGATGAAACTCGCGCATTTTGCCTTTTACAGAAGGACGCACCTGTCCCTTAACATACAGAGCGTCCAAGGACGCAACTTTTGTGAACATTGTGAGCGTCCCCGCAGGTAAGGCTAGAGAGAACCTGCGACCCCAGAGATAAACACATTTTTTACAAGACTTTCTCTCTTCTTTGAGTTTGAGATGGATAGCAGAGGCATAAGACTTGCCTAAGAGGGTAGCATGACTGTTGATTTGAGCCATACTAACTGTAAGTAGTCATGGTGACATTTTTTAGTGTAACACAATTCTTACCTCTCAGACATCTCAAGGGTGTGGAAAGCTGGTTCTAGCACCCTCCCATACTACTTCGGGTGAGACCTCAGTCCGCGCTCCGCAGACTGTTGTCGAAAGGGCCAGTAGTATAGGGATTCGTTTGGCTAATTAACTTCGAAGCTGGGTCAACCCCCAACAAGCCAACAAATGGTTCTATTGGCAGGACCGGAATCTGCATAAAGATGTCTGATGTTGTATCACTGGAATCTGACAAAGAAAGGAATTGAAGATTGGTTGGACAGAAAGATTCACGAGTTCGTGACATAGGAAAATAGGAATCCACACCTATTGTTGGGTAGCAGAAGCCCCGTGCAATGGTCATGGGGCACAAAGCCCGAAGTTTTGAGTAAAGATAGGATAAATAATTCGTGGGATGTGCGGAGCGTGATTTGTAATAAGTTGAAGTGAAAGGGTAGTCTACCCAAAAATAATGTAAAGAAATGTAAATTGAGTCAGCCCACCCATGGATCATGGTCCATGGAAAGGTATAAATAGAGCGAGGCTCTATGGGTAGAGGAAGCTAAGTCCTGTTGTATGATCTTGGATCTGGAATGTAATGGGTTTTTGAGGAGAACAATCTGAAAGCATCTATAAGTCTGAGTCGGCTGTTTAGGTAGTGGATAGAGGTTGTACAACTATGTGTACCGAGGCCTAGAAGAGTCTGTAGCTGTGTGCCCGGACCCTTGCAGCTGAGTGCACAGGGAATATCTAGACGTATTGGTGAAGAAAGTAAATAAAGATAAGTTGCTTTGGTAATTCTGTGTTAAATCTGAAGTATCGTGGATCTAGTTTTTTTGTATGGTTAATATCACTGTTTGATCTATGCGCATATGCTTACATCTTGAATACATGTGAATCTGTGTTTAATCTAAGTGCGTGAACTGGGTAAATCTGATAAATGTTTGCTTAAAGACCCTTCTAAGTAGATCTGATTTACAATACTTCATCAAATAGATTAGATCTGTAAACAACGCGCTAATAATTAGTAAAGATTATTCTGGGGATGGATCTGCGCGAAACAGAGCAGCACGATGCTGTAGAACGGTGCGCGAAACCTCCAGACCACATCTAGACATCCCAAGGGTGCGAAAACCTAGTTCTAGCACCCTCCCCTGCTACCTCGGGTGAGACCTCAGTCCGTGCTCCGTGGGCTATTGCCGAAAGGGCTGGTAGCTTCGGGATTTGTTTGGCTAAATAATTCTTCCGAACTTGGGTTAGGCCCATGTAAGCCAACAAATGGTTCTGTTGCCAGGACCGGGATCTGCCTAAGGGGTGTCTAATGTGGGAAAATAGAACCCTACCAAGAAAGAGATTGAAGATTGGTGGGATCTGAAACTCCACGAGTTCGTAGTTTAGGAAAACAGGAATCTGCGGGTATCATAGGAAGATTGGTTGGACTGCTATATATACACATATTCACAAAGTCTTCTTCACGAAATTTCTGGTAGAACTGTATGAGTGGATCACAAGGCTAGCTGACAGCGTGGGAAGGTATAGATTGGACCAGCTTATTGTGTGGACTCTGGAATTGGTGCATAGGCTAGAAGTCACCGAAGATAAATTCGCACACGTAGCAGATCATTGGCTGGATTGAGTAATAGGAGGATTCATCACTGAATTTGCGATATATACAACTATGAGCTATAGCGAGGTAGAAAGGCGGTTTCTCTAAGGACCTCGGGGTAGGTATATCAAATCATTGGCTACTTGGATTAAGATGTTGTTGTGTGAAAAATAGATTATGCGCGTCTATTGATGTCTGGAGTAACGCGGAGCGGAAGAGGTTACCGCAGAATTGGAGGGGTAGAAAACAGTCCTTTGGCCTCTATTTCACAAGAAAGCGAGGAGGAGCTCGTGAGGTTCTCACCAGGAAGTGCGGTCCGGTTGATTAGGGAGTGCTTCCCAATGATACCACCTCTGTCCATGCCAACACCCACTTCACCTACATCAAATTCGTCCATACCAACCCCGACCCCACCTCCAACCCCACCACCACCAAAGGTCGGGATGGCGAGTGAAATCAAGTTGCCAATATTCAAGGGTGTAAGTAATGAGGAATCAGGGAAATTCTGGTTTTTGATAAGGTCTGTATGGGACGCCCAAGGTATAACAGATGAAAACATCAAAAAGGCCACCCTAGTTAGTGCGCTGCAGGACCGCGCGCTAACATGGTACATAAAATACTCGACCGATCATCCAAATGAGGGGATAGCAGCAATCCAGGATGTGCTAAACAAAGAGTTTGGCCGCCCAAAATCATAAACCCAGTCGATAATCGGGTTCAAGGAGATCGTAATGTTGCCTGGTGAAACTCCGTGGGATCTGGACCAGAGGTTAAAAAGTACTATTTGCGAAGCCAATATGACCTTGACAGATGCACAACATTGCATGTGGTTTGTGGCGTCATTGACACCACATCTGAGGACAGCTCTATCACAACAAAAGATCTCAACCCAAGCGGAGGCACTAGAGATAACAATGAGATTGCACGAAACCCTAATACCGGATCCAGGGTTGGGAGTTCAACAAATCCACACGCAACTTCAAAACCTGAGTTTAGAAATGCAAAGCTTGAAGCAAGAAAGGGTACCCTGATCAGAGGCACGTGCGGAGGTATGCTGCATTAAATGCAAGAGTCAAGGGCACAAAAGGACCACTGGCTTGTCTTCACGAATTATCTGGCGGGGGGAGGCCCAATGCCACTAAAAGTGGAGGTACAAGGAGGACCAAGTGCCGCACTCGTGCTCTGGTGCACGATTTTTCAAGTAAGTGGAAAACACACAATAGATAACTGCCACCTACTACAAAAGTATACCCAGACCCCGCAACAGTTGTATTGCAAATTTTGTCGATCAGTAGGACACGATGAGCTAACGTGTCGAAGTTATGACTTAATGATGGAAAGAACCCTAGCTTACCGAATGTAGACCAAAGTGCGAGGAGGATTCCAAGGACATGGCCGAGGAAGAGGGATGGGGTTGGGATGAGGCTGCAAACATCTGATTTGTTATAATTGTGGAGGGCCGTGACACTACGCTCGTGACTACACTAACCCAACTAGGACCTCATGCCCCTATTGTGAGCAGTTTGATCATGAAATGGTAGAATGTTCAACGTTAATTGCCCAAATGTGCGAGAAGGGGGTGTTACAAGCTACTCCAACCTAGAATATCCAGATGATGCAATCAAAACCCCTCAAAGAGGACCCCAATATAATATGGTACTGAGGAGTAGCGCAACCATAGAAGGTAATACACGACAAGAGTGTGTAGAAGATGGAAAGAGGCATGACGCACCTACCAAGGAACTTGACTCTGAGCCGGAACAGGGGATGAAGACGCCAAAGGAAGCTAAGAGGAGCTTCGCGGAAGCCTCCACTCTAGGTAGGAGGAATCAAACGGAGTCAGGATTGGACCCCTCCTACCTTTCTCGAAACTTGCATGAAGTTGTTGCGCGATAGTAAAGCCGTTAAAGGACTATAGGAGCTAATCACTAGGTGTGCCGGATTGGGCGAGCCACCTGTAGTCTGGAAAATAGGAAGACATGCTTTGTGCATCGGACAGGAAATGAGACTGACAGAGAAAATCGATGAATATGAAATGGATCAGGTCATCCTGGATTTAGGTTCGGATGTGAACATATTGCCTAAACAAACATGGGAGCGCATGGGCAAGCCCGCACTACAATGGTCCCCGATTCAGCTATGAATGGCCAACTAACAAAAGATCTTACTAATGGGCCAACTGTAAGGAGTAACCGTGGACATCGAAGGTGTAAGTACACAGACTGATTTTGAAGTCATAGAGATTGTTGATGATAGTAATCCTTACCCTGCATTGCTCAGAATTTATTGGGCAAAGGACATGAAAGGGATCATTAATTTAAAAAGGTGGAAAATGACATTCGAAAAAAGTCACTACGGGTAGTAGTTCCATTAGACCCATCAGAAGGAGAATGCTACACCGAACCCGTGTGCGACGAGGAAAGTGATGACGAATTGGATTGCATCTATCAGCTAACAGTGCAAGACCAAGATCGGGTGCATTCTACAGATGATGGAAGAATCTCATGGGAGCACGATAACACCTGCACAAGGGATTCTGATGAGGAGGCAGAGCGATGGAAGAACCGTTTGCAGGAAGTTATGACACTTAACTATAATATAATTACTCGGTCATTGCAATGCGTAACCATAGAGGAAAGACAGCAGCCAACAGAAAGCGGTGCGAGGAATGAGGGGTAGCTCATCAAGCTTGGCACTTTATGCGTAGCACAGGAACAGCCTGAGATGTAGGATGGCGCGCCACGCGCACCTGAAGGGGGGGCACAGAAGCTGAGATATAGGAGGCGGTTCCAGGTACGAATTAGAGGACATGCACGAAAGCCAAGTAGGTATAAAGCGGTCATTCATCAACAACAAAGGTTACGAGTGCACATCGGGCAACCATCAATCCAACCGGATCTGCGCGAAACGAAGCCTCGCATGGCCAAGCAGGGAAGTATCTCTACAACCAGACAAGCCAGCATAGCTACAACTCACCTTACTGGTGACAACATTCATGAAAGGATTTAACAGCTCTGGGTAGCCATTTTCTGTGGCAAAATGCCACTCAATAAGCTAGAAGAAACAGGGGCCAGACTCTGAGCTCAAAGTGCGAAGCTAGATGAAGAAATTGATAAGTTGCAATTAGAAGTCACAGACTACGTGAAGGAACTAATGGACGTGGATGGCTCTCCTACACTGCTACAAGTAGCAACCCCGCTAGCATGGTTGTGATAGCACCTGGGAAGACAAGGCTGCACAAATTGCAATCCATTAGAAGAATCGAGGAAATGCAAAAGGTGCTTGCAGCCCGGGCTAGTCGGGAAATGAAAGACCCGCATGAAGGGGTCACCCAACTGACTATTTGTAGGAGGCCCAGTCCCAGCACCCCATGCAGTTGGAAGAGGGTGAGAGACTATAAAACAGGTTGCTACGAAGCTACGCGAAATAGCCACAACATCCATACAAAAAACTCACCTGTGTCCCTGGAGATTCGTTGCCGCGAAGGAAAGATGGAAAGCGATCGTTGGAGGTACTGTTCATGGTATGATGGCCCATTTAAGGTACATAGGAGCAGTCAGCGGGTAGTTAAGAAGAAGGGTAACTGCCAAAATCGCAGTTATGAGCTGCAGCAAGGGCGAATAGCCGATTTTAAATTTGAAATCATATATAATCATAGTAAGGGTCACACCACCACGCTTTTCCATTCCAGAAGAAAGACACCTTGGGTCTGAGACAAGTACAAGATGAGTGATAAGAAACTAGAAGAAAGTCTGTGGTTTCAAGCATTACCAAAACATTACCGGGAAGCAATCCTCAAGGCGAAAAACCCTACCATAGATAGCCCACAAAAAGCCACACCACAAGCAATCGAGCTCCCTAAATCACCCCGGACGTAGAAGACCAGGAAGGACCTTCAGATTCCAGAACCAGTAAGGAGGTCGCCATGACACCTACAATTTAACAAGTTCACAATGGAGGAAAAGGGTAAAGCGGTCACAATTGAAAGTGATGAGGAAGACGAAGGGTCTCCCACATATGTCGAAGAAGTAAACCCTAAAGAGGATCCCATCCAGCTAGTAAGATGACCCAAGTATGTGTCTCCTAGCAAGGGGAAGGTGAAGGTACCTACAAATCTGGATGAAGTCGACACTATACACCTTACCCTGTCTCTTCCAAAAGCAGTCCCAGTAGAAGCTCGGTGGTTGGCCGTATTGCGACTATGAAATTCGAATATTGGGACCTAAAAGATACAACCAAATTCCCCCATCTGGTGACTAATGCATTGATGGAGCAGAGTGTAGAAGGCGCGGTGACAACACTACAGCCAAAGGAGTGGTTGCGAAAAGTGGAAAAAGCCCGGTTGCTCTGTCTCTTGTCTATTCCTCACTTTCTCCGACCCCCTATCACAATATTGGTCATAAGGCTGTTGCTCTGTTTGGTCCATAAGGAAATATTATGGGTCAGCAAACCCATTCGCATCACATCTGAATGTTTTCATCAGGTTTCGAACCTTCCCTGTGAAGGAAGAGACCCCTGAGAAATTGCTGATAGAAGTGGCGATGTCGTGATGATAGATAACCTAAAAAAGAAGTATAAGCTCGAGAAGGGGCAGCGAGGGTACATCATTAATAGAATTTTAGATAACACAATCCGCGTCGCCACCGAAATGCTAGTAGGAAAAGTGATGCGGAAATGTTGTGGCACTGAGGTTCCGGCAGTAGTCATTGCACTCGTTGAGGAATGCGCAGCTGGCGAACGGTTCAATTGGTCACAGTTCCTTTGTGAAGAATTTCTGACCAACTGCCGAGAGGTTCAGGAGGAGGGCAAGACCTTCCATTATGCGTGGCTGCTCCTGTCTATTATGTTGGTCACCACTGACTTACCAAAGACAGCCAGTTTCCTGTCCTAGACCCGGATTGGCCGGAAGCCACCAGATATGCTTCCCTCTAGGCGACAAGGGATGTTGGACGAATTCAGAACATCAAAATCTTTTGGATACTGATGGACACGAATGTGCACCAATGGATTAACGAGCTACCCCACCTGTCCAATGAGATTTATGAAAGCATGAATCATATTGCCGAGTTTAAAGTGGACATGCAATGTGTCTACATTAGGGTGCGCAAGGACCCAACCCGTGCATGGACCTCGCTCCATTTTATTACCATTGATGACGTTGTTGACGCGGTTGTGGATACCTGGCCACCGACATGGCACAGACTAGAGGAAGTTGAGTGCAACGAGGCTGCTATCCGGAAGAAAAAGGAGGAAGCTAATTGCGCCGCACAACAAAAGCAAAATGAACAGCTCGCTGCAGAAGTTCAGGCATCACGGGAGGCGGTAGCAGGAAAGACACCACTAGGAGGAACTACGTCGACAATGGACAAAAGCAATCAGAAGGCACCCACTAAGCCAGCCGCAAAAGAACCACCATCACCTGGGTCGAGTGCGCCTTTGAAGCGGCAAGCGTAACTAGAATGGCCGAAGCCACGAAAGAAGGCAAAGGCGTCCAAAACGGATAGCAGGGTGACCACCTTAACTGATGGCGACCTAAATGACATAGAAAACATTGTTCGAGACATCGCTTAGGATGCAGTCGACAAGGCCATGTTAGAGTAGCAGATTGTGTTGGGGGAACTTTGTACGCAGCTACAGGAACTTGGAACAGGGATCGCGCTAATAGGCACCAGCTCTACTCAGGGGGTTCCTGGTATGACAGCCGCTGAACCATTGTTGAAGGCCCAAATGGAAATACTATCACGATTCCAGCAGGATCATTGATCATCATAAACGCGGAAGGCCAAGCTGTGCTAGGATGACTTATAGGGCTGGGACTAAACGTGGCTACTCTACCACGCGAAAGTTTGCAACACCTCTACGACAACGCCACAATGGAGCTCTGCGCTAGGGCCGGCCGTGCCAAACAAGTACTCCAGGAATAGAAAATTAATATCGAACAACTGCACCTCCAACGGGATGAAGAAGTCACACAGAAGCAACAGATGGAGAAGCTAGTAGCGGAAGCTTGCTCGAGTGCCCATGACCTAGAGATTGCAAAAGAATTGCCTATTAAGACACAAATGCATAAATTGGCTACTGGGTTCTGACACACAAAGGAGGAAGCCGCGTGGATCCAGCTAGAGCTTAGCTTGCAAATCACGGACTTAAAACTACAGGTTCCACCGTCGATGCCACCAAAGATCCTAGAGCAATGTAGAAACATTATTACTTTGGGGCATGTGATGCTCACATGTTCAATGGAGGAATGTACCGAGCTGCTAACTCAGTCAATTGTTACACTCACCTCCCTTCAGGAGGATCCAACACTTCATCGATTGGAAACCGAGGCTCGGGAGCTCCAACAAGCCTACGATCAGATCAGAGGAACCACGTAGACCATTGCTATTACACAACGCTTGGCCAAGATACGGGAGGCTCAGGACCTGAAAATCCAAGCTGACGCCACCAGACAGAAGGAAGCAGTGATTAAAGCCCGTCTCCAACCGTGGCTGGATGAGGCATTTGCAGTTTCAACCACCATAGAGCACAAGGTAGCCCACATGCAGGTAGAGTATGCCACTATGGAGACAGTAGAGGCAGGGACTGCGGTGTCGGCGACACATGTGGAATGGATGCAGCGAATGACGGAAGAGTTTGTTGCCAGCACAAGCGATGCACAGAGGCTGCTAACTGATCTCCATGCCAAGATGGCCAAACTAGCCGAGTGACTCAGGATGAGTCACGATGATTGTGTTGGGGGACTGTTGGGTAGCAGAAGCCCCGCACAATGGTCATGGGGCACAAAGCCCGAAGTTTTGAGTAAAGATAGGATAAAGACTCTATGGGATGCACAGAGCATGATTTGTAATAAGTTGAAGTCAAAGGGTAGTCTACCCAAAAATAATGTAAATAAATGTAAATTGAGTTGGCCCGCTCGTGGATCACGGTCCATGGAAAGGTATAAATAGAGCGAGGCTCTATGGGTAGAGGAAGCTAAGTTTTGTTGTATGATCTTGGATCTAGAATGTAATGGGTTTTTGAGGAGAACAATCTGAAAGCGTCTGTAAGTCTGAGTCGGGTGTTTAGGTAGTGGATAGAGGCTCTACAACTATGTGCACAGAGGCCTAGAAGAGTCCACAACTGTGTGCGCGGACCCCTGCAGCTAAGTGCATAGGGCGGATTTGGATGTATTGGTGAAGAAAGTAAATAAAGATAAGTTGCTTTGGTAATTCTGTGTTAAATCTGAAGTATCACGGATCTAGTTTTTTTGTATGGTTAATAT
This sequence comes from Pinus tabuliformis, assembly GCA_031772625.1. Classification (NCBI taxonomy): domain Eukaryota; kingdom Viridiplantae; phylum Streptophyta; class Pinopsida; order Pinales; family Pinaceae; genus Pinus; species Pinus tabuliformis. Next base: position 603,125,725 of record CM062820.1, read on the forward strand.
CACTGTTTGATCTATGCGCATATGCTTACATCTTGAATACATGTGAATCTGTGTTTAATCTAAGTGTGCAAACTGGGTAAATTTAATAAATGTTTGCTTAAAGACCCTTCTAAGTAGATCTAATTTACAATACTTCATCAAATAGATTAGATCTGTAAACAACGTGCTAATAATTAGTAAATATTATTTTGGGACGGATCTGCGCGAAACAGAGCAGCGCGACGCTGCAGAACAGTGCACGAAACCTCCAGACCACATCTAGACATCCCAAGGGTGGGGAACCTAGTTCTAGCACCCTCCCCTGCTACCTGGGGTGAGACCTCAGTCCGCGCTCCATTGGATGTTACCGAAAGGACCGGTAGCTGTGGGATTTGTTTGGCTCAATAATTCTTTTGAACCTGGGTCAGGCTCATACAAGCCAACACCTATCAAAGGAAGGGTGGTTAGAATACTACCTGTATACGAAGATCCATTAAATTTTCTTTGCATCCTTCCCCACTAAGTTGTACAAGAGGATCGCGAAGCTAGCAGATAGCCAACGAAGGTGTAAACTCGACAAACCTATTGTGTGGACTCCAGAATTGGTGCACCGACTGGAAGTATCAAAAGATAATATCGTGCACATTGTCGATCATTGGCTCGATCGAATCATACGAGGATTCATAATTGAATTTGTGGTAGATACCTCAGTTAGCTATATCGATGTAGAATGACACTTCCTCAAGGGACCGCGAGGTAAGTATGTTAAATCTTTGAACACTTGGATTAAAATACTACTGTGTGAAAAGTGGGTTATGCGAATAAATTGATGTTTTGGGCTACGCAGAGTGGGAGAATAGCCCCTTGATTTCACCTCCGCGAGGGAGCGAAGAAGAGCTCGTGAAGGTCTCACCAAGAAGTGCAATAAATCTGATAAAGCAGATAATTCCGCGCATACCACCCCCACCCACACCACCACCAGTTTCATCGTCTTCACCCCTGTTTTCGCCCATACCACCTCCGCCACCACCGCGAAGCAGTATGGCAAGCACGATAAAGCTACTAGTGTTCAAGGGAGTAGGGAATGAAGATCCAAACCAGTTTTGGTTCATAATAAAAGCTGTATCGGAAGCACAGAGTGTCATGGATGATAATATAAAGAAGGAAATGTTGGTCAGCGCTCTACAGGATCGCGCACTAACCTGGTACATTAAGCATTCCAATGACAATCCAAATGCGAGGATTGCATATATCCAAGTTGTGCTAAACAAAGAATTTAGCAGGCCAAAGTTTAAGGCCCAGTCGATCATTGGATTCAAGGAAATCACAATGCTACCAGGCGAGACCTCGTGGGAGTTGGATCAAAGACTGAAGTGCACAATTCACGAAGTGAACATGACATTAACTGATGGGCAACATCGTGAATGGTTTGTAGAATCATTAACACTGCATCTACAGAATGCATTGTCGCAACAAAGGCTAACCACTTAGGCTGAGACTTTAGAGGTCGCAACGAGATTGCATGAGACTCCAATACAAGATCCTAACCTGGGAGTTCAGTAGATTCACGTACAGTTGAAAAATTCGTGCCTAGAAATGCAGAGTTTGAAACAAGATAGGACAACCCGCCCAGAGATGTGCGATGAGGTATGGTGCGTAAAATGCAAGGGCCAGGGGCACAACAAGGATGACTATCTGGTGTTCCCGAATTACCTTGCGGGACAAGGGCCAATGCCACTAAGACTGGAGGCACAAGCAGGACCAAGCACGGTGCCTGCACTATGGTACGTGATTTGTCAAATAGGAGGAATGCATGCTATAGATAATTGCCATCTATTATAGAAGTATACACAGAATTCACAATAGTTGTTCTGTAATTTCTACAGGTTAGTAGGACACGATGAGCACACTTGTAGAAGTTATGAGTTGATGATGGATCAAAATCCTACCTACAAAGTTCAGGCCGAAACGTGGCCCCTCGATCAAAACGTAGGAATGGTGTGCACCGGATTTCAGGGGCATGGATGAGGCCGAGTTGGAGGGGGACCAGGAAGAGGTCATGGACAACTAATATGTTACAATTGTGGAGGGACATGGCATTATGCCTGTAATTTTATGAATCCAATGCGACCATCATGCTTGTATTGTACGTTGTTTGACCATGAGACAGAGGATTGTCCCACATTGATAGTAAGGTTGCACGATAAAGGAGCACTCGAACCTCCCCCAACTCAGAACCTACAAATGATGAGGTCTGAGCTGCGCGAGGAAGACCCTAATGTAAATATCGTGCTCTGAAGTGGTATTACGATAGGGGATGACAAAGGTAATCAACCTAAAGAAAGTACCTGGGCTCGCAAGGCTCCAACGAAGGAACGAGAATTCGATTTGGAGCGCATTAAGGAGAACTTCATGGAAGCTAAGAGGAGATTCGCAGATGCCTCCATTTCAGGAAGTAAAGAAAGACTGGAGCCGGAAATGGACCTATCGATGCTCACTACATTCTTGGAGACATGCATGAAGCTGCTGTGTGACAACAAGGTTGTAAAGGGGCTGCAAGAACTCATAACTAGATGCGTTGGGACCACACCAGGAGAACCGCGCATAGTCCGGAAGCTCAGGAAGCACACGACGTGAATAGGAAGGGAGATGAGATTGACCGCGCAGATTGGGGAATATGAGATGGACCAAGTGATTCTGGATCTAGGATCGAACGTGAACGTCTTGCTAAAGCAGACATGGGAGCGCATGGGCAGACTTGTGTTGCAATGGTCTCCTATCCAACTGTGAATGGCGAACTAGGAAAAGATCCTACCTATGGGGAGATTTCAGGGAATCACAGTAGATATTGAAGGGGCAAGCATGCTAGTAGATTTTGAAGTGATAGAGATTGTTGATGACAACAATCCCTACTCTGCACTGTTGGTAATAGATTGGGCCACTGACATGAATGGAGTGATAAATCTAAAGAAACGCAAGGTGATCTTTGAGAAAAAGTCTCTACGCATAGTGGTACATTTAGACCCTACAGAGGGATTTCGCTACATGGAGTTGGTGCGCAACTACGATATCAAAGATGACTTAGACTGCATCTACAAAATAACCACGTGGGAGCAAGACTGGGTAAATCCAACCGCGGATGGCAGAATCTCATGGGAGCGCAAAAGGTCCTGCACATCTGATTCTGATGAGGAGATAAAACGATGGAAGAACAGATTACACGAGGTAATCACACTCAACTGTAACATGATGACAAGGTCACTATGTTGCATAGAAATAGAGGTAAGATATCTGCCTACGTATGATGGGTTAAGCGAGGTGGATGAATTTCTGAACAAATTTGAACGAGAAGTGCCAGAACAAAAACGCTTGGACACTTTAAAATGGGTACTGTGAGCTATGCCCACAAGATGGTGGGTAGGCACCAAAGAAGTTTTGAGGACTGGCATGAATGCAGAAGGATGATGCACACGTGGTTTGGGAAGCCTCATATGCAGTTAAAAGACAAGTATGATGAATGGGATGATCCACGTGCACACCTCGCAAAATGGACAAAGGTCTATGGGGAAGAGCCACAATCTGATTGGGTGCACTTGTTCTGTCATACCCTGGATATTATACCCATTAATTGGTATATAGAAATGGAGCTTCGCCATGGCATGAACGAATGGGATATCCTGCGTGAAGGATTCCTGTTAACATTCACGTTTGAGGATTATTGGTGGGATACTGTTGATGATGCACTACAAGCAGTAAAATCAAATATCTTTAAAATACCCCAGGAGCCAATGGAAATGCTTCAACATGAATGGGAAACCTAGCTGAGCTGCGCACTGGAGTGTTACAATGTGAACATTGAAGAAGACGACGAAGATCTACGAAAATTTAACATCCCAGAAACTAAAGGCTATCACAAGGTTCAAGGGCCATTGATTGAAGACCCTAACATTATTGCACCGGTAAAGACAAAGAGGGTAAACATTGGTACGAAGGCCGAACCAAAGTATACAACGCTTGATCACTGCTGGGATGATGCCATGGTGGATAAGGTCGCTGAGTTACTCCGTGAGTACCAAGACTTATTCCCGACCAAGATCATGGACTTAAAGGGGATCATTGGCAATTTGGGGGTGATGACGATCACGCTGAAACCCGATGTGAAGCCAATTAAGCAGAGGCCTTATCGATTGAATCCGAAGTACAAGGAAATGGTATGCGTATAACTAGACAAAATGCTCGTAGCTAGAATCATTGAGCCAGTGGAAGAATCCGACTTGGTAAGCCCTATGGTAGTACAGGAGAAGAAGAAGAAGGGTGAGATAAGAATATGCATGGACCTTAGGAAATTGAATGACGCCTGTGTGCATGACCCATTCCTGACTCCGTTCATAGCTGAAGTATTGGAAAATGTCAGCGGGCAAGAAGCATATTATTTTTCTGATGGGTTCTCAGGGTGCCACTAGATCAAAATTGTGCCAAAAGATAGGAGAAAGACCACCTTCATGACTGAGTGGGGCTTCTTTCAATACATCATTATGCCATTTGGGTTAAAGAACGAGTTGACCATCTTTTCGCGCATAGTTGTTGCAACATTCAAAGAATATATCCAAAAATTCCTCGAGGTCTATTTGGATGATTGGACTGTATTTGGATTGGTTAAGCACCATGTAGCAAGCTTACGCTTGATGCTGGATACTTTCCGACAACACCAAATCGCACTGAACCTCAAAAAATGTACGATCCTCATTCCCTTTGGGAACCTGTTGGGACATGTGGTCTACAAGTAGGGACTAATGGTAGATCTCGTGAAGATTGTTGTAATTCTAAATTTGGAAGCACCGCGAAGTGTTAAATAGTTGCACGCTACCTTGGGACATACGGGGTACTACAGGAAGTACTTCAAAACCTATGCCCAAATCGGCGAGCCAATGGAGAAACTATTGAAAAAGGATGTCATGTTCTGCTGGAATGATGATTGCATGAAGAGCCTAGATGTATTAAAAGAGAAATTGGCCTTTGCCCCAACCCTGGTCTTCCCAAAATGGGATGTGGAGTTCCATGTCCATGTTGATGTGTCATGTATAGCGCTGGGAATAGTGCTAACACAAGAGGGAGGAGAGGGATTGGATCACCCTATCTCGTTCACAAGTCGCAGGTTGTCCAAAGCAAAAAAGAAATATTCCACAACTGAATGCGAGGGGTTGGCTATGGTGTACATGCTCCAAAAATACCAACACTATTTGCTAGGAGGACATTTCAAGATGTATACAAACCATTCCACGCTAAAATACTTGGTCAATAAGCTTGTGTTTGGGGGGCACATATGTAGGTGGCTCTTATTGTTCCAAGAATATGACTTTGAGGTCATGGTGATGCCTGGACACTTGAACGCGGGACTGGATCACTTGTTGCGTATTGAGACAGGAGAGGAACTTACTAGTTTGGAGGAAGGATTACCTGACGCATAGCTATTTGCTATGTGCGTCGCGGACGGGCACTTTGAAGATATAATCCACTTTCTGACAATAGGGACTACGTCAAAGGAATACTCCATCCAGCAGAAGAAGGAACTGGTGGTGTGCACAGATGATTTTTTTGTCATCACGCGGCACCTATACAAAATGGGAAATGATGAGATACTATGAAGGTACATACCTGAATTTGAATGAAGTTAGATCCTCGCGGAAGCACATGGGGGCGCTACAGGAGGACCCTATGCCGGATGAGTGACCGTGCAAAAGATTCTTCCGCAGGGTTGTGGTGGCCAACCCTTCATCAGGATTCAAAAGCACACTGTAAGGCCTGTGATATATGTCAAATTATAGGTAAACCATCACAAAGGAATGAGATGCATTTGAATCCACAAATGACGCTGCAGCCCTTTGAAAAGTGGGCAATTGACTTTGTAGGACCTATCAAACCTCAGGGAAAAACAGGCGCGCAATACATTATCACCACGACAGAGTACCTGAATCATTGGGTGGAAGCACGATAGTCAAAGAGTGCTCAGTTGCCACGGTTGCAAATTTTTTGTTTGAACATGTGTTGACTCGATTTGGCTGTCTGAAAATCTTAATGAGTGATCGTGGTACACATTTCCTCAACGAAATCATCAGCGTGCTAACAGAAGAGTTCCAGTTGTATCAGCAGAAAAGCACTCCGTATCACCCACAAGCCAACGGGATAGAAGAAGCATTCAAAAAAATACTGGAGACTTCCCTAACCAAAGTATGCAACGCGTAGTGGAGCGATTGGGACCTACATGTACTCGCAGTACTATGGGCTTATAGGACAATGTGCACGAAATTGATGGGACAGACACCTTTCCAGTTGGTTTATGGCGTGGAAGCTGTCATGCTAATGGAATATATTGTACCTAGTCTACGCATAATAGCACTCATAGGCATGACGGACCGTGAAGCCCTAGAAGAGATTCTTGGGTAGGTGGAAGAAATTGAGGAGGAACGGTTCTTGGTTGGCTTTCATCAGCAGGTGCAAAAGCAACATGAGAAGGCCTAACATGATCACCATATTAAGTTGCACACCTTCAAGGTAAATGATTTAGTGCTGCTATATGACAATAAGTTTGATAAATTCCCCGAAAAATTCAAAATGCATTGGCTCGGACTATACGTTGTTAAGGAGGTCACCGATGGAGGTGCGGTACAACTAGTCAAACTAAATGGAGAGCCTTTCCCAGGCAAAGTTAATGGTAGCTGCTTAAAGCCCTACATGGGTGGCCTAGCTATCTGACTAGCCGGTAGAAGCACAATATTTGTGCTCCAAGGATCCAAACAAAAGTGCGGGACTATAAAAAAATGCAAGGGATCCAGGCACAGATGCAAAGGAGTAGTTCTGACATCACGGTCTTGGAACAACGCGTACAGCAAATCCAACAAGCGGTAGCTCAGTGCGTTGTTGATCTTGTCGTAGTTCGAGAATAGTTTGAGGGACTCCGCATAAATATCTCCATGCCAACAGAGTGACTCGAGGGCGAGTCACGATGATTGTGTTGGGGGCCTGTTGGGCATGGAATACCCCAAGGCATGTTTTGGGGATTAAAGCCCAAGTTTTGACTGAATCTTTTTGTAAAAGCTCCAGTGAATTGCGGGCACGGGGCGCAAAAGTGTAATAGAGTCACAGGGTTGTCTACCCTAGTTTTTGTAATGTAATGTTGGAAAGATAGACCTAACCATGGTCTACAGACCATGGGATTGTATAAATAGAATGAGGCTCTAAGTGTAAAAGAAAATGAATAATGAATAGAAGAAAGGCATGAGAAGTCTAAGTGATTGAGTCGAAGTGTGAAGTGTGTCTGTGGTTCGTAGAGTAGGAGAAGGCTCTGCAGCTGAGTGCGTAGAGGCCTAGTAGTCCGTAGTTGAGTGCGCAGACCCCTGCAGCTGAGTGCGCAGAGAATATTGAGTCTATAACCATTGGGAAAATCAATAAAGAGAAGTTTTGCTATAATTCTGTGTATATTTTCTTGGTTTAATACATGATTGGATATAATTTTCAAGTATACTATTTATTTACTGCTCGAACTTGTATGAATGTTTTGTATTAGTAATTATAACTTAAGACATTCAAGTAGGCGAAGGTAATTAACTAACACTAGAAGATAAGTAAGATCTTGTGTAGTAGCACAGAGCGCGACACAACCCTTGGTTAGGGTTGCACAAAGGCAGTATATCAGGTTGTGAGGAATGGGGAGTGCACGAATCAACTTGCACGCAGGAACAAAACAAAGGACCAGTCTTACCTCTCAGACATCTCAAGGGTGCGAAAACCTGGTTCTAGCACCCTCCCATACTACTTCGGGTGAGACCTCAGTCTATGCTTCACGGACTGTTGCTGAAAGGGCCAGTAGTACAGGGATTTTTTTGGCTAATTAACTCTGAACCTGGGTCAGGCCCCAACAAGCCAACAATTGTCTCTTACTCATCCAACTAACTGCACCTCCAAATAGGTTAAACACATACCCACTTGTAGATCTTCTCTAGTCTAGATCTCCAGCCTAGTCTGCATGAACAAAGCCACGGATGTACAAGACTTTGTCCAATCTTGGTCTTCCTTGGTAGCACAAACCATAATCACTAGTGCCACACAAATACCTAAAAACCCGCTTCACTGTTGTCCAATGCTCCTTCCCTGGTTTTGACATAAACCTACTCAATACTCCCACTGCACGTGAAATGTATGGTTTAGTACAAACCATTTCATACATCAGGCTACCGACTGCACTTGCATATGGAACACACGACATGTCCTCTTCCTCTTCTTGTGTCCTGGGACACTGTTTAGTAGATAACTTTACACCTACAAGAATAGGAACCTTCATCGGTTTACTATCCTGCATATTAAACCTCTGTAGTATTGTCTCGACATACTTCCTCTGGTTTAACCATAGTTTCCTCTTTGCCTAATCTCTCTTAATTTCCATGCCCAAAATATGGTTTGCAACACCAAGATCTTTCATGTCGAATTTGGAGGACAATTGGGTCTTCAAATCCTAGATAATTTCTTTTGTCATTTCCAACCAGCAACATATCATCCACATACAAGACTAGATAAATAACATGGTCACCAATTAATTTAAAATACACATAGTGATCTACTTTGCTTCTAGTGAAGCCAAGTCCTTGTATAAATGTATCAAATTTCTGATACCACATCCTTGGTGACTGTTTTAACCCATACAGAGACTTTTTTAACTTGCATACCAGTTCTTTCTTACCCTTCACCCAAAGCCTTCAGGTTGCTTCATGTAGATCTCTTCTTCTAGATCCCCATGAAGAAATGTTGTCTTCAAATCCATCTGTTCCACCTCAAAATAAAAAGCAGCAACAACAAATAAATGTAATCTAATAGAAGCTACCTTGGCAACTAGAGAAAAAATATCACAAAAATCAATTCTCGACACCTAGGAATAACCTTTTGCTAACAACCAAGCTTTGTATTTCTCCACCTTTCTTTCTTCATTTATCTTCTTCTTGAACACCCATTTGTTGCAAATGGATTTCCTTCCAGCCGACAACTCCACTAGATCCCAAGCCTCATTTTTTTGTGCAAACATGCCATTTCATCAACCATGGCCTCTTTCCAAAGTTTTGCATCCTCTGAATCTACTGCTTCCTTCACAGTTCTGGGATCATCATCAGTAATAGATAAAGCAAAATTTTAATAGAAATCAGATGGACTATACCTTTCTGGTTGCCTTCTTTCTCGAATTGATCTTCTCACAATCGGAGTTTGTGGCTCTTCATCTTCTGATTCCTCTTCTACTATAGAGTCTGATTCTTCCTCCTTAAGCTCAAACTCTATCTTCTCAAGTTCCTTTGGTTGGACTTCATGTTTAATAACATCTTTCACCTCTTTGAACACCACATCTCGGCTGTACACAACCTTCCTTATTACTGAGTTCCAAAGCTTATAACCTTTAAACCATTCTTCTACCCAATAAAGATGTGTTATAGAAATTTTTGGGCACTGCAATCCCAAGCATAAAATTTCCATAAACCAAGGGCTCCTAAGTCCCTAAAAGTGTTGTTCCAACCCCTAAAGGAACAAGGTCAACTAATTACAGCTTCTCCCAGAAGTTCTCCATGAAAAACTACTCAAAACTGGTCAAAACTGGATCCTTTCACCTGCTCCATAGGAAAAGTGGGTTGCATCTCACCTAAATACACACAGTGGGTGCGTTGCATTTCAAAAATCCCTTCTATGGGGTGCGATGGGCGAGAAAGGACAAATGGCAGTGTCAATCCGCGAGGTGGAAAAGCATGAAATCTTCCAGAAACTTCTCCTGTGACACTTGCCTCTCTGAATTCGACCAAGGGTGAGTAAGAGATCATAAATATCCAAGTGGAAGCAAGAACTATCAGAGGGAAGACACTAATCAAATCACAAGCTGACTCATCTCCCTTAAAGACATTTATATATGGATCCCTCATCCCAAAGATCCAAGGGCTGGAATTTTGCATCTTGTAAGGAATTGTTGTTGGTTTCTTGAGGCAACATCATAGTGTTGGGTGATCTAAGCTTTGCATGAGGTGAAGAAGGGCTTACTTGCTGAGAGGATGATGCTGGGTCAGAACAACTGGTTGTAACTCTCTTGGCTCTTTCTTGATTATCAATAAAGCTATTCAAGTTTTCCTCCATACTCTTGTGTAATTTATGTTTTGTGCATTTGTATGGTCAATTTACATCTGATCCTAGATTGTTTATGATAATAGATCCATGTTCTCGTATAGTGTTATGCTGCTTTGATTCTATAGGTACTCTGTGAAGCTGGGTATACAAGAAAGCAAGTAGCAAAGGACTATCAGAAGAGAGAGGAATCGAACAAGGAACCAAGCGCAAGACAGAGGTTGGTCTCCTCTATTCTTCTCTCATCTATCTTTCATAAAGGAAAATGAAAGTAGTTTTACTTTGTTTGTTTCTAAGGCAGCTACCCGCCTTAGTGGGATTAGCAGTTCTGCATAGACACTTTTCCCAGAAACAAAATGGCGACTCCGTTAGGGAGCGACTAGGTTGTTTGTTTATCTACATTTGTTTACTTTATAAACTTACAGACAGAGCCTGAAGTCGAGCCAGGTAGCCTTCAAACTGCATTTGCTATGCAAATGAAAAGTAGATAAATGCCGCTTCAGTCAATCTCTGGGTTTTGTTTATGAATTAAACAACTGATTTACAAAGTCTCTAATTGCCCTTGTGGTGGCTCTAGTAACCTCCTTAGATCTACCCCTGTGATTGATTTACTAATTACCACTTGCTCGGCCAAAATCCCTAAACTGAACTGCAAACTATGACCCGGAACCCAATCAAAGTCTCGTCCCTGGCCCAGTGCACTGTCTGTTCTGTGAATCTCAAATTCAATGCACTTCCCGAGTGTAGTAGGTGCGCTGCATTTCAAATTCACCGTGTTACAGGTGTGCTGATCAGACTAGGCATTGTTCCTAAATTTTGGTTTCTGTGTTCACTCTTTTCAGATCTATTCAGGAGTTTTGCTACCTGTAGTCAGTACACCTCTGTTTGAAACCCCTTTCCTTGCTGTTATTCCGCCTCCATTGTGCAAAGAACTGTAAATGTTTTTATGTATTTGTTGAGTCATTTTCAGTTCTCCCTTACAAAGAAGTAACGTAATTGTACTGTCGTTTCTTGATTTGAAAGTGTCGCAAGTGTCGTTTTCAGTCATAGAAGAGAATCTGATTGTTCTTGATAGTTGATTACCCTGTTACTATTGTATTTGATCTGAATTAGTAGTTTTTCTAGTGTCGAAAGCAAGTTTTCATTTCCAAATCGCAAAGTGTTGTCGTTGTCTTCATTTTGATTTTGAAAAGAAACTTGTTAGTAATTGTTGTTTTGAAAAATAATTCAGATTTGCGCATTGGCTTTCTTTTATCATTCACATATTAGGAAGGCTGAAAACAAATACATGCATGTGCATTTTCATTTAGACTGTTTTATTGGTTTGATTTAGGACGGTGCATATAGTGTGTGCTCTTTGCTCTTTGCTGAAAGAATATTGTCTCTCTTTCCTTAGTAGCTAGGATTTTCATTGCACAAAGAAGATAAAACGATTATTTATCATCTTAGATTGCATTTTAGGAATTGTAAATCTACATCACGCGGTGAAACTGAAAGGAAAATTTCTTAAGCAAAATCAACTATAAATAAATTTAATGAATCTAACAACGCTTTGGAACCTAACGCACAACATCTAGAAGTCTAGGCTAGACACATATTCCGACGTCGTAAAGCCTGGTAACTATTGTTCTCACTGTTGGTTGGGTGATTCCTCCACTTTGAGACGATAAGTGCCAGTATGGACTTGTGCTCCCACATACTGTTGAGTATATTTTGGGAGACCACAATAGGCTTAATCCTTTATCCATAGGATGCCGTGTCTGCCGCCCTATCGATCGCAATGCACTGAACACAACATTCGGGAAGATTGACTGCCGTACCGTAAAAAGTATTCTGCAGTTTTTCGATTGGTTTGGTAATCCCTCTGTCTAGATTTCCAAAGCAGTCCCTTTTGTTCCTTTTCAGACTCCTTAACGGAAAAGGTCCATCTGAGCACTTGTCACTTCAGGCTCATTAAAAATCGAAGGCGACTAGAGTCATCTTTTGTTTTTCTCGACTCTTAAAAATTGAAAAAACAAGTTGTGTCAAAGCGTCTAAAATTTATTTTAAACGGAATAATCATCACCTTTCCTACGTTGGTCTTAGGTTGAGAAAATGGAGTCCACCAACCAAGCAGTTCCCCTTGAAGGAATTCCTAGTCCCTTCTCCTCTTGGGGAGATGTTGGTGCACCCCATATGGCCACATTGTCACTTCCAGGATTGACAATCGGCTTGCCCGTATGGCTTTTCTCAACCTCTGTTGTTCAGAACACCGTAATTCCTGAACAATCGAGTCAGCAACTAGACAATTCCATAGTTACCCCCCAACCTTCTACTTCGTCCAATTCTTCCTCTCCTCCTTCATCTTCGCTTGATGAGGCTAGTAAAGCAAAAAATCAAGTACCTGAGAAGAAGAAGGAAAAGAAGAAGAAAGAGAAGAAGAAGAAGGAACCAAAGGCAAGAAGGGGCAACCAAGCGTCGTCTAGCGAAAACCCACACACTGCACCGACCAGGCCTAAATCGCCATGTGTCATTTGCAAAGGAGACCACTATCATAGAGATTGTCCTTGCATCCCACAGATCTTAAGGGACTGGTCTCCTCGTTTGCACAACCCTATTTCGTCAACCTCTAATGATCATGTTGATAACACACCGTCGACTAGTGAAAGTGAAGCCCCTAGACAAAAAGGAAAAAGCAAATTTCCTTGTAAACTGTGTGAAGGCGATCATGCCGTCCACCGTTGTCCCTTCTTAGACGAGGCTAAAAGAGTTTTGGACGATCGTCCGGTTTCACTGTTACGACTTCCTCCTGGATATAAGAAACTCTTGCCGAGTCTGTCACTAGTTGAGAATCCGGTTGACCCGCCCAGGTGGTCAGCCGAAGCATCTATCATTGAAGATAAACCATCTGAACCCATACCAGACGAAAGTCAAAAGGTCGAGGCGACAGTTGACCCGGTCTTGCCTTCAGAGGTTCCATCTTCAGATGATACAGTCACCGAAGAGAACAAGGATGACACCGTCCAAATTCTTTTCATAAACACAGACTCCGATGAACATGGGGGAAATTTACCCATTCCTTTACCGCAGGAAGGAAGTTCGTCAGAGTCGTACCCGACTGTCTATTCGGTCCCACCTCCAAGCAACCTGGTTGTCTCCTTCGACTGGAATCAACTAGGCAGACCCCGTTTACCAGCTAGTGTACCATTCCGAATCATTGCTCAAATATATAGAATGGTTATGGCCGGTACCATCATAGATGAAGGGGCTTCTATGAGTATCCTTTCCTCGACTGCTTGGAAAGCACTTGGTTCGCCATCGCATTTGCCTGAGATGAGAAATCTAACAGGCTTTGACAAAGGAACCAGTCGACTGTTAGGGATCCTTCCCAATGTGCCCATAACGTTGAGAGGGAAAACCATTCAAATGAATGTAATGGTAGTCCAAGGACCCCTGGATTATAATCTACTCCTTGGACGAGACTATATTTATTGCATGGGAGCCATTGTCTCATCACTCTTTAGAGTAATGTGTTTTCCGCACGAAGGAAGAGTGGTCAAGCTCGTAGACCAGTTTTCATTTCCTGGTTCACACATGGCAAATAGTCATATACCATCCCTAAATGGTCTTTTCATGCAAGGAATGTCTCATCAATCCCCAGTCCTTCTACCTGATGAGCGCGAGTGATTCGGGGGACATGACTGAAACCCAGGGGGCATGCACCCTGGTCTGCTTCGGCAGGAAAACTTTAGATGTAGGATAGGTTTCCGCGAGAGATATATGACTAGTCTGACACTCCCATTCGTAATTGGAAAAGGTGGTTGGAGTGGAACAAGATTCCCTTGTCAAAGTTATGTGAGTGGAGGCGTCTGCGCCATTCACCTTTGTCTATTTCGGTGGACATCACCGAGGAAGTGTTTTGTTTGTGGTACAAATAGAACAATCTTTGGTAACCTGAAAGAGGTAGGCCTTTTTGGAAAAACAAATTTTTTGTTTGCGAAATTGTGGGGTAACCATGAAACTCTATGCCTCTATACCTGGGGGCATGCAAACCTTTTGGCATGCAAGCGAAGAGTGACCATTTATATTTTTTTAAATTTGTAGGTCATCTAACCCTTTAAACTCGTAGGATTGGTCGTTTCCTAACTTGCATAAAGAAAGGATGTGGGGCAAAGCTTTGAAATAATGTCATTTTTATATGAGACATTCTTATTATACGACTGGATTAATCGAGCAGTTTTAACGTGGACTTCATGCTCGTTAAAAAATAAACATAAGCAATGAGCAAATGTTTCCCCCAGCGTTTAAGCTCAATAAAAAATGAACTAATTTCTGGTAAATAACTGTCGTGAATGTAGTACTTCAGCCTTTAAAGCCTTGGTCGTGTTCTCATCATCACCTCCACTCTGTATTGGCCGATCATTCACCTCCATTTGATTGTTTACCCCTTTTGAGGAACAGCTGCGAAGAGTGATCCTGTTAGCCATCCTTGTAACACTGCCGTGATTGGAAAATTCCAAACCTTACCTAGAATCAGCTGCTACCCAAATTTATCACTCGTTCCTCAAAGACGAGTCTCCTTTAAGCTCTTTTCAACTGACTCATAAAATATGAAAAGATTGCCGAGCCATTGGCCTCCCCATCTCGTTAAAGGGACCGGAAGTGTTATCCCTTCTTTATATTTTAATCTTTTTGGACCCGAGGGATTATTACACAAAAAGATCGAGCGCTTGTTTTGTTCGGCTCATTAAAAGTATCGAAAATTCATCCCTTCTGTATTGTTTTATACTTTTTCGGACTTAAGGGATTAGATGACGAAAAAGGATTTTTGGAGTTTCCTTTACGTCCCTTTTCAGACTCTCTAAAATTGAAAAGGACTGAGTTATCTTTGTCGTTAAACTCGTTAAAACCTAATAGCGACAAACTTGTCCATAGCGGACAAGAACGAGTTTCACTATTGCTAGGCTCGTTAAAACATAGCGATGGGTTTGCCCGAAGGGAAAATTATAGAACAAGCATATGTTATCCTCCTCAAGCTTGAAAAAAATAAAAAGGTACTAGTCAGCAATGACTGGGGAGAAATTGGGAAGAAAACTTGAAGAAACTTTGTTGGTAGCAAGTCGCTCTTGAACATGACACTTTCACTTCGCATCCATGTCGGGTTGGGTTGTTTCATTCACCGGTCACATCACCATGGTCACATCACACCATCCACATTTGGGGTTAATGCTACCAATCCATCATGTTAGTGTCGTTGGTATGTTCAAGAGAAGTCACTCAGAGAATTCACCTGTGTCTCACCCACTACAATACATTTATGCTCCATTCTTTCATGACCGCCACCCTGAACCTTATATCACCACACCATTTTCACCTCCATTAAAATCATTTTCTCCATTCCGTGTCATTGATGTGGGATTCATTAAGGCCCTCCTATGACGGATCGCTTCTTGTTGACATCAGCTCATTATCCAAGAAGTCGATCTAGGAACACCCATTTCAGTAATTTGAAGCTTGCATGCCTCAATGGCAAGTTTCTCACTTCCGACGACAGGTTTACACCAATGGCCTTCGACCGAAAGATTTTGCATGTTGTTCGACACCAAGTCCCTTATTCACACCACGTGAATTGTACTGTAGTACCTTGAGGATCATTATCATTATCGGTGATTCCTCTCGCGCATGTTAATAGCTTACATCATTGGCTGGTAATCAGGCGATTTCTTTCCATTTTTGACTCCAGAACATCTCTCACATGGATCGACTTGTACTTTGAGTGAAGATCGAACAAGATTGAAGACCCCGGATCTAGTTTCATCCATCTGGGCTACGATATATATTCAAGAAAATAAAGACATCAAATTTACATCATTGCTGCACAGATAATCATCCAATCTATGGGATGATGGCTCCTCCAGAATCATCAGTCTACACTCAGACGATTGTCTGTCCTATGTACATGAAAGTGAATTTATAAATTTGAGCATGGGAATTCAAGCCTCAGCTATATCATGAAAATATTATGAAGATAATGTATTGTATTGTATCTTATTACAAGTCTCCTTCCAGCTTGAAAGAACTTCGGATCCTCATGATAAAGCATTTCACCTGACATCAAAAAATATTAACGACCTCATGCTTCAGGGGGCAACTCTTATAGACATTTTTGGGCACTGCAACCCCAAGCATAAAATGTCCATAAACCAAGGGCTCATAAGTCCCTAAAAGTGTTGTTACAACCCCTAAAGGAACAAGTTCAACTGATTACAGCTTCTCCCAGAAGTTCTCCATGAAAAACTACTCAGAACTGGTCAAAACTGGATCATTTCACCTGCTCCATAGGCAAAGTGTGTTGCATCTCACCTAAATACACATAGTGGCTGCGTTGCACTTCAAAAATCCCTTCTATGGGGTGCGATGGGCGAGAAAGGACAAATGGCAGTGTCAATCTGCGAGGTGGAGAAGCATGGAATCTTCCAGAAACTTCTCCTGTGACACTTGCCTCTCTGAATTCGACCAAGGATGAGTAAGAGATCATCAATCTCCAAGTGGAAGCAAGAACTATCATAGGGAAGACACTAATCAAATCACAAGCTGACTCATCTCCCTTACAGACATCTATATATGGATCCATCATCCCAGAGATCCAAGGGCTGGAATTTTGCATCTTTTAAGGAATTGTTGTTGGTTTCTTGAGGCAACATCATAGTGTTGGGTGATCTAAGCTTTGCATGAGGTGAAGAAGGGCTTACTTGCTGAGAAGATGATGCTGGGTCAAAACAACTGGTTGTTACTCTCTTGGCTCTTTCTTTATTATCAATAAAGATATTCAAGTTTTCCTCCATACTCTTGTGTAATTTATGTTTTGTGCATTTGTATGGTCAATTTACATCTGATCCTAGATTGTTTATGATAATAGATCCATGTTCTCATATAGTGTTATGCTGCTTTCATTCTACAGGTACTCTGTGAAGCGGGGTATACAAGAAAGCAAGTAGCAAAGGACTATCAGAAGAGAGAGGAATGGAACAAGGAACCAAGCGCAAGACAGAGGTTGGTCTCCTTTGTTCTTCTCTCATCTATCTTTCATAAAGGAAAATGAAAGTAGTTTTACTTTGTTTGTTTCTAAGGTAGCTACCCGCCTTAGTGGGATTAGCAGTTCTGCATAGTCACTTTTCCCTATAACAAGATGCACTTTTCATATTTACTATCCAAATTTGTTCTTTTCTCATTTGGAACATGTACATATGCATCACATCCAAATACCCTTAGATGTGAAAGAGAGGGTTTCTTACCAGTCCATACCTCTTGTGGAGTTTTATCCTCCAATGCTGATGAAGGTGATCTATTGACCAGGTAACATGCAGTCTCCAAAGCCTTTGCCCAGAATTCTTGTCCTAACCTGACACCACTGAGCATGCTTCTCGCCCTTTCCATCAACGTCTTGTTCATTTTTTCTGTAAATCCATTTTTTTCATGTGTGTATGGAGTAGTCTTCTGTCGTGCTATACCACACTTATTACAGAATTCTTCAAATTCCTGCTTGCAAAACTCTCCACCATTATTTGTCCTCAACACCTTTATCTTCTTCTCTGTCTGGTTTTCCATAAGATCCTTAAATTCTTTACACCTATCAAAGACTTCAAATTTCTTCTTGAGGAAATATATCCATGTATTCCTTGAGAAGTCATCTATAAATGATACATAGTACATAGACTTACCAAGTGATGGAACCTTCACAGGTCCAAACACATCACTGTGCACAATCTCTAATATCTGTTTCACCCTCTTACCACCAGAGAGGAAACTCACTCGATTCTGCTTCCCATATACACAATTTTCACAGAAATAAAAAACCAGAGAACTATTATTCATACCTTCTACCATACCTTTACTATGAAGTATTCAAAGATCCTTCTCTCCAATATGTCCAAGCCTTTGATGTCATAGCATGGTCTTTTCTCTAGAGACCCCTAGATTTTCTGCTCCACTTTAAGGAACCATAGAACCGTTGCATCCATCAATAACAGTGCTACCTTGCAGCTAGTACAAAGTTCTAATCTGAACTCCCCGCATCAATGCTAGTGCTCCCTGAACCATCTTGTAGGTATATTTCTCAAACACTGTTTTTACACCTACATCATCCTACTTGCTTACAAAAATTAGATTTCTGGCTAATGTAGGAATATGTAGAACACTCGGAAGTGTTCTAATCCTTCCAACTTGCAACTTCAACTTGAATTTTCCGCGACCAACGATTCTAGCCTTACTGTCATCCCCTAACAGTATATCACCACCATCATATTTCTCATACTCGCAGAACCACTCTCTATGAGGAGTGAAGTGAAAGGATGCACCTGAGTCAATCAACCACACCTCATGATCTACATGTGTACTTGAAGAAGAAGCCAAGTACACATCCCCACCTTCATTTGAGGTGGTTTTCACCTCTGCAGAAGGAGCATCATTAGATACCTTTCCTTTCTCAGGAGCTTTGGATCTAGGAGCGTATCAACGTCAAAAGAAACATCTCATCACTTGGAGATATCTGTGGAGCATCCAGATCATTTGGTTGAGATCTTTTGTAACTCTATTTGTAATTAAAGGAAATTGTTATAGTTTTACCCCTTCCATGGGAATTGTTGTGTAATTGTTAAGATATCATTTTATTTTATAATCACATGAGAATCAAAATATTATGATGATGATATTCTCATTTTAATTAAGATATCTAAAAGAGAAGACTTTTTTGCCCTGAGCGATAGAGTGAAGAATTGGAGAATAGGATTGGAAAAGGGAAACACCAGAGCTCTGTAATCCTGATACTTTTATTAATGCAAATATCAACTTTGTGGTTCAATAAATTCCTTTGAGTAGTTTGTGTGGTTTTTAGTGCACCAACCCCTGCTGAGGAGGAAGGGTCCTCCTTCTTAACAAAGATCACTAGTTAGTTAGAGTAGAATACATAATTTCATAAATATTTCTCAGTTATGTGATTGTTGTTACTGATGCTATTACAATTAATTATGTGTGTAATTTAATTAATTACAATAAGGTTTGGATGGTGTGACAACTTAAGTCCTGGATTGGTCCCTTTGATTAGTGTGGTAGTGAATTATTTGCTTTGTTGTTACAGTTTGGATTGCACTTCCTTTTATGTGTGCAGATTGAATGAGTAATGGTTTTCAAGAGTGCACTAAAATTGTTTGAATGACATATTGGATAAACATATATCAATTATGTGATTTCTGTTACTACTGCTATTAGAGTTAATTCAGTGTGTAATTTAATTAATTGCAGTAAACTTTGGATGGTGTGACAACTTAAGTCCTAGACCGGTCCCTCAGTTTTGTGTGACATTGAATTATTTTCTTTGCTATTACAGTTTGGATTGCACTTCCTTCTATGTGTGCAGATTGAATGAGTGAAGGTTTTCATGAGTGATATGAGAGTGGTTGAATGACAGATTGCATAAATATTTCTCAGTTATGTGATTGATATTACTGCTATTGTTACAGTTAATTCTATGTGTAATTTAATTAATTGCACTAAGATTTGGATGTTGTGACAACTTAAATTCTATATCGGACCCATAGTTTAGTGTAGCAATGAATTACCTAATTTGCTATTACATTTTGGATTTCACTTCCTTTTAAGCATGCAAATTGAATGAGTGATGGTTTTCAAGAGTGTTGCGAGAGTGGTTGTATGACAAATTGTATAAATATTTCTTAGTATGTGATGGTTGTTACTGCTAATGTTACAATTAATTATTCATGTAATTTAATTAATTGTAGTAAGATTTGGATGGTGTGACAACTTATGTCCTGGACCAGTCTCTCAGTTTAGTGTGGTATTCAATTATTTTCTTTTCTATTACAATTTGGATTTCACTTCCTTTTATGTGTGTAGATTGAATGAGTGATGGTTTTCAGGAGTGTTGTGAGAGTAGTTTAATGAAAAATTGCATAAATATTTCTCAGTTATGTGATTATTGTTACTACTATTGTTATAGTTAATTTTGCGTGTAATTTAATTAATTGCAATAAGATTTGGATGGTGTGACAACTTAAGCCCTAGACCGTTCCCACAGTTTAGCGTGGTAGTGAATTATTTTCTTTGTTGTTATAGATTGGATTTCACTTTCTTTTATGTGTGCAAATTGAATGAGTGATGGCTTTTAGGAGTGTTATGAGAGTGATTGAATGATAGATTGCATAAAAATTTCTCATTTATGTGATTGTTGTTATAGTTAAATCTGCGTGCAATTTAATTAATTGCATTAAGATTTGGATAGTGTGACAACTTAAGCCTTGGACCGATACCTCAGTTTAACATGGTAGTGAATTATTTGATTTTCTATTACAATTTGGATTGCACTTCCTTTTATGTGTGAAAATTGAATGAGTGATGGTTTTTAGGAGTGCTGTGAGAGTGGTTGAATGACATATTATCTTATTCTGCATTATTTCTTCGCATTGAATCTGTGTGGAGTGTGTAACAAATTGTTGGATTGTTGAGAGCGTGTGTGAAATGACCTTGGGTTGAGATTATTTTATACTAGTCATCATCTGCTTTAGCATATACTTTGCACGATAGTCTTTTAAAAATTAAATCCTACAAGGACCGATAATTAAATGTAAGAGCAGGTCAAACAACATTAAAATGCAAAAATTATAAGAATAATTAAGTTAAGAAATTTTCTTATTCAAATAATTGTGAGATATAGGCATTAATATTTTATTAACATTTATGTCTTCACGAACCTATGTTGATACAAAATGAATGGAGGAAGCATTCAAGTAATCCTATTTTTTTCTGTCAACGATTCATACCATATCTTGAACATTATATTAATTGAACAAAATATACAATATTTACAACCATGAGGTTCATCTCTGCTTAAGAATGAGGAAACCAGAGAGAAAAATCAAAAGTTTTCTGCCCCTGAAGGGGGAAACCAAAGCTTACAAATTCCAAATTGTTTCTCAAAAATGTGTGGCCATACAAATTACAAAAGAGGGTTGAGCCTTGCGATGTATGGATAATATCATTGGGGGTGGTATAAAATGTGTATTTCCATAAAAATGGGGGTGCCTTAGTTGCAAAATTGGCACTTATGGGCCGAGCATGAGGGGTGCTATCACAGTGATGACCACTGAACCAAAACGAGATTTTTCTGCAAGCCATCGAATGAAAAGAAGGAGAGATAACCAACCTTGTGCTAATCAAGTTTTCGTTGGATAACGCATGCCACTGTGAAGCAAAAATGATGTTGAACTAGAGCCTCCACGTGCCTGAGAGTTTCCATGAGCCTACACTGAATTGGTAGCCTCCGGAAGCTCCTCCACAAAGCAACACTCGTATGGGCTAGGCCACGAGGGAGAAGAGTGGGGAGCTACAGTTGTTGGCGGGGGAGCGATGGGAACATAGGGAGGCAAAGGATATTTGTGAGAGGGGGGAGGGGACAAAATGGCTAGAGAGGAGTGCGCAGGAGACACATCAGAGGAAGGGATGTTAGGAGGGTAGTTGATATCCAAATCTCTGGCCAAATGATTTAGGGAGGAGAACGAGTGGCTTAAGAGTACGTAGAGCTCAATAATTTGGTTGGTGGACTTGGTTTTAGCTTCTTACTTCTCCTTCAGATGCCTAGAGAGGAGGATGTGGAGGGCCTAGAGGGATGAACACCCACGACGAGTATCCTCTTCTTCCATGGCCACAACCTTTTTGCGAATACAGTCAGGTATGTTGTGTTCAAATAAAGTGGCTATGGAGGTGTCATTCAGGGTGGTTGGGGGTCATCCACAACCTCTACCCCGACCTGGGTGACGAGCTCTCCCTCTGTGACCACTCATGAGTGTGATGTAAGGAATTGAGGCACAAGGATGAAGTTAGAGGGAGTGATGAGGATCATGGGGGAAGGAAACCAGATGAAGAATATCAGGGAGACCAGACTAATGCGGGATAAAGAGCCTCGATCGACAGGGTAGTCCACACATTTTGAGGAGAGGGGAAGGGTGGAGTAATGAAGCTAGGTGTTTTCCATGAGCTAAAGGATGCCTTGCACATGCTTGCAAACTTTAGTTTGCCAAGGTGATCATCCTTAGGTCACCTGGATCCGGGGGACTACTACTATTATAGTTAATTATGTGTAATTTAATTAATTGTAGTAAGCTTTGGATGGTGTGACAACTTAATTCCTGGATCGGTCCTTCAGTTTAGTGTGGCAGTGAATTATTTTCTTTGTTGTTACAATTTGGATTGCACTTCCTTTTATGTGTGCAAAGTGAATGAGTGATGGTTTTCAAGAGTGTCGTGAGAGTGTTTGAATGACATAGTAGCTTATTCTGCAATATTTCTTCACATTCAATCTATGTGGAGTGTGTACCAACTTTGTTGACTACTGAAAGTGTATGTTCTGTTAGAGTCAATATTTGCATACTGTGATCAGTGATCAAAATTTCTATTTTCATATTCATTTTAGGTGTCCCACATATAAATTTTTTATCATTACACAAGGTCATGCAAAAAAAATAGTCACTGATGGTAGTCCTAGTCCAAACACATCAATCTTCCATAAATGTGATTACTTGCTAGCATAGTTTCATATCTTGTTGACTATACATCATCCATAAAGTTATTTTTATCATGCCATTTGTGTCAGTCATGAGGTCATTATGTCATCTTGAAATTCAATCCTTTAAGGTCTCATTAGGTCTTTTAGGGTTTTTCAAGGTTTCATTTGGTCATTAGGGTTGCCAAGGTTCCATTCCATTGCATAAGACTAGCAAGTAAAGGGTGATTGTTGAGTTACGAAATGGGTATGTATTTACTGTTAATTCCATCACCTTTTTCCTCTTTTCTTATCTATTTCATATCTTGATACACTAACATATTGATGGATTATGATAAGAAACAGATGAACTACTCTTGATTAAGATTTTGCCACCGTAACTAACTCTTATTCCTTTTTATGCATAGAAACGACAAAAGGAATAGTTGCTATTCCCTAGAGACAGAACATCATAAACCAACAAAGGAAGAATGGGGCGCGTCGGTTCCGGTCAGGTCAGAGGACAAATCAGGAGGATCAACGCTAAATATGAAGAGTGTCAGAAGATAGCATTCAGTTGTGAATCCCTCAGGATCTCTCGATCATGAGGGATCACATTTATCTTTTACCTCTTTCTAACTATAAAAGCAAAATATTGTAGGAGGAAAGGGGATCGATCTCTGTTTATTTCAAATTGTAATTTTAATTTACAGACTCGTGCTATTGGAGGAACACGACTGTATTGTAATGAGACTTGAGTTCAATGGTTAATATATAATTTACGTTGTTGTTCATTCGTATTCTCTGAAGTAGCTTAGCAGTATTCACTGATGGCTAAGGGCCTGAACTATGGTGGATCAAACTGCTATCCTTCGTGCTATATATTTCTGATTCACACAAGTTTGATTGGTTTGATATTTTTCCCATTTTTTGTGAGTTTATCTTATTTGCTATTTACCAATTTCCTATATTGAATGTTAGTACATTTTCTTTACATGTTTCGCAGCATTGTCATTTGATTCTATTTATGCTCATTGTAGATTAAATTAATTAGTCGTTAAGACAGTGAACCTTATTGATTTAATCAGCTGAAAGAGTTTGGTTACCGCTATTGAACTCTCGGTTGACATCATTTCTATTTGATTTGCTTAATTGAGATTGAGTGTGATTTAGATAGAATCAGCTAGAAGAGATTGGTTAATGCTACTACGCTCTTGGTTGATGCTATTGTCAATTGAATTGCTTGTTTGAGATTCGATTACGATTTCAATTGAGGATGAAGTATTGATACAGTTGCAATTTGAGTTTTATAAATGCATCCATTTACTCTTGTATAAAGGGTTTATACTTCAGTTTAAGAAACATTACTCTCTGGATTCATAGCATGCACATATTATGTACACTCTTGGAATAAAATGACTTGCTCGGGTTGATGATTAATGTGAGGTAATTAGGAGTTTTAAAAGACACCTTTTAGCACCCAACATTTTGGCGCCACTGCCGGGGAGAGTGTCACCATTTTACAAAGAGTGATGTATATCTGATAATTGATGTTGGGAAAGAATTGGGTATTGAAAACAAAAGGTAAGAACCTATGTAACGAGCAAGTAAAGTGCTTTCTTCTCCACCTGCTTTTTAGCACAATTACAGAAAATTGAAGTAGGCGTTTGATGTTTGTTTGCTGAGAGAGAACTGGGTATTAAAAACAAAAGGTAAGAACCTGCGTACGGAGCAAGTAAAATGCTTGCTACCCCGCCTGCTTTCCAATAGAATTGCTAGGAATTTAAGGTAGAAGTAAACATTTGAATTTTTGCTTAAATGACTAAGAAGAAAAGACCAAAAAATGATACAATCCCACACCCCAAACCTAAAAAACCTAAGGGACCGGTGACCCTTGGAAGATCAACTTTTATCGACGAAATCATAAGAAAAGCTGAATCTCAACCATCAGTAAGTCCCCGAACCATTGCTTCTAGACAACCTACTGTCTCCCTTTGGGCCACAGGCTCACCATATGTAGCCTACGTTGAGGTCCACAGTAAAACTGAAGGGACTGAACAGAGTTTTCAAGATATTGAAAATTCGCGATCAATTCCCTCACAAGAAGGGAATTCTTGCAACATCCGTGAAGGAGAAGGAGAAACAGGGGAATCTAAGGAACCAAGATCCCCTGAGGTAGTAATTGAGCAGAGGACACCCAGTGTCCCAGATCAAGGGAGTGTTGTTAGGATCATTCCCGCCTCTTCTAGACATCCTAGTGATAACTCTCTAGCTCTAGAGATCCCAGAAGGGTACCAGAATATCTTTGATAAAATGGCCAGTAATCCACAAACACCCAGACCTCTACATTACAGTATCCTATCGTTGAAACAGTTGTCAATGACCCCATGAAAGTTATCCCTCTACAAAATATTCCCACCTTTCATGGACTCACTTCAGAATATCTAGATGCGTTCCTATTTGAGTTCGACGTCCTATGTCGGGGTTATGATTACACCATCGACCCCCATAAACTGAGGCTGTTTCCCTCCACTTTAAAGGGAGCAACCCTGTGTTGGTTTATGGGATTGGGTGGACGCACCATCAATGATTGGGAGCAAATGAAAACTTCCTTCCTTAAAAAATATCAAGATTATTGCAGATCTAGAGAACTAAAAGGTGAGATATTCCAAATGGTAGCAAGGCCTAGCAAAACTTTGGAAGAGTATGTGGAGCATTTCCAATATAACCTCCAAAGGTCTCCCTATGCAAATTTTCCTCTGCCTGATAATGTGCTAAAAACCACACTGATTAAGGGGATGAAAGACCAGTGGATAGAGACACTAAATATCATGGGTAAAGGTGATATCTATCAAGAAGACTATGCTAACATTATTGATTTGTGTATCAGGTGCTCGAGGGGCAGTACAAGACTGAAACCAGCTAAATGTGATATGATCACCAAGGACAGCAAAATCTCTGGTGGAAGCATTACTCATACTGAAATCGGTAACCTGCTGGAATATTTCAAAATGTATATCCTGGGAACCTTGACAACACAATTAGACATCATGCAAGCCAAGCAAAAGCAGGTCAAAGCAGAACAGAACCTGGTAATTTTTTGCCCTCGATGCAGGAAGAAACATAGTCATAAAGAATGCCCACTGGATATGGTATAGACATGTGCCATATGCACTAAAGAACATGCCACAGAAAATTTCCCATTGCTCCCAGGATTAAAAGCAGTCTTCAAGGAGGCAGAGGAAGAAGCGGAACCAGTCTACCTGTTAAACTAGTGTCGCCAATGGCAAGCACGACAAACTGGTATGCCTACCGGCCCATCTTCATTCTTTTAGCCTTCACAATACAATTCTCAGCAATACATAGGAGTTACATGGCGGAACCAACCACCTTTTCCTAATTGGTCACCATAAGTATTTTCTATGCCACCTTGGTCCAATCAGTCAAATTCAAACAATAGTTGGCCAAATTCCTCTTACTTTCCATCATTCTGGCAGAACAATCCATATCCATCTCAATGGTCCCCCTCCACTTCACAAAACCAAAATTGGCAATCAAGCTGGCAAAGACCTATGAACCAGCCAGTAGGGACAGTCCCCCTACCTCAACCTATAGTACCAGCACCTTACATGTTGCAACAAAATCCTCAACCTAATCTTTGACCACAACTCCTAGCCAAGCCCAACCCAAATCTTAACAACAAACCAGTCTAGTCGGTACAAATTATTGAAGGTCTGGACCCGGAAATTGAGTTGAGAGAATGTAATGAACTCAAATTGAGGTCTGGATGAATAATTGCACCAGAATATGATAAAAATATACAATTGGAAGAACCACTACCTGTAGAACAAACACCTCAAAGGGAGAATATAGTCAAGCAGAAAAGCCACGAACAAACTATTACCTCTTCTTTGCCACTCCCAGAAAGATTGATTATACCTCACCCAATCAAATATCTTGACTTTGATCTCCTAGGAGAATTAAAAATCTTTGTGTCAAAATACCCCTCCTCCAGGCTATTCAGGTCATTCCAATCTATGCAAAAACCATTAAGGAATTGTGCACCAAAAAACCTACGAGGAAAATAAAGGTAACACCAACTGTCCATGTAGTCGGAACTTTGTCTGATTTATTATTAGGCAGAGAGATACTGATGAAATATGAAGACCTAGGAAATCCTATTGTCACAGTACAAATAAATGGATGCCCCTTTCCCAATGCGTTAGTCGATCTAGGGGCAGTCATTAATATTCTCACAACAACAACCTGTCAGAAACATGGCATCATAGCCTCAGATCCAACTACGACCTTGCTGGAACTTGCTGATCATTCAGTTATTAAACCATAAGGGACATTACAGGATGTAATGGTGTCTGTAGATTCTTGGGAGTACCCAGCAAATTTCTTGATTATTAATCCTAGAAACCGGCTAGATGGACATCCTCTAATATTAGGAAGACCTTGGCTAGCGACTGCAGATGCTTATATAAGCTGTCGAATAGGCAATATGACTATAGCCAGAGGAAATAATGTGAAGAACCTAGCTTTATACCCTCCAGCTCAGCCAAGCCTAGCCATAATAAAAACTAGAAAGCAACCTGTAACATATTTAACCGAAAATATTCGATCACTACTAACTATAACAGATGCTCTTGAATTTAAGAATCAAACAGAAGATGATATTATTAACACTTACATTAATCACCCAACTGTCGTATCTAATCTAAAATTTCACATGATTGAAGCAGTCCTTGATAATGAAATTGAAGAAGATCCTTTAAAAGATATCAATGACCAAACAATACCAACAACAACTGTCTATAATAGCAAACCCACTGAAATTGAGGCAGGGAAAGTCCTTAACATTAACAAAAACTTGAGTGATGACCAACAACAGAAGCTTATTCAAATCCTTAGAAAATATAAAGGGGCTTCCACTTGGGATTACCCAGATATGAAAGGGATTGACCCACAATTATGTATGCACCACATCTACACTGAAAAAGGTGCGAGACCCATTCGACAACCTCAGCGAAGATTAAACCCTCACCTACAGGATGTTGTTAAAGACGAACTACAGAAACTATTAGATGTAAATTTCATCTATCCTATATCTGATAGTAAATGGGTTTCTCCATTAGTTGGGGTTCCTAAAAGGAATAGGAAATAGCATATATGTGTCGATTACAGAGAGGATGGTCTCCTTTCCCATCATATTGTGTTTTGATTTTTTGACAACCCAAACCATGGCATATATATTCTTTTCATTTGTATGGTAGTTGAGAAATGCACCATGAAATATTTTAGAATGATAGCACACATTCCTTCCTCCCTACCTCAAGAGCACTCCCATGGCATACCCACTTGCATCTACCTCCACTTCAAATGGCTTTTGGAAGTTTGATAACATGAGAACTGTTGCTTGACTAATTTTATTTTTCAACTCTTCAAAGGCATTTTGCTAACCCTTCCCCCACTAGAAAATATTTCCAACCATTGTTATATTATGGAGTGGTGTAATTACTACTAAAAATTAAGCTCTGAACTTTTGCAAGTACAATGTTTCCCCATTAAGCCTCCTAATTGTAGAGACATTTCTAGGCACCAACCACTTCATGATGGCCTCCATCTTCGCAAGATCTATCTTAAGCTCCCAGCCATGAATCACATAGACTAAATACCATTATGTAAACTCACATTTATTGAGATTTGTTAGTATTTGGTGCTTCTTCAAATCTCTCGCACTTGCATCAAGTGTGAGATGTGCTCCTCCCAGATAGCATTGTAAACCAATATATCATGCAAATAAACAATAAAAAATTAATCTATTTAAGGGTAAAATACATCCTTCATTAGTCCCATGAATTTATCTAGTGCAATGCATAGAACAAATGGCATAATTGACCACTCATATAAACTTTGTTTAGTTCTAAAGGCAATCTTCTAGCTGTCTTATTCTTTGACTTGAATATGATGATACCCTGATTTTAATTCAATTAGAGAAATTTTGAGGTAAAAAATGGGCTTCAAAACAAAAATGTACAACCAAAATAAATTTTATAAGAACCAATAGGATTCAATATGATGATGTCAACCATGGGGGATGATTCACCATTTTTGGAGTAAAATGGTAAAAGGATAAAATAATAAAAAAATAAAAAACTAGTTTTTCAACTCGTATTTTCAACTTATCTCCCCACAATTTTACTCAAATTTCGAGTAGGATCACTCATTGGATGTGGAATAATTACTCATCCAAGGAGTACCCATGTTGCATACTTTCAATGCACCCTGCTACACGAAAAATTAGAAATACATGAAAAAGTGTGATTACAATCACATTTTTTCATGTATTTCTCATTTTTCATGTAGCAGGGTCCATAGAAAGTATGCAACATGGGTACTCCTTGGATGAGGAATTAATTTTAACATCCAATGAGTTCACTCGCTCAAAATTTGATGAGGTAATCCAATCTTATTTTATTATTTCCACTATTATTTTATAATATTCCTTAGGAGGCCCATTTTAGACCTCAAAATTTCTCTAATAGGCTAGCTTAGTGAGGTATTTATCTAGCCACATCTAATCTAATAGATCATCAATCCTAGGTAGGGGATAACTTTTCTTTAGCGTAATCTTGTTTAATGCTCTATACTCGATGCATATTCACCAACTCTCATCCTACTTTGGCACAATTATGATGGGTGACCCACAAGGTGAGGTACTTTGTCGAATCACACCCTACTCCAGTAGTATGGTTACAAATGGTTCTAATCTCTTTCCTTTACAAAAATCAATCTTGAGGCCTATGGGTTATGGCCCACAAAGCCTATCGGAAGCGTTCACAAGGCTTTAAGCCTTTAAAATCATGGACCATTCAACATGTTGAAGCTTTTAATACTATCGGGATCATTACACATGGGAATTCAAACCTTAAAACACCACAAACCATTTAACTCTCAGAATACGGGAAACATACGAAAAAACCTACACTAGAACACATGCCAAATTTCAAAAGTTATAAAGCCACGTCTATAAATCATCGGCTCCACAACTCCAACCGTTCAGACCTCCAATTGGCCAACATCCGATCGCTGATCAAAATTATCAGCGACATCGCTATCGCTATATCACAATCGCTCATTCCATGGCCGCGGTCATTCAACTTTGCCAAAATGCGACTAGCGATCCTATCGGGACCGTCAATCTCCCTTTCAATCTAACAGTTGTGATTCAATCCTCATATCACAATCACTATATTTAAAAGTCGCTCCAACCTCGTTCCATTGGGTTCTGCCGATGCGATATTTGGTTTGGCTCTATTCCATGCGAATCAATCCAGACTATTGATCATATCGATCCAACTGTCGCTGTGCATTCTCACCACTTCCTCCTTAACTTAATCTTCCTCGCATTCGTCTGCTAGTTGATGGATTGCTGTGTTTAAACACAGTTCTCTGCCAGATCTGTCTTTACACACGACATTCATATATATATATAACAATATCTTATTGGATCGCCATTGACCCGACAGTGGTCGATGGTCGATCAACATGCATACAACCGGAATTTAAGCCATTAACACATTTACATACATGAAACACACACAAACGCACAGTTTCAACATGAATACGCACCCTTTTCTATTATATGCAGAACGGTTACGATCTAAGGATTTTCAGCCTTAGTCACAGTTCCCTTTCAACTACATTATGAATAATTCCGACTTTCACAATTCTATCAGTCCCTCTATCTACTTCTAAACACGCAGGTTCATGACACATATATATATATGGAAACATTGTTGGATCGAACCACGGAAGGATCCGATCAATCCTCTAGTAAAAGCCCTAAATTTCTCATACACATACATGCATATAACACATGGCAGATTACATTAATAAGTCTCCTCAAGACTTTATCCATTCCATCTTTAAATCTATTTTTAAAACAGATTTTTCCCTGTTTTTCTCCCTTGGTCCACATCTTCCTTTTCGCTCCGCTTTTGGATTCCTCCCTTTGACTAAGGGTGTTGGATGCTCTTGCATCAATAACGTAGAATTGGGACTTTATGAGGGTTTTTAGGTCCTCCCACTCAGTTACTGGGGGATCACCCTCCAACTTAAGCATCTTTATATTGATTTCCTTCTAGGTCAGGGATTGGCCCTCTAAATTCAATCTAGAAAATTATTATTTTTGTTCCTCATATATGTGGTGAACACTAGAATATACTTCTAATTACTGCAACCAATAATTCAATTTTAAGGCATGGATATCACCTTGGTACGGTTTTATTTCAACCTTCTCTTCCATCTCAAATAGGAAATATGAATGGGTAACAACATTGAAACTTCGTTTCTATTTCTTGAGTTCTTTCCTAAACTCCTTTTTTGGGTATTCATGATCCCCCAATTTTCCCTATGATTTGGCCTCTAATTTGGAACCTCCATTTTCTATGATTCCAAACTTGTTTGGTAGAGTCACTATAAGGAGGTACATATTGTAGTTAATACTGGTGACCTCCACTTCCAACCTCATGAATCCCTCTTTTTCCAAATTAGGGTTATTGTGAAAATACTCATCAACCATGGCTAGGGTTCTATGACTTTTTGCTTAACCACATTCAATATCCCTTGAGATTCCCTAAAAAGCATACTCTGATACCAATATGATCTATAAACTATTACATATATTCTACTAGACAATTTATCACAACATATATAATAAAATAAACCAAAATCTATATTATGAAGGTTAAATTCCTTTAGATTCCAAATTTGTTAATTATTGATTTTCTACTTATGCATCAAATAGAAAAAATATGGAAAAATGGAACAAAAAATAAAATCACACACAAACCACATTGAATACAAATATTTTCTTTGTGACATCCTTAGGGAGAAAACCCAACTAGAAGATGAGGTTGGTCTACTCTCTTTTGTTTGGTATGGGGATATTGCAAATACAAAGGAGAAGGAACTCTCTAAAAATCAATACTTATGGTCTATGAGGATTTATATAACACTAACTCCCTATTTTATGCTCTCTAACTGTCACTCCTAGTTTATCTACTCTACTACGAAACAAGATATAATGGTAAACAATGGAATTAATGCTCCTCCTAGTGGTCCAATTTTAACATAGCTCAATAACCAAGTAGGGCCAAGTTAAGTTCCTTCAACTCTGAACAAGAGTTACAACTTTAACCCTTATAGATTCTTCTTCATATTCCACACATCAAATGTCCCCTTTTCAGGAGTGATGGGGGCTAATGTGGCATCATCTTGAACCATGGTGGTCAAATTGGAAGGTTAATTTCTAGGAGGCATAATTTTTGCATACAGACTATGATTGTCGTCTTTCTTGCATTATTGAAAAGTTCTTTAAGTGTAGAATAGTGCCAAGGGGTCTACCATAAGTGAGGGGTTTTTTACCACATTTTATTTTAATCCCTCTAAATTCCTCTGGAAGGTTTTAGACCCTAGTTCTCCAAACTGGAACCCATTGGTAAAAATGGCCTTGTATTTTGATTCCTCAAAATTTTCCACTCTAAAATAATTGAGATAGATGAAAAATATTATGAATATCCAATTTGTATCATACTATGTTAACCAACAAGGTATGAGACGATGCCATGTCGACCCCCATTAATCATGCATATGGGGCCAACCACGTGAAGACTTTCCACAAGACTCTAGAAGGTCCAAAACCATAACTCTAGTTGAGGGTAAAGGGAGTCAAGCCTTTCCCCTAGTTTTATATCAAGATATGTTAAATATCAGGCCACCAAGAGGAATATGGGTTTCATTCTATGCTATCATATTTTGTTCCACAGTTGAGAAAAGAAATTCAGAGTGGGAAGTTAGAGAACAAAAGAGACGGGGTTAAATTTTTGTAGCAACCTTATATGCCACAGGTCTCTAATAACTCTATAGATTATACATATTCCTTTATACCTACATATTTTCATATGAGAGGCAAGAGAAGCCTCACCTTCTAGTTGGTATTTCTCTCATAAGGGTTTCCGAGGGAAACAAATGTGTCTATTGTGGATATTATATGTGTATTTCTTTCTATTCTCTATTTCTCATATTTTAACTATTTCATTTATGTAAGCATGAAATTTCTATTAAATAATGTAAAATATAAAAGGAAAGATTAGCATTTATAATATAGATTTAAGCTATTTTATAATATTTGTTGCAACAAACTATTTCATTGAAATATCCATCGTAACGTATAGATCAATTGGTCTCTTCTGGATCTCATTATCAATTATGGTATGTAGTGGGGGTGGCTTCATTATGAAATGAATAGAAGAGGGATTACCCTGCTGAAGCTTCTCCGATTCTTCTAGTTTTATCTTTGCAGTTTCAATGGTAGCACAAGATTTTGCATCAATGATTCACTTTCCCTTATCCTTCTCTGAATTAGAGTCTAAGTCAATGTCCAATTTTTTTCTCTAACCTCATCCAACAATGACTATTTTCAGTGACATTCATTATTTTTATGCCAAGGGATTTTCTAGAACTCACACAACTTTCTAGTGTCCTCCTCTGAATTCCCATTTCCCTTCTTTAACTTCCCATTAACCTTATTTTCCCATGGCTTTGACTAGTTGCATTTAGTTTGGCTCTCCTTTCTCTATCCATTATTCTACAAGTTAGGTACACATTTTTTAGGCTTCTGTTATGGTGAATTTGTAGACCCAAACTCTCATTTTCTCCTATGCTTAAATTTTTGCTTGATTTTGACAACATATTGATAAGTGGTTCATGTTGAGGACATGTCCAAGAAATCCATATCTGTTTGGATGCATCTATGTAGGCCATTGTGTTACTTCAAAATAAGTATCACTTGAAGTTTTTGATACCCAACTTTGAGCGCACAATATGGAAAACATTGTTGTACTTTGGCACCATCTAGTCTCTGTCATATTGTGGAGTTTTCCATTTCAAGTACTAGTCAATATTGTAGTTCCCAACAAAGTAGAATTCCTCCTTAATGACATCAAGAAATAATTCCTAAATGGGTATTTCATTGAATATCATAGACTTATTTTTCGTGTGTCTCTTCTAGTAATGTTCCCACAAATATTTGACATGGGGAAGGATTTTTAGGAGCATACAGGTAACCTTTTCATTGTTGGGAAATATTTGGATAGAGTAATAGTAATCTAACAAGTTTAAAAATTTCTCCAAAGCATCCGCATCTATCTAGCCTTGAAATAAACGGGTATAAAATTTAACTTGTACCTTAAAGGGTGTTGCAACTTTGAAATTTCCACTTGTTGAGGATGCCTTGACCACCCTTGCTAATTGTCGAAGGATATGGGTAAATTTGTGCATCAATTTATTTCATCTATCATGTGAGTTCTTCCTTAAACAACAACTTGAAAAAATCTCATGCTTCATTATCTATCTTTTCTTCTTCCATTGGAGGTTGCTTGGGTTAGTGAGAAAAAATGTTTCCAAGTGAAACTATATACAGACCCAACTATCTATACCTTGACATCGTTAGGGACATGCACTAAGAAATAACAAGGAGAAAATCAATCCATTATAGTAATATGGATTGTGCAAGGAAAAAAATGAAGGGAGAAAAATGAAATGGAACACAAAAACATAGACACACAAATATAGAAAATAACATAATAATATAGTGAATAGATAAATTTTATTAATGAATAAAATAACAGAATATTGTAAAACACAAATTGGCTAGAATGGTGGTAGCTTATCTTTGGAGAGAGAGAGATGTTGGCTATGCTCATTTCCAAAAAAAATAAATTGAAAGAATTACATTTTAACATAAATAGAAACCCAAAACCATAAACCTAGGATGTAAACCACCAAAAGATTTGTAGGCCCCAAGGTAGTTATTTGATACATCAATTTCCCAAAAGCACAAGTTTTGCACACAATATCCATTTTGGGTGGATAATAGCTCATTGGAAATATCTAACTAAGAAGCATAATTCTTCTTGGGGCTTAGGCATTCCCTAGCAATATTAGGCCTCCGAATCACCAAAAAAATTTGTATAGGGTCTCAAAATGACCTTGGAATTTAGGACCTAAAAATAATAACAAAAAAACTACCAAAATGGAGAACCATGTTGATTCAGTGGAAGAGGTGGATGACCATTGATATCCACCTATATCATCAAATAATAATAAGGATATGATCGAGATACCATCCTCCATGAAACTTTCATTTGTAGTGGCATCTATTGGTCCATAACAAGTCTTCTGTAGTTGAAGAATCTATGAGGGTCACATGAACTATGATGGTAACATATACTTTGTCTATGTGGACTCTCTTACCCAAAATCCATTGTAGGGATTGAAAACCCAAGTCCTCCGTCAATGCCACTTGAAATTCCCTCTTGGAAGGATAATGGTATGAATGTACTATGTTGCACTAAGTTATGGGTTAAGGTGGATATGGATGACTATGTCTAGCGAATGTTTTCTACTATGAGATGATGTTGAGTAGGTGGGTTAGGATTTTTCTTAGGAGGATGAGGACTTAGAAATGGGTCACACCTAGCATTTTGTCGATATTGTGCAAAGCCACAAACCAACTCTTGGAATTCACCAATGTTAAAGCAATTTAAATGGTGACCTAAAAAAACTTGGTGCATAATTTCCTAAGGAAATAAAAAGACACCTCCCTATTATTGGAGGGAGGTTTGTCAAATGCAATGAACCACATATCCATCTAGTTATCTACAAATAAATTGGTAGGTGCATTTGTCCATACAAATGGTTTCATTGTGACTAATGGTCATGTTCTAGTTCTCGAGTCCATAAATATTGTCATCAAGTATTATTTTGAAAAGTTGGGGTCTCTAACCCAATTTTTATCTAGATCCATCCTAAAATAGTTAAATTTTTTGGCCCTATAATAAAAAAATGTGTTAATTGGCCTAGGGAATTTCCAATGGAAATAACAATTGTACCTAGGGATGTGGTTAATGAAAGAACTTGTGATGGATCTTTGGTATTTATTAAATTTTGTATAATGGTTCTTAGTGACCTCAACCCTATATCAATTTAATTGTTTACATTGCCTAGTTTTGGGTTGGGGTTTGGTATGTATTCATGTGGTGATATTGGGTTTTATATTTTCTCTAAATGCAAGCTATATGTTATTTATGTTACATTTTAATAAGGAAAAAATGTATTTTTATTTCTTTTTATAATTTAAAGAAAATGAATTACAAAAGAAAAAAAATCAATGAAGTACTTACCTAGATCCAATCAATAACCATTTTAGTTAAATCCTACAGTGCCTTGCCAAGCTCTCCTCACTTTTCTCAGGAAGTCCTTAAAATGTGTGGTGCGGTTTGTTGGTAATAATGGATTGACCATGGATTTTTTCCCAAATTTACATTATAGGAACACAAGCACATCCCTAGAATGTGCACACACTCTTAAGAATGTCTAGTTGGTATTGAATTGGCAA
This sequence comes from Pinus tabuliformis, assembly GCA_031772625.1. Taxonomy (NCBI): domain Eukaryota; kingdom Viridiplantae; phylum Streptophyta; class Pinopsida; order Pinales; family Pinaceae; genus Pinus; species Pinus tabuliformis. The sequence continues at coordinate 603,161,850 of CM062820.1, forward strand.
CTTTTGTGGCAGTTTGAGGAGACCATCAAGGATGCAATCTCATGAATGTTTGTGGTTTTCTAGGAACACGAGTGCATTCATGTGTGAGTTTTTTTTTTGGGCACCCCATTGCCACTTTTTCAACAATAATATTCATCTGAGTGCTATGTGGCATTGACAAAAACTCACATCGATATGGTTTTCATTGATCTGCACAACATGGACAAATGTTTTCCTCATCACAGGTTCCATTATCAATGAGTCCTTTGTTGATATTGGTCTCATCATAGATGATCCATTTCGAAAAGGCTAACATAGAAAGAATATCATTGACCCTTTTTTGTGAAGGATCCTTCCCTTGATAACTCTTTTTATACTATCCTTTTTATATTTCCATCTCATTAATCTTACTTTTTATTTTTGAAATCCAACTTATGTTGGATCAAAGATCGCACTGAGAGGTGAGGGAGGGGGGGGTGAATAAGTATCAGAGTAATTTATCATTTCAAAACTTTGCCTAATCAAACAATCATATTGCAAGGAACCATAACCATAAGAAACATATCAACATATAAAACAATGCACCATAAAGCTACCATCACATCAAAGAGACACATGCTTTTACGTGGAAACCTACATGGGAGAAAACTGCAAATTCTTCTTCTTCATATGCTTCAATTCATTACATATATTTGTAGACTCCAACCTGATGGAGGCACTCACCCCCAAAATATGTAAGTTGCTACTTACGGTAGGCTACAACTTGATTGAGACACTAATCTCGATAATGTGCAAGCAATAACTCATTATAGGCTACTACCCGATTGAGGCACCAAGCTCAATGATGACCAAGCTCCACCTTACTCTAGGCTCCAACCTAATTGAGGCTCCACCTTTAATGGAGGCACCCACCTCCTTCAAATCATTATGGACCTCTTTTCAAAATATTTCAAAATGGATCCACCTACTTAAACAAAATAAATCTTCAAGATGAATAATCAACTACTGTCGATACCTTGTCAAAACTTTTCTTCAGTCCATTTATCAATCTGGTCACATATTACTCATCTAAGAACTTGTTTTTGTCATAAACTCAAAACCACTCCAACATGCTCATAAATCCTCAAAATAATGCAATGGTATTATGGTCATAAAATACACATGAACAAGGATTTTATTGCCTTTGAATGCATCCACCTTTGAACATTGATCACTGTGCATCTTCTAGGTTTCAATTTCACTAAAGAATGAGCTTAAAAACTAAAAATAACCATTTAAAACTATATAATTAATTAACCATTACACAAAATTCCCTTTTCATGGTGCATTAGACAAAATGGTCATTGTGCCGAGAGGTGCATTCTATAGCCCAGTATGACCCCGATATGTAAGTATGTCATGTCCTTAAAAAATAACAATTTTTTTTTGCTAATGTCAGCTAAGACATTCACTTGAACCTTAAATTATATATAGCTTGATTTTTTAGATTATATATAACTTTTTAATCTGTTTAATGGACTAAGATTAGTTATTAAAATAAAAATGTATTATTATATATAATGTGAATGGATAATAATTATTTGATGTGTTTAATAGTTCTTTTATCATATACATGAATTTGAACAGATCATAATCTACCTTTAACAATTTTTTACCACATTAAAGTTCCAAATTAGGAAAAATTTTGAACATCTTTACTCTTTACTAAAGTCAATACCATTTCTTAAAATCAAATTAAAATGGTTAGTGCAACACAAAGAATCAAAAAATCTACTCCAAAATCTTTTAATCTTTCTTTTACTTAAATATTTGTGAAATTAATCTTTAAAAGAAAAATCCATATATATTGATTTGATGTAGTTTTATTATAAATTTTGTTATCATGCCATGTAAAAAATATCATTAAATCTAATATTGATATTAAAATATTAATCTTAGTATTAATATTAATATTATTAAATTTAATAACTTTGGATTAATACAATATTAAATTTGTTATATTATAATATATCATGATATATAATTAATTCTATATCTATATGGAGGGAAGAACAAAGCATAGGGTGATAGAGGTGGAGACATAGAGGGAGTGACGAGAGAAAGATGGATATAAAATGAAGGAGAGGGGAGAGGAGGAATGAAGAAAGAGAGAAAGAGAAGAGTGAGAAAGGGAGATAAGGGTAAGAGAGAGAGAGGGAGACACAAATATGGATGGGGGAGAGAGGAGGAGAGAGGGAGGGAGATAGTGACAAGGTTGGAGGGTAGAGAGAGAGAGATGGGGGGAGAGAGAAGGAGGTAGGAGAGAAAGGGAGAGAGGGGAAGGACCAGAGAGAGGACTTGAGAGGGAGGGATAGAGAGATGGAGTTGGAGGGGGAGAGAGGGAGTGAAGAAGAAATACATAGAAAGAGAAAAGTGGAGAGAGAGAGAGAGAGAAGGGGGAGATGGAGAGAGAGTGTGTATGTTTTGGGGTGAGATAGAAAGACAAAGAAGAAGAGTTAGAAGGAAGGGGAAGAGAAGGATGGAGGGAGGGAGATAGTGACTGAGTTGGAGGGTGGGGAGAGAGAGAGAGAGAGAAAGAGAGAGGATCAGGAGACGGAGGGAGGTGGGAGAGAAAGAGAGAGAGAGGAAGCAAGAGAGAGAGAGGACACGAGAGAGAGAATGCAAGAGGGAGGGGACTAGAGAGAGAGGTTAGAAGAAAGACATAGAGAAAGAAAAGTGGAGAGAGAGGGAGAGATGGAGTGATAAGGGAGATAATGAGAGGAGGAGAGCAGGAGAGAAGAGAGATAAAATGGGAGAGAGAGGGAGAGAAGGGGAAGAAATAGGGAGAGGGAGATGACGAGGGAGGGAGAGATAGATAGATATGGAGAAAGTGTGTATATGTTTTGGGGTGATATAAAGAAACAAAGGAGAGGCAGAGGGAGATAGATATATAGATGGGAGGTGAAGAAAGGGAAGCAAAGAAATATAGAGAGAGTAAGAGAGGGAGGGAGAGATAGATAGATATGGAGAGAGAGAGCGTGTGTGCTTGGGTGGGGGGTGAGATGGAGAGACAATGCAGAAGTGATGGAGGGGAATATAGGGAAGAAGATTTCTTGCACTAGATGCATTAATTTCAATGTAGATGCTGATTTCTAATCCTATTTGATTTCGTGCGCTAGATGCATTGATTTTAGTGTAGATGATGATTTCTAATCCTATTTGACTACTTGCACTAGATGCATTGATTTTTGGTGTAGACGTTGATTTCTAATCCTATTTGATTGCTTGCATTAGATGGATTATATGTTGTTAATCTTGAGGCTGTAAATTATTAAAAATATTTTTCAAGTTTAGATGGAGGGGGGGAGAGGGAATAAGATTTCTTGCACTATATGCATTTATTTCAGTGTAGATGGTGATTCCTAATCCTATTTGATTGCTTGTATTAGATGGATAAGATGATGTTAATATTGAGGCTATAAATTATTAAAAATACTTTTCAAGATTAGATGGAGGGGGGAGAGAGGGAAGATGAGTTCTTGCACTAGATGCATTTATTTCAGTGTAGACGGTGATTCTAATCCTATTTGATTGTTTGCATTAGATGTTTGGATTTCAGTGTAGATGTTGATTTCAGTGTTTGCTTGCACTAGATGTATTGATTTCAGTGTAGATGTTGATTTCTAATCCTATTTGATTGCTTGCACTAAATGCATTGATTTCAGTAAAGATGTGGATTTCTAATCCTAATGGATTTCCTGCACTAGAAACATTGATTTCAGTGTAGATGATGATGATTTATTGATTTCTAATCTTATTTGTTTAGTGTAGATGATTATTTATAATCTTGAGGCTATAGATTATTAAAAAAAAAATTCAAGATATATTTAGTAATACCTAGAGGGACACTATTAAGAATTAATTAGCTGTCAAAAGTTGTGATACCTAGAATTAAAATGAAATAGATGTGCAGAATCAATCCTCCTACAAAGTGCAAATTAATCCTTGACAAGATCGTCTCCCTTCTTCATCGCTAACTAATTACTAATAGACAATTGCATATATTCAAAATATATTCAGAATTACTAATAGATAATTGCATACAGCAATGTATTCAAAATATTTATAAGAGGAAAAGAGATATTTATAAACATTTAATAAAAACAAATCAAAATATTCTTGAAAGAGATGTGATAATTGTTTGGATGTAAATATTTTATTAATATGGTCACTCATTAAAAAAAAATCAAAAATATGTTATTTCTTGACCTTGCAAAATGGACTATAGATAATAAATAAATAAATAAATAAATCATCAAAATATTCTTGAAGGAAATAAATTATTTCAACATTAGCAAAGAAACAAATTATTTCAAGAGTAATCTTGATGCAGTAAATTATTAAAACTACTCATCAAGATATATTTAGTAATACCTAGAGGGACACTATTAAGAATTAATTAGTTGTTAGAAGTTGTGATACCTAAAATTAAATGAAATAGATGTGTAGTATCAATCCTCCTACAAACTATTGAAAAGTTTGCCTCTCTTCTTCATCCCTAACTAATTATTAATAGACAATTACATACACCTATAAAAATATAACACAACACTTGTAACATTCACAAACACTACCATCCAAATCCAAACACGTAAACACACAAACCACTCAAAGCATCCAAACACATATGTACAAACCATTCAAGGCAAGCAGCACAAACTACATTAAAGAAGATAATGAGATGGTCATGCCAAGCAAAGAAAACATAATGTGAATTTTGAAGTTAATCTCAAACATATACATAATAATGACAATCTAAAAATGTGACGTTGTTGCCCTCAACTAGAACCAGCTTAGATTCATCTAACACCGGATCTATCATGTGCCAAGAGAGACCAAATCCCTCGAGGTGCAAACATTTCCTCATGTTCTACACTCCAAAAAGAAAATTTGCACCTCGAGAGATTTGATCCCTCTCAATGCTTAATAAATCCAGTGTTAAATGAATCTTACTCTAACACTAATGCTACAAAATTACCACCGCCAATCTTAATGATTCAAGATAATGAAATCTATTAAAATAAATAAAAATTTAACGGCTTACCCACCATAAAATCACGCTATATGATGGTGCTTGTTGTATCATGCTCTCAATATGGTTGTTTTATAAGGTTATTTCCATACGGGTCGAGGTCCAAACTAGTGGTCAATATCCTTCTAGTCAAATGTGTTAATAAAAATCCAACTTGTGTTGCTCTACCTGTTGCTGCAAAGCCAACTTAGTTGTTGTGGCTAGCACGAGGCCAATCAGACCTGGCGGCTCCGCTTATTGTGTCCATAATAATCAATCCAATATGCCATCACAATAACCAATCAACTTCGACACGTGTACCATGTGTTTAACAAACAATCCAACATGGCATATTATTAATAACGAACTTTCATCGCAATTTGAACTTGAAGGACCAATCTTTTGACCTCGACTTGATTTATATGGTCGGGCCTCTGCCATGGACCTTCCACTGTTGCTTCCACACTAATGCATTTAGCCATACGATCTCTTTGCTATATCATATCGACCTCAGCTATATCATCACCAAGAAGCTTTCCTTTATTATACCTCTACCAAATATGTATCTAGCGCAGTGTAAAGTAATGTCAGAATTGGAGTTTTCTTCCGCCAAATCGAGCTCGAACCAAAACTTTACTTTTACTAAGAGCTAATGTAGCTAATGACTTAAAACTAATTAATATCATGGATAAAGCCAACTTGTTGGCGACGGAGTTCAGAGCTATGCCAACAACAAAGAAAAAAAGCCAATGCTCCGATTACACTCAGATCAACCCAGCCATTCTTGTAATTATATCGTGCTCACAATTTAGTCCTTTGGACCAAAATTAGGTTAGATAATAATTAAAACAATACCGACTTTGAGTGATATTTTTCACACAATTTTAATCTTCAAACTAAAAAAGATTGAACATCAAATAGAAATCCTTGGCCTGACTCCAAAACACTATCAACTTACTGTGTTTCAACACAATTGCTAATGTCCATACTTTCAAGGAACATGTCATATAAATAGTGATCCCCATGGTCCTAGGGCTTATGGGTCTGACCATGGGCCCTAGAGAATAAGCCTAAGAATACATAGGCATGTACTAAAGAAGACATATACCCGAGGTTGCAATCGAAAAAAGTTGACCATGTGACCTAAACACATCGTCCATATGATCAACGATAGTGAGCTTTACCCCCTTTAAACCATTTGACCTCACCATATGACCAGGTACCTAGGGGTCCCTAGTCATCCACATGATGATGTCAACATGATATCATCATGCCATATGGCATCTCATGAGGGGTGCCACGTGTCACCCATTTCCAGATATTTGACCAATCACAATGCACCAAATCCGCCTATCATGTGGCAGTCCCTGATAGCACCAAGTCATTGTACATACGTCATCTACTGGTGTGTCATGCTAACTATGTTGTTTGCGTCATTTCATCTGGCCTATCACAATGTGTCATGTGTCAATACATAACTGGATAACTGTGGTGATGGTTGAGTGCACATGTGACCACATGTCATGTCTTCATTTGTCAAGAGATTGAGGTTAAACATCATGCAAGTTGTAATACAATCCACCTTTCAATCTCTTCATCCAACTGTCAAATATATCTAATACGCTAAAGATGCTTGACCTTTAATAGTGTTAAATGTCATGCATGTTTTTCGGTTATCCGTCATTAACCTGATCAATGAACCATGGATGCATCTGAGAGGTGCGCACTCTTTAACACATTAATAGTTTGGGCCTCCAGTAGTGCTAATTCTCAATTGGCCATAACTTCTCATCCGAGAGGAGTTTTTCAGAGTGAGATATATTGTTGGAAAGGTATCGACAAGACCTATGCAATCATGCTATTTATACAATCATTAAGACATCATAATCTTGTCAAAAGCTCATTAAACTTCAAACTCCTTTTAATCATTTGATAAAGGTACATAAGATATCCATATGTCATAATGCTTCATTTGCCTCATAAGTGATACAACTGTTGTCTTGGGCATTTTATTTGACATAAATGACATCTTGTTGTCATCAATAACAACACTATGTGCAACAACTTAGACAAATTCTTTTTTTAGGGCTTAAACATTTTCCAAAATCAATTCAACAATATTTATTAAAACTCAAAAGAATAACTATATTTATAAGAAGGTATCCTCTTTTATTTTTTATTTGTTTTAAGTTTATAATAACAAAAAATAATAAAATTTGATTTAAATTTTTAAAAGAGAAAAATATTCTAAAATTAAACTCACAAATCAAAAAAAATACTTATAAGAAATAAATCTTCAACCAAATCAATAAAAAAAAAATATAAAAAAGTTAAGGAGTAAATTCCTTAACTTTGATGAAAACTAAGTCATCAACAATAGAAAATAAAAACCTTTTGGCCACATTACTAAGAGTCACCTTAACTCTGGCCACATTATTGTGATAGCCACCTTAACACCAATGTGTTCATGCTTATATCAAAATCTGAATAATAACACCAATTTGTTCATGCTTAGATCAAAACCTTTTGGCCACATTACTAAGAGTCACCTTAACTCTGGCCACATTATTGTGATAGCCACCTTAACACCAATGTGTTCATGCTTATATCAAAATCTGAATAATAACACCAATTTGTTCATGCTTAGATCAAAATCTGAATAATAAACATACAGAGAGTATTTTTTAACCTTCTTAAAAACAAAATTAACACTAGAAAATGAAAACTTCTACTACAAAATGACAAGAGTCACCTCAACACCGATATGCTTCTTGTTGTCAAAGTTTAGATCCAATGTAAAACTATTTTTACTGGAATCCATTGAAAATTCAGGGCCACAGTAATTCATAAACAAATTTGTAAATTAATTTTAAATAATAAATATTTTGGTTTTTTTTTACGGAATTTGAATTATGTAAAAAAAAAACTTAATATTTTATAAAAAAATTCAGTAATTAAATATTCAAAAAAAATTAAAAACACATTTTATACCATAAGAATTCACAATCTCAGATATTTTCCGGTATAAAACAACAAAACATCAATTGGTCAAAATACACTCAATTTCAGTATAAGAATTTTCCATCTTTCCACACAATCACAACTTATTCTCTACTTTTGTCTGTGTTTTCTTTATTGGTCACTTTTGAAATGTGTACACACATTCATCGCTTTGTGCTCCAGGATCTTTATCCAAGTCGATTTGACAAAAGAGTACGTGTGCACATAACGTTGATGCATAATCCTTTCTTGCAGGGAAGGTCATCCTCCATGGTTTCAAAAATGAAATTGCTGAGAAGGTGTGGCTTGCAAAAAAAAAAAAAAAACATATTGCAATATTCCTTACTGTCCTCCCAATGCAATCAAAGAAAAGATAAAGAAAAAGAGCATGCTGCTGAGTCTTGGCGGTCTGAGCATCCAATTAATGAATATGTTCAGATGTCTAATGCGTACCCTGTAGCTTTTGAGTTTCTAACCACACATAAAGTGTAAAGGATGACAGTGCAGGGTCATCACTTTAGTGAGCCAAGTACTGATCCCTCACAGAAAATACACTGTAAGTAAACTTTGGGTATGGAAAGAATTCAACAGAAGTTGAGAGATGGGTTCATGGCTAAAGATGAGATGGCTTGGTTGGAGAGTTTCACCTGATTCTGTAGACCCCCTGTTTCTCATAACATCACAGCCATGCTTCTTGCTCAAGAAATACCATATTCACCTTCAACATCCCATCCACGGGCACTTTATTCTTGGATGGTCAAACCTCCTTCTCTACTCCAACGCTGGAGAGAGCATTCCCTTACACATGAATGCAAAATGCAACTGTGTAGCTGCAACTTTCAATTTTCTATATATACAAACAAACCAGCTTGAGCCTCAGCAATCCAAGACATTCCATTCTTCTCTGGTTATTTTCAATCTCTGAAGTGGGGGTTAACTTTCAAGACTGGTCCTGTCTGACGTATTGAAAATGTCGACCAACGGTGCCTATCTATGGGCCTTGGTGTGGGCTTCTGTTATATCTGCAGGTTTAGGCCTTGGAAATGGAAACTTTGATGATGATTTTTACATTATGTGGGCACCTGATCATGTCACCAGGCTGTACAATGGACATGGCGTGCAGATTAGTATGGACAGGCAGTCAGGTAATGATCTTTCTTAATTCCAGAGGTATTGACTGCTTATGGGGAGGGTAGATTTTTTTAATTCCAGAGGTATTAACTGCTTATAGGCAGAGCAAGAGACAAAAAGTGAAAGCTGAATTACATGAACACATTTAACCAATTTTAGATTGTTACAGAATGATAGTCAACTATTTGATCAATCATTTGATCATAAATCAATGAAATGGATTGCATGATTTGTCTTTTATTTTATTTTAATATCATAATGAATGAAAACCAATAAACCAATAAAATGAAATAGATTAAGGTTTTGTTTTATTTTGGAAATGGAGTGATAGAAATTTCAGTGGTATTGTAATTTTTTTGTTATTTGAATAGAATTTTTTTTAAATGTAAAAAATGAATTAAATCAGGTTAATTACTTAATTTAAATATATAAATTTAAATTATTTTTATTTTATTTTCGAAAAATAAAAAAATCTAATAAAAAAATTGGGTATTTAAAATTTGGGTTTTTTTTAAATGTATAAATGAATTCAAATAGTGTAAATTATATAACTCAAATCTGTAATTATGATCAATATCTACTCCACTTAAAACAATATTTACAAAAAAATATATATATATACCAGAAAATAATCTAACCAAAATGTTTACTAGAATGTTTACTTTTCTAGATTTTGTTTTATTTTAGAAGTAGGTGATAAAAAAATTTAGGGAAATTGTAATTTTTAACTATTTAAATTGTATTTTTGAATTTATAAATAAATTTAAATTGTGTAAATTATATAATTCAAATCTACAATTCCAACAAATCTATTTTTTATATAAAATAAAATTAACCCAAAAATATAAAAAATTAGAATCAAAATATACAAACATATATTTAGAGAAAAAATATTCAAATCTAAACATTCGAAAGAAAAAATATTCAAATCTAAAAATTCGAAAAATATTTACATTTTAATAGATTTTAGTAATCAAATAACTGTAAAAAAATCACCAATTTGATATAAATAATTTTAACATTAAATAATAATAATAATTATATATTTTCAACATTATATTAAATACACAGAACTGCTTTGAATACAATGTGTAACATGTCCCTCTAACTTTACAGGTTCGGGCTTCGCAACGAAGAAACAATATTTGTTTGGCAAGTTCGAAATGCAAATCAAGCTTCCACCAGGAAATTCTGCGGGCACTGTTGTAGCTGTTTATGTAAGTCCCTGCGTGCCTTAATTTGCTTTTCCTATTAATCTCATCAACTGGTATGGAGGCATATCTGAAATAATACCCTTCCTGCAAATTCTGTACAGTTGTATTCCAATCAGCCAAACAGAGACGAGATCGACATTGAATTTTTGGGCAATGTTGATGGCAAGGACATCATCATGCAGACTAATGTTTTTGCTAATGGCTACGATGATCGAGAGCAGCGGATCCAACTCTGGTTTGATCCCACAGCAGATTTTCACACATACACAATCTTTTGGAACCGTTACCACATTGTGTAAGTCTTTATATCCCTGAATAAACCAAAAGACAGCCATTACTTCAGATACCCATCTCATTCCTCATTATCAATCTGTATATTACAGAGCTTTCATCCAGTTGCAAAACCCTAGGGTATTAATGAAGCAGAGATGTTTTTTTGAAATTGGCTGATATAAATTTTTAGCGATTATGAATTTTGATTATTTAAAATGTGTTTTTGAATGCACACAGATCTTTATGGAAATTAAAAAATTTAACCCATTTAAATGTACCCAAATCGGAATTCTACATACATATTACATAAAACTTATGATTTTATCAAACCCTTACTCAATTTCTAACAAAATTAACCCAAAAAAAGGGCAAAAAGGAATCAAAACACCTGTACTAACATTTGTAAATTCAATGCAGATTTCTGGTAGATGGCTTCCCCATCAGAGTGCATCAAAACAATGCAGTGCGAGGCATACCATTTCCAAGAATGCAGCCCATGTCTCTATACACAACCATATGGAATGGGGAGAGCTGGGCAACCAACGGAGGAAAGACAAAGATCACCTGGGAGCCTTACCCATTTGTTGCTCAGTTCAGAAACTTTTACATCGATGGCTGTGAGTGGAATGGAAACCCTAGGTTCTGCAAGGGAGGCAGCACACAAAATTGGTGGAATAAGAGAACATATGCTAACTTTAACGCTGGGGATAGACTCAAACTCCATTGGGTAAGGAAGCATTATCTCGTCTATGACTACTGTAATGACAAGGTCAGATTCAAAGTAGCCCCTGAGGAATGCAGGTACCACATTTAATCCATAGCCTGCCGAGCATTTTTTAGTATTTGGTAATAAGACAGTCTGGTGGAGGAGAGTCACTTTCCGTTACCGGATGCTACAGAACCAGCGTGTGGAGCCCAGTAGCTCCTTTGAGAATTTCTGAAATCTGCATATTGAGCCCAGAGCTCCTTTGAGAATTTCATATGTGAAAGCTGTGTTATTTTGTATAAATTTGAGCTCATATGTGAAAGCTGTGTTATTTTTTATAAATTTGAGCTCGGAAGCTACATTGTTTTATATTAATATTTAATATACCATATTTATTTGTTATTGGAATTAAATTTTATAAAAAATTATCCTATATTATAGGATTTAAAATTACAAGTGAATAAATGAGTTACCTATATTGATATAATATTTTATTATGTTATATTTGAAATTAATGATAAAAATGGAATCTTTTAAAATTTTATATTAAAAAGGCGATTTAGATCATTATTTAGATTATTTTCACCCACATCCAATTTCTTTAACTTTGACCCTAATCAAGAATTCCTTTAATTATTATATATTATTTATCCTATTTTTATTTAACTATATTTTTTTTGACAGTGAACCTCTTTTTTTAAATGTAATTAATAAATAGTTAATTTAATTAATAATGTTAAATTATTAATTTTTATTTCATTTTTTTAATGGTTATAATCTATTTTTATTTATGTTTGGCTTAGTACTCTTTGCATAATTTATGTGAGCTTTATGTTCTTGAAGATGGATGAAGTGTTTACCCAAAACATTAAACACCACATTGAAATAATACAGTGCTCCAGAAACTTCCATAATCATTTTAAAAATGTTAAATTTTGAAATTGCTTATTATGTATTTTAAAAATGTTAAATTTTGAAATTACTTTATTATGTATGAAGGATAATAAATATTATAAAATGTCAAAAGGTCACATTTTCAATAACCCAACAATGTCCTCACTTCTAATATTTAGTTAGTAAATAATCATTAATTCATCATGTATGACATCTAAAAACTAAAATAATATTTATTCTCCATGGCTCTTATAGTGTATTCAAATCCATTACATAAATCACATCCAGGTAAATATCCTACCATCTTATTTGTGTATGGATTATTTTATGTGTCATTTAATGAAATATTCCTAAAGAAGCTTAGATACTTTGTTTTAATGAATCCCCACTTGAATTCATATGTTATGAGCATTGTCCATTCTTCTCAACATGTGAATTCACATCCCATTTAGTGTACATACTTGGCGTTTTTGAATCCCACATTCTTCAAAATGTGATTTGCTTTATTATCTTTACCTCCAACATTCATCACAATGTTGTTTCCTTTTCTTTTTCTTTTTTATCTGTCTCTGCTCTTGGCTATATAAAAAGCTAAAACAATTAGTCATAAGTTATGGATGTGAATTGTAATGACATTAGGACCTTATTAGTAAGATTAATTACAAATGAGTTGTTAATTTCAATTTTTAGGAGACAAAAATAAACATTGATCAAACCCAAAGAAATCATGATGTCCCTTTTTCATGTTCACATTTTTCATTTCACTAATAGTGTTGAACATTTCACTAATAGTATTGAACATGTTGATTCCCATACTGCTATGTATTTATCTATTAAAAATCTTGTCATAATTATAGCTTTGGCATCTAATATGATTATTATTTTGGTGCGTTGATTAGGTTTATTTATCTATTAAAATTCATGTCATAGTTATAGCTCTGGCATCTAATACGATTATTATTTAGTTGTAGCTCTGGCATCTAATATGATTATTATTTTGGTGCATTGATTAGGTTTTCAACCAATTAGTACGCAATTCATGACATCCCCACTAGTATAATTGATAACGGGAAAGAAACACAAGATTGATTGAATGTAAATCTCTCAACATTCCATTGATCTTGTACAAGTATGGTCAAGCTCATCTTAAAGATAATGCATAGTTTTTTCTGTTACACAGAAAGCTATTTCATGATTATTTTTTATAATAAAAAATCTATTAAACTTAGGTAAATTTTCTAACTTGTATGTTCTTGATTAAGTTCAAATATGAACTTATACAAAATGAACCTTGTAAACATTACAAAACCTAACATTGGGGATATAAAAATGAGAATTGTGATTATATTCATTAAATTTGTAGAATCGTCAAATCTTTGCTCCTATATTTTCCAAAAGATCATTTCCCTTTTCTCAATTCCATGCATTTTTTTCTATCACACTCTTTCACTTTCTTCTTCTTGTTTCTAGTAACATTGACATTAGTGTGACATTACTTTACAAACATTTTGAGAGTGCCCTATAACTCTCTTTTACATTGCTTCATCCCAATCCTAAGGCCAAGGAGACATACCCTTTGTAACATTAGAACTTGAAACAACATTTTTGAAGTTCCATTGGATTCTTAAGAAAGCTAGGGAGAAGGTAACATGGTTTTTAATATCATTAAACTTATGCATTAGGATTATGTTCTAACAACCATCTTTTTCATGCTTTTTTACATGGTTTGAGACATAAAGTGATCAATCAATGTCCTTGATCAAAATAATGTACTTGGTGGTCTTGCTGAATAATTTCCTTTAGTTTCATGTTTCGACAGATCTTTAGAAGCTAAAAATTATTAACATCTTAACCTGAGTAATAAGAAATGGATGCAATTATTCTAGATTGTCATGTTACCATAGGCCTATATCACAAACAGGGTCTCTTCATTATTTTTATAGTATTTTGATAAAAGTATCGCCCTCCACAAAAGCATCAATATCTACTACAACTTTTATTTTTTAATGAGATCTTAAAAGGACATGACTCCCATGGTTAAGCAAGATTGATATATGCTCAAAATATAAATAAGATGCAATGTTCATGCACATACAAATACATATATTACATCTCCCATTATATGGGTGTTCAAAAAAATGTTTGTTTTTGTGATTATATTAAATATTTGTATGGTCATTTTTAATAATTTGAATTTTCTATAAAGAAGCGTTGCTTTGATTATGAATTTTCATTTTTATTATTATAAAGATATAAAAAAACCCATCAAAAAGCTATACTTGAAATAAAAAAATAAAATTTTAGCTTATCTATTTGGTTATTTTAAAATTTTAAATAATTGGAAGGTTGATATCTCATAAAAAACATTTTCTTAAAAGCTCGTATCCACTTTACTCTTGTTAATTGAAGTTATTATATATATTTGTTAAATTTTACTTCAAGAAAGGGTTGAATGGGTAGATTCCCTTTAACTTAAAATTAAAATTAACCTTTTAAATTTCATCTCAATTTCAAACTTTGAAACACAAAATATTAACATTAATTTTTTTTTTGTAAGTCAAGGTCTTCTATTAACTCATAAAGTTAAGATTTACTATGTGCATCTCCAAAAATTTTCCAACCTCACTCCAACCAGATTTGTTGGCTAGCAATTAAAGGCCCATATACTTAGACAACTTACAAAACTCAAAAGACATCCAAACATTCACAGGCCAAAAGTGCCAAAATACATGTAAAATCAAAAGAACTCCCATAGTCATCCTTAATCAACAAATTTAATTGGAGCAAGGTTGTCCAAACCTACCCTTAAAGACGGGGGTGGTTTGTAGTCACAGTGCACATGACCCTCCATATGGGTCAACCTTGCATCCAGTCTCTCCAACTTTTACAGAGTGCGACACTAACCATGCCAGAAACTCACCATACGATCATGCAACTGCCACTGGTTATGATGGATATGACCAAGGATCTTCATGAATTCCACTCGATCCTCCTAACATGCTCGATTTAACAGATCCAAATTTGTAAGCATGGAATGAACCAACACCTATAAACAAGTCTACGAATGAGCAACACTTGAAATACTCGATGCTAATTAGGAGGAGGGTGGGACGAAGGATCATCTTCGTCTCATGGAGCTCTGACAAGAAGAAACCGTTTGCCCTCCTCACCCTCCTGAATTATGATGATCTCCATGTCGAGGGGGCATGTTGCCACAAGAAGACACCTTTATGGAAAAAGACAACACCGACACCACAAAAATCCTTGCGTCAAACCACTAAACTACCTCAAGGCCGAGAGATAATATCAAAGGGACATTGTCCCACACAACCACTATCTCCCAGCTCCAACCAGTCCCGCACCTACAACACACTAGCCTTGAGGAGCCAACATAAACTAAAACAAAGGAGCCAACCTTAAACCACTGCACCACCCCAAGGCAACAAGAGAAAGATAGAGAGAACCTTATTTAATAAGCCACAACCACCCAACTCTAGCACATGGTCCACCCTCGAAACTCCAGGCGTGGGGGACCACCAGGGACGAACATAGAATAGAGAGTTGAGAGCAATGACCAACCAAAATTGCAACCAAACTAGTAACCCTTGACAACACGCAAACCAAAACACTAACCCACAAGTAAGAAAACCAGGACAGGATACTGAGTTGCAACAACTAATGAAAACATGCTCATAGTCTCAGAATACCACAAAGGCGAAATTAAGAAAACAAAAAATACCCAAGCACCACCAACGAGCCACCAAAAATTTAACTTAACATGTACAACCCACACTAGAAACCATTTAATACCTAGAGACAATAGGATAATAGAATTACCGTTCAGCATACATTGAAGTAACCTCGTCTATTGAGCTAACACAATAGAGGATCCACAAGGCAACACATGCAACACACGCACAGGAACCCTCCAAAAACCAATGATGAAGAGATTGACGAGCCTGCTTCCACTCTTTCCTGGAACATCGATCCCTAGGTCACCCCTTCCCCATTTCATCGCACAGGGTTGATTGTTGATTCAGGCTAAGTCGTGCATGATGTTCAAGAACAAAAAATATAAACACCAAACCTTGCCAACCTTCAATACATTAACCATAGAAACCACATGAATTAAAAGTAGTAATTTCCACCCACTACGAGCAATAGACTCCTACGCTCCTCCATGGGCGAGCAACACCACGCCATCCAATATCAGGATCATCCATATGATTGTAAGGGTGATATACACCCCCCACTATGCGTCGTTTCTTGAGGTATTGGCATCCCCATCCAAGATTTTATTTTTATTTTAAAATTTAAAATATTATTAATTAAAATTAAATTTAGTCAATTATAAAAGGTAAAATTCAATATTCAAAATATCATTCCATAAAATTGAATTGGGATATATATATATATATATATATATATATATATATATATATATATATATATATATATATATATATATATATATATATATATATATTCGATAACTTAAATATATGATAATTAAAACTAGAAACATCATACATCTCAATGAGAACGCACAGTTATCAAGAAATCTTCAACATTGTCATCAAGTTATGAACTATGGAAATCTATGTTGGGTTCCTCCAATGACAATATTTTTACTCCTAAATTACCAAAATTTTCCCATGAAACCTTATCATATTCACTCCTAATTTATCCAAACCCTATAATTTACCACAGGTTTACTTGTGCTTGTTTTTATACCTAGACTGGTATGTTTAGAACTAAATAGCTAAAAATATTGACTGAAAGTAGCATATGGGTGCATTAAGAAACTTAATCTAGAAACTACACCTCATACTAAACCTTACCCTTTGGGTTGGGTTTGTGATGATGCCAAATTACAAGTGACAAGAAAATGTAAAATCAAATTTTCCATCACTGTTAATTTTATAGATGAGGTAGAGCTTGATGTTGTACCACTTGATATTTATGAGATTGTTTTAGGGAGTGCATACTTGTATGATGAAAATCCATATTCTATCATCATGAGAACAAATATCATCTTTTTAAAGATGGAGTTGAGTATATTGTTAGAGCACATCACAAGAAGATGAACTTATCTCTTGTTAGTGTTGGTAAGATGAAAAGGCTTGTAAATGCTAGTAAGAAGTTTATGTTGTTGATGATTAAAGCTAAAGATATTGTTGAATTTAAAGCTTTCACAAGATGTGATTCAAAACTCAAGCATGAATTGGTTGAAGTTGTAAACAGTTATGACAAGATGTTTCAGGAACCCGAAGGATAACCTCAAAAAAGAGGAATCCAACATGAGATTCACTTGCAGTAGGATGAACCACTTCCAAATATTGGCATGTATAGAATGTCAGGTTTGGAGAATGCAGAGATCAAGAAGAAATTCAATAGCTTCTTGATAAAGGGGTCATTAAGCCTGGCACATCTCCATATGGGTCTCCTATTGTTTTGGTTCCAAAGAAAGATGTACATGGCACATGTGTGTGGATTTCCGAGCTTTGAACAAGATCATGGTAAATAATCATTATCATCTTCCTCGCATTGATGATTTGCTAGATCAGTTAAAGGAAGTTGTTTACTTTACTAATTTAGATTTGAGAAGAGGTTATAATCAGATAAGGATTGCTGAAGATGATATTTGGAAAATTTCTTTCAAGACAAAACAAGGTTTGTTTGAATGGTTAGTTATGTCGTTTGGGCTTTGTAATGCACCTGTGACATTCATGAGAGTTATGAATGATATGTTGCGACCATTCCTTGATGATTTTATCATAGTCTACTTAGATGATATTCTGATTTTCAATAAGACTCATGAAGAGCGTGTCAAGCATGTGAAACAAGTTTTAGATGTATTGAAAAATATTAAATTTGTATTTGAAGATGTCTAAATGTGAATTTGGGAAAGCCTATTTGGTTTATTTGGGTCATATTGTAGGAGGGAGTGAATTGAAGATCGCTCCTCAAAATTTTATGTTATTGTGAATTGGCCTAAACCCAACAATGTAACATAAATTAGGAGCTTTTTGAGAGTATCCCAATATTGGAGAAAATTTATCACTAACTTCTCACTCATTGCAACACCATTACATGCTTTGAAAAGTGTGAAACATGTCTTTCAGTGGGAAGGAAAGCAACATAAATCTTTCGACACTTTGAAAGAGAAAATCAATACAACACCAGTTCTAGCACTTCCAAATCTTAAGCAACCATTTGAAATTCAAACCGATGCAAGCGAATATGCTATGGGAGCAATTTTGATGCAGCATGGTAAGCCAATATGTTATCATTCTGAAACCTTTACCAATGTAGTAATTAACTATCCAACTTATGATAAAGAGTTGTATGCTTTGGTACAAAGCATGAATAAATGGAAGCATTATTTGATGGGTAAAGAAACGATTATTCATACTGATGATCAACCTTTGCAATATTTATAAACATAAACCAAGCTACAACACGCTAGACATGTCATGTGGATGGGATTCTTATAGAAATTTCATTTGGTAATCAAGTATAAGAAAGTTATACACAACAAATATGCAAATATGTTGTCAAGGACTATTTTTAATGCATCTGTTATTCTTAAGCATAACTCAATCATGCACAAAAGTCATATTGAACAATATGCACAAGATTAATATTTAAAAATGTTTATGCAACTTTGAGTAAAGGAAATCATGTTAAAGATTTGGATTATCATGTTCATAACAAGTTGTTGTATCATCTTGGAAAGTTATGTGTTCGACAGGGTGAAAAAGTTAATGTCATAAGGGAAGCCCACACTTCTCTTATTGTTGGCCACTTTGGTGTAGGAAAAAGAATTGGTCAAATTCAAAGGTATTGTTACTAGCCTTGCATGAATGAAATTGTTTCAAGATATGTGAAAGGATGTCCCATGCGTGCTACTAGCAAGCCAGGTAATAGGAATTTGGTTTTATATACTCCACTTCCTATCCCTTCTCATCCTTGGGAAAGTATTTCTATGAATTTTTTTGGAGGACTACCAATGTCTAGGAAAGGTCATGATTATATATATGTTGTTTTGGATTGTTTAAGCAAAATGTTTATGTTGATGCCATGTAAGAAACATGTTATATCTTAACATACCACAAAGATGTTCTTCCAAAATGTACGGGTTCATTTTAGGTTACCCACTTCTATTATTTCTAATTGAGATTATCGATTTTTCAGGAAGTTATAGTAAAGTTTATGGGAACTCATGGACACAAATTTGAAGAAGAGAACAATATTTCATCCACAAATTGACGGTCAGACAGAAGTAGTGAATAGAACAATAATGCATCTTCTTTGAGGATATTGTGGTAAGCATCCTAAACTTTGGGATGAGCGTTTGCATTACATCCAACATATCTATAATTGTGCCAAGCATTCATCTACACAAGTATCTCCATTTGAAGCTTGTTTGGGTTATTTTCCAAAATCTCCTTTGGATTTTATCTTTGGTAAATATATTGTAGGAGATGGACATAGTGATGTGGAAAAAGGAAAGCATTTCATTGAAAAAATTTAGCTTGTGCATCAAATGGTACAAGAACAATGACAGAAAAGCAAAGCCAAGTACAAAGAAAGGCATGATAAGCATTGGGTGGATCATGATTTCTAAGTGGGAGATCAATTTTGGTTGTACATCGGCAAGGAAAGACTACAAGGTGAAGGTAAAAATCTTAAGCTAATTAGATATGGTCCTTTCAAAATCTTGGAGAAGATTGGTAACAATGCTTTCCGATTAGATTTTCCACCTTACATGCAAATTTATTCTGTTGTGAATGTGGAAAACTTGAGATTGTATGAGCCTCCAATGATTCATGATTAAGAAGAGAATGTTTAGATTCCATATATAGAATATTTTTCTCCTGAATATTTAAATGAGTTACAGGAAGACTCAATTCTTGACAGGAGGATAAGGAATTCACACAGAGGTAATGTGGAGTATCTTTGAATGGGGCTCAAAGGTACCAATCCAAGTAAATCAAGGTCGATTAAGATCGATAAAGTGAGGGAGTTATACCCTCACTTAATTTCTGAATAAAATCAAACTTTTGGTGGTCCAAAACCTTCCAGTGGGCAGCAATGTTCCAAGGAATAAAAAATATGCTAAGAAATGTGCTCAAAATATCTCGAAACTGGTGCCAAATTATATATCTCATCATATTGATTCCAATGATGCTTGAATCGCCTCAATCCGACATCATATGAGGAAGTTATCACGTTTTGAAGTTTTTGACAAACATCTAAAAAGTCAGCTTGTAGGGTTGAATGGACAATGTACGGATGCCACATGGCAGTTTGTACGATGATGTCATATTGACATCAGTAGGCTAAACAGGCAGTACAGTGGTCAGACTAGCCAATCTTGAGCTGACACATGGCAGTTAAGGGTTGGATGGTGGTGGGCAAATACAATTTGGAAGCTTGGGCCAATGGTTGGGTGACATGTGGCCCAATCACAAGGTTCCACATAGTACCCTGGATTGGACAAAAATTTGTTACGCTCAATAGTTTAACACTCCATGGGGTTTGACCCCATAACCTCTTAGCTACGGAATAGGTGCCCTACCACTTTGCCACCAACAGTTCTTATTATAACTGAGCGGCAAACATTTATTTGAATTTGTTAGTATCAAAGGTTGGGGGGAGGGCTAGGTCGATGAGAACGCTTGACCGGACCAACCCCAAGTCATATTTTACATTGTGACATTGGCATAAGGTGGAGAGGGTGGGGCACGTGGCACCCTTCCCATGCTCAACCCAAGGTTCTGTTGAAATTACATGACTTTCGACAAAAGGTTCAGGAGGGGTGGGCATGTGGCACCCTGTCCACGCGTAGCCCCTAGTCATATTAACATCACATGAATAGGAGTGGAGTCGGCGGGGGCGCGTGGCCTATGGCCCACACCCCAAAGTCACATTGTTTCCATATGACCGACCAGAGGCGGAGAAATAAGGGTGCAGGATCAGTTAGCCATTCGACATTTTGCACCTAACATGACGGGTTTCATGGGTCGAGAGTGTTGCTTGTAGTTGCTAAAAATTTACCTTGATATTCCTCCCAAAAATAAATTTGATGTCAATTTTGCAGAGAGGTCGAATTGGCAGAACAATTAGCAAAGAAATGGAGAAAGGACTAACTTGGCCATTTTTAAGCCTTTTTGAGCCCACGAAGAGCCTACATAGGGGTTTTTGGGTGTTCTGGACAAAGTGGAAGTGTTATTTTTTCAATTTGAGCATTGTACGATGTAGTTTCACATTTGAGCATATAATTTAAAGGGCCAACATTGGAAGTTGGACCCACAGATGTAGCCCCGGATGGGTGAACTTCGTCATCAAATTATTTTGTTGTGATGCTACTTGTTATCTATTTTTCACTATTAAAATCTACAAAATTTAACTTAGTTTGTGTGCTTTTGCAATATCGATCCATTACCCATAAGACATAAAATCGCTTGCAAAACTTTACATAAGACGTTCGATTTTAATTTCAGATCAATGATAAATTATTTTTGGTGAAATTTCAAACTCTGTAATTTTTAAAATCCCAAGAAGACATAGTGAATTACATGTGGATTTTTTTTAGATTTTTACTTATATATTTTATGAGATTTATATAATGGAAGTTAGGGCTTTTTAGTAGTCTTGAAATTTAATCTTAAACAATTCATTTTTGAAACTATCTATGACTTTACTTCAATGAGGTTTCAAAGTATGAAATTTTCAGGAGTTAATGAAGTCATATCAAAGTACTATGGGATAAAATTTCAAACTCATAAGGGTTTGAATTTCAAAGATATATTGGGACAAAGGTCAATCATCCAAACAATATCCAAATTAGGGTTTCAAATGTGCATAACTTACAAGTGGCATATCTTTTTACTAGAATATCTATTTTCGGCGATTGAAAATTATTCATAAAGGGAAGTATTATTATTTTCTCATGTTGCAAAAGGTTCTACAAGAAATATGGGTACTCATAAAATCTCAAACATGATGTCCATAGAAAGTGAATACTTGGAAAATAGGCTTACCCAAATAAAGAACCAAGTTGATGAAATGAGTGGTAGTATGTTGAAACAAATGAATTTATCGAGTTCTCATGAATGCCCTAAAAAGGAAATGGAAAATAAAATGAAAATTAAGATGGAAAAAACTAAGGAAGAAATATAAAAATCCAAGAATGAAAATAGGGAGAAATATCAAAATCCATGAATTCCATGGAAACCATTATGTTATAGAAGCTCCCTAAAAGGGACATGAAAATCCAAAGAAATCATGAAAATAAGGAGAACATATGTATTGACACTCAATCACATATGGGGAGTATTTAACACAATTTGAGAGAAAAAATATTGAATCTCAGAATCATGATCGTTCATCACTCCATGATCCACATCATCAGGGCATCAAGTCAGCACCAAGTAACTACTTCATTTTGAAGATTGATGTGAGGAGGTTTGATGGTAAATATCCTATGACATGGATATTATAGATGGAAAAAATATTTTATATACACCAAGTGTCAACCTTTCAAAAGTTAATAATTCCATCCTTGCTTTTAGAAAATGATCATTTTATATAGTATTGATTTCTTTGTGAACAAAAGAATGATTATATTGTCTCTTTTTATTGATGAATTGATACCATAATATATGGATATTAAGAGCAATGCATTCTTTAGTTAATTGATAAATCTTTGAGAAAGAGTTACAATTTCAAAGCACATTCAATGATTCCAAAAACTAAGTCTCAAGGTAAAGGATATTCAAAGGATAAACTACTAGGTCTCTTTATTAGAACTTCAAAGGAAAGCACCCAACATGAAGTGCATCCCTTTGAAGCTAAATCCCTAGAGTATGTTTTCAGTCTGGTAAGGAAAGTTGAAAGTAAAAGTATTGCTACTAGAAGTGTGGTTACTTACAATTGTAAATAGCATCATCTCCTAGCCTCACATAGTTGACAAAGTAGGAGATCAATAGACAATGTCATATATGATTATATGGTTTTAAATCATCAAAAATAGAACTACTAATTGGTGGAAACCCATTAATCCACTTCTTGTTTTGTTTCCCTCTCACACCTTTGCCTTTCAAATGCATTAGATATACCTCAAGTAGATACCATGGCATTAGAACACTTCAAAACTGTCAGGCTACTAGATGTTTTAGGAGCCATTATTCCTCTAGAAACAATAAAGAAAGCAAGTAAGACTAGATATGTAGGATCTATAAGATTTACAAATTGAGGACATAATATAGGTGTCTAGGTATTTGTGGTCTACATGCTTCAATATGATATGCATAAGTTAATGATGTTGATATTAAATGGTCAACTATCTCATCTTAATAGGGCTTATTGAGGGTATTTGTAATAAATGTCACCTTTTACCATCCACGTACACAACATGTATAAGTCAAATTATCACCTTCTCTAACGAAGTCTTCAACACCAACACCTTCGATAGACAAAATAACATTCAATAAGTGATGAGTATTAATAAATTTAAGAAAAATAATACAAAATATTTTAATATAATTATAGTACATATGAAGGCTTACCAAACTATTGATTTTTTTTCCTATTAAGGACTAGAGTCAACCTCCTAGGGACTTATTAATGCTCCCTCTACATTTTTATAGAGGTGGTACTCCTCCTTTGCACACTTAGATTTCTTACTAATTCATAATAATTGAATCAAAGCATTCGACATGTACACCTATGAGTGGAATTGGCGATTTAAAGAAAATAATGGATTAAAAAAAAGAATGAAAGATTATCTCACCAACGATTCATTCCACAACATACATCCATTATCATATCACAATGAAGACATATTTGAAGCAAATACATAGGTAAGAATTAAAAAGAAGTGTTCCAAATATTTCAGAAAGCTATAAAGTGATTTCATTAATTTAAAATCATAAAGATTCAAAATAAAACATTCATGAGATCTCAGTGCTTAATAAAAAGTAAATGAAAACACAAATTTCATGTAATCCTATAAGTGTCTTTCCATGAGAATAAAAAATAATATTACAAACATGAAAAATTAAGTTCAAATAAAGCAGGTGCCTAAAGAACTCCACAAAACTCCTGATACTTACTTGAATGCATTCATCCATAAGGGGCTGGAATGAGGCTCCCATGCAACAATAAATAATATATGGTAATTTTGATAAAACAAATGAATTTATTCAGGGATCAAATTTTTAACTATATAAGACAATTCATAAATTTGGTTGATCTAATATTTGGAATAAAGAGTGGGAAGTTGCTTTGAATAAATATAAGAGACTCACAAAATTATAGAAGGTCAACCAGTTGAATCAATCCTCTCTCTCCTTTGGTAGCATCAAATGTTGGAGTATATATTGGCTTTGTATATATGTTAGTGTAAGCATTGGGGAAATTATTTAGGTATAACAAATTCATTTAATTACCTTTTAATACAATCTTCGATAAGCTCCTTCATAGATGGAACCACTATATCTTGATTTACCCTTAATGTAAATATTCTTTTTCAATTTCTTTCAAAATTAAGCATAATTGTTCAATAGTTGACAATTGGTCTTCATTATCATTGACAAATGTAACTAACCATTTATTGATCTCTTCCTCCGAAAAACAAACTCATTACCCAATGATGTCTTAATGATTTTCAAATCCACCTCTAGCTGATATTTTGGAATTAACATATAGTCTCTAACTATTCACAGGCCTTAAAGATCACTGGAAACTTTGATTTCTTTAAATAAGACATTAGTCCTCTACTCGTTGATTTTATTACACTCAACAATAGCATCTTTTAATATTTGGATTATCGAAAACCATCCTACTTTGATCTACATTACTCACTTCCTAGTCAAAAGCCCCTAACGAGTTTTCTGAAAGTCACCGAGGATAGCAATTTTAGTCGTTAATGTCAGAAAATCACTTTCTAAGAAATTATGATCATGTTCCATGTTTTTTTGCAAATAACCAGTGAAATAAGAAACCCTTTAATAAAAGTTTCTTAAGTACAAGTATATATCCCATGCTTCTTCAATGATACTTAGTCACTTATTGATGTTCTTTATGACATAAGTTTTGATTCCATTCAGTAATTTAGCTATCTTCCTTATTCTATTTGGTGTGTCAAGTGTGAGTAGTGGTGTTGAATTTGGAGCTATGAAGCCATAGGGGGCATGAGCAAAGGTCTATGACTCAAGGCTTATTCAGGCTCACTAATTTTCCTTTTTAGTCACAAGTTTTCAAATGTAATTTGTATATTCTAGTAGGTTCTACTCCTAATGCATCTACCTCAAAACTCCATTTCTTTGTTACCATTTCATACTTATCATGTACCTTTTCAATTTGTAACTTTGTTCTGACTTTATCATAAAGGTTAATGATTTCCCTTCAAATATAGTTGGCTCCTCTATTGCTAATTATTCCGCTATTTTTCTAACTCTCTCTTAGGCATAATGTTGCCTAGTCAAGGACTATAGAACTATCTATTTCCATATCAGAAGGTCCTTCTACTTGCTTTGATCCCTTTTTACTATAAATTTTGCATAACAACATGAGATTTTTCCAAATTAACACAAGGGGTGGCTCTTCACCATCATAGCCACCGGAATGTTATTCATTATTCCCTCTTCCAAATTTAGTTGTCTCTTATTTTTGGGTGACGAGGAAGAATTTCGATGAGTTGGTTGAGCTTATAAGGAGTGTACATTTGCAGGCTTCTTCCCTCTTTGCCTAGTTCTACTCTTTTATCCTAAAATGGTACTAACTTGTGTGACTAAGTTACCATTCTATACACATTTTTCTTTCTCTTTTTATCTAAATGTTTCCTCTTTATTATCTCCAATTTCATTTATGATCTTAGTAAACATATTTACATATCTTAATGATGATAGATGTTGAGAAAATAATTCCTTAGGATCAAGACTTTGGACAAGCTCAACCTCTTTCATGTTAAATGAATTCAAGGTTTGAAAATAGCTCTGTTAAATGTGAAGATATCTTTGCCACAACTTCTCCAATATTAAATGGTAATGAAATAAAATGCTTCTTCTTTTTCATGTCAAACACAATTGACTTGGAACAATATTGCCTACATACTTTTGCAACAAAAATTCTATCACAAATAAAAACAGGGAGTAATAGGGGACTATATTGATACTCATAATTCCTTACATATCTAGTATTTTCTTCTTGTATGCATCTTTTCCCCCTCAACCAATCTTGTGCATGTTGAGTCAATCTTTGCAATTTAACTCTAGTTAACATATATTTAAAATACCTAACAAATTTATCTTAGATAAGGCAAAATCGAAATGGTGCTTTAAATCTCCATAAAATAGGATAATAGAATTGCACTAGTTTTGTTTTAGGATTCATATCACTCTTAAGATGTAAGTGTTTGGTCAATTTAGTGTCCTAAATTGCTCTACATAAATTATCAATCCGGGTATCGTAAACTGATGAAGTGTAGTGCACTATATGTGCTAGATGGCCCTTCTTACTTCAGTGTTTTTGAGTTTTAAGTTGTTTTGGGGTTTTTAATCCTTTAATTCCTAATGATGTACAATGTATTTAACAAAAACCTTAAATCTACTTCTGCTAAAGAAATGAAATGAGGACTAAGAGTGCTTAAAGTCAGATTTGGAAGTAAAGTTTAGTCAAGAAAAGGAAAATAGAGTTCCTATTTCTGCTCTTATTATTGTTTCCAAAACATGAACTAAAGGAACTTAAGAGTGAAGTTGCAACTACTGTCTAATCAGCTTAATGAAATATTGAAAGTGAAATTGCAGCTATCTATGATGAAAACAAAACTAAAATGAAATACTGAAAATGAGATTACAACTACTGTTTAGTCTATTGCAGAATCAAAACTTAATGAAAAACTGAAAGTGAATTTACAACAAAACTAATTGAAAGACTAAGACTAAAAATGAAATTGCAACTAATCTAATATGGAAAACTAAATGAAGTGCTTAGTTACTCTGCTACACAATTTTGGGAGAACAACCTCCTTGTGATAACATTTTGAGGAATTTCGTACTTCATCATTCTAATAGAAAATAAATACAAAAATGCAGGAGAAGACTCATTACATAAATGAAATATCAAACCACTTGGTTTAAGATGAACCATCAACCAGAAGGGATTTTTAGAAACATTCACTTACAATATGAGTCACTAAACTAGTAATAAAATGGCAAAACAGTAATGGCACTGATCAGTTCTAACTAAAAACTTAAAGACTAATGAACAACAAATGAAATAAATTACTCTACACTACTGAACTCAACTTCAAGCTACTAATAAGAAACTAGAAATAAATGAACAAAAGAACTATACTGTACTGAAATAAAACTATTATGCGTTAGTAAGAAGATGACAAAAACTGTATTATGAACAAAGTTAGAAAACGGTTATAAACATCATGGAAAAACATAGTGAGTTTACAGTTCAACTATGAAAGACAAAACAAAAATGAAATGTAACCTTAGCTAGCGCAGGTGCCCTCTGCAATTGCAGAGGTTAAATGTACTTAATCAACACTCCAACGAACGCTTTCAGGTACCCATGAAACACACAGTCTTCATATTAAAAACAGAGAATGAGTTCTCAAAATTAAAAAGCAATAATCTGAACTTAACACATGCGCAAAATTGAACTGGTTTTGTGTTCTTCACACAGGTATTTATAGAGAAATTATACAACTGTTTAAGGAGAAAAATAAGCTACAGTAAAACACGTAGGCAGACAGGGACACAGAATCCTCTTCCTTAGTTGCTGGAGACATAAATCTAAGGTAATGGTTGTTGGATTCAGTTTGCACAAGTGGCTGATGAAGTCCGTGGCCTCAAGAAATTGCTTCGGATCCCATCACTGAGAAACGTGTACAAAATAGAGTCTTGTTTGCCTTAGGTTTCTATGTTTGACTTCCCTTTGACCGGAGTCTTCCTTATCGACCTGGGCTGGGTAAATAGGACACGATCCATGCCATGATGTTTTCCAAGCTGCCCATGTAGTCATTTTCCCCTCTTAACACCTGAAACCTGTAAAATCATGAAAATAGCTGCAAAACAGCTAATTAGCTGCAGAATGTGGATGTGTTACATAGCTAAAAGACAAAAACTTATTCAAACAACAAACATAAAAGTATAACATGTAAATCACTAAAATGTTCTCCTTGAGGCAATGTATAATGGTTATTGATGATGAGGATGCATTTTTCAAAGAAGAATGGATGAGAAAAGTTTCTAAGGAAAGGGCAATTTTGGAGCTCAACAGTAAGCCCTTCAAAAAATTATAGTAAACTATCACTATCACCAAATAAGTCACCATGAAGAATCTTTAAGTCTTCAAATAATTCACTAACTAATAATAATAATAATAACAACAACAATAACAATAACAATAATAATAATAATAATAATCATCATCATCTCATTGGGTATTACCTTATTCTAGTCAAAGATAGTCTCCTTCTTGAAAGGAAAATATAAGATATATAGGACTGACTTGGGTATGTGAGATGTTGAGTCACATCCAATTATATGGGAAAATAACAAAGGAGAATCTCTATAGGGCTCCAATAGCATTTGACATATCAATAGACAAAAGGTTGGTTAGTATATGCATTGGTTGAACCTTAAATTCTCGAAGAACATTCACTCCCCCACACTGAAAATTGAGGAAATCATTTTGCTTAAGGAAGCTTAAGTTGCATGTTTAGGTCATGAAGCTTTAGTATTTTCCTGAAGGCTTTTGGAGTTAGAAGGATTGAATTATTTTGTTATAGAGAAAATTTAATAGTTTTTGTATTAGAATAAGAATGACGATCACACCAAGAAATGAGTTCTCTAAAATTAAAGAGCTTAGGAATGAATCCAACATTTGAAAGACCTATAGTCCAAATTTTATTGTTGATTTTTTTTTTCTCGAGATTTAAATTTATATACGACTAGTATATCGTTGACCAATGGTAGTTTTTATCTTGTTGAGAAAGAAAATTGGTTGTATCCCCTCAAAATAATGTCTTCTTTCATTTGTTCGCCATATTGCTTTATTATTTCGAGGAACTTTGATATATGTGATAGGTCATGTGTTGTAGTACATAACTCTTAGCTATTTAAAAGCTCATTTTATAGGTAATACTTACTAATACATCCCTTCATCACTTACTGCCTTCATTGGGGTATGCAAGAATCATATAATTGGGAATTAATAACTTAGGGCACATATTTCATGGAATAATGGAAGGTTTTATTAGCATAATGCCATATTGTCACATGTTTATCTTGAATATTGTGATTTTTTATATAAGCTTTGAATTAGCCTTGAAAAGAGAAAAACGAGTATTTTTATAAATTTCACTAAGTAAGGCTTGTAAGTGGAGAGATTGTCTTCATAACAATATATGGTATCATAGTGAAAAATTTTGTATGTATAGAGAAACAAGAGCGGAGAAATATGATGTGCGGAGGGATGGTTGTGCAAAAAAGGAAATGTGCAGAGAAAATGTTTTGGAATGTCTTCCGTACAATAGAAAAAATTGATTAACTATAACAGTAATGCAAGATCAACTATGTGCAAAGGAGTGGAGAATAAAGTGTGTGGAGTGAAAATCTCGTCACAAGACTTTGGAAATATAACTGTCCTGAAATTTTTAAAAAGAAATGAAAAGTATGAATTATTGATAAAGAATCAGACCTAGTTGAGGTAATACCTGAAAACATGTCAACATAAACTTCTCTTTCTGGTTTGGTTCTGATTATACAAATCAAAGTAACACTTAAAAAATATTTTAAACTCTCATTTATGATATCAATTATTTCATTTATAAAATACACTTTCCTCTTTATATATATATATATATATTTTTATGTAAATTTTCATATAAACATCATTATATTTGAGATGGATTTGAAGAAATCCCCTCTAATATTTCTTTTGGTAAGGACTTAATATAATTTAAAAATAACAAACAAAAAAACATTAATTCAATTTCCCATATTTTATATAATAATCAAAAGGCTATACTTTACCTTTTTAACAAACTTATTTCACAACATTGCCATTGATTAGAAATATAACTATTTATGACCAACTTAAATTTGATTTAAGTGTGCACAATTTTCATATTTATATAATGTTAAACAGAGTTCTACTAACATTGCAACAACACTTTACCATTTTCCAATCATATATCTAATATGATTATAAATGCATAATAATAATCACGAAAACTTGCATAATAATAACCACGAAAACAAAGATTCAATATGAAATTTTTAATAGATTTGATAAGTTGTGAGCATTATATTTCTCGTAATTCAAAATATGAAGGAACAAATCGAGTTACACGGGTCATATTACTTGCAAATCTATTCCAAACACCAAAATTCTAGAGGCCAGAGTTGGTGATGGGATTTTCTTTCTTATTGCTTGTATCCTCCTATGCTATGGGTGTATGGGTGACGCCTCTAGAGATTTGAACACAGGGGAGACTACTTGCAAATATATTCCAAACACCAAAACTCTAGAGGCCGGAGTTGCTGATGGGACTTGCTTTCATACAAACTTTTCCATATTTGAAGATTAAACAACATGATGGAGATTTTAATTTGTATAATATCTCACGTATTATTGTTCCAATTTCTATTGCTTTCTTATTACAATGTTTATAACCTTTATATAAGGGAGTATCAAATCTTGTAAAGACTTATCAGATCTAGGAAATCTAAACCACTTTTAGTCTTGTATTAACAACTTTAATTATATGCTAAAACAAAATACATTATATTTATTTAGCTCCTTATGTGAAGTTTAGGAGGTTATGTATAACTAACTCTCCCCGTATGTGTATGAATCTAGAATAATCTAGGAAAAAACACATTTATTCATAAGCTCTTGCATTAGATTCCCAAGGTATAAAAAAATTTCATGACCTCCTAACCATTCTTTCCTATATGTTTCATTCCCCTTAGATCCATAACTAGAATATGTCATAAAATCATGCTTATAACCAGCATATAACCAAATTAATAACAATGATAGAACACCCATCAAAACTACATCATAACAAGTACATTTACTCATAAAATAAAAGAGGAAAATAGATCTTATTAACATATGCAAAATCCAACCAAGTTGAGGACTTCCATGTACCACTCTATGTTGATATGCATAACTTTTTTGTTTGTCCTATGTTGCCTTTAGATTTTTCTTGATAACCTGCATTTCATGTTCCATCTCTACCAACATATTTGGTCCTATAAGTACGATGTTCATTGGATCACTCCAGCTGCTGGGAGTATTACACCTCTTCCCATAGAGTGCCTTAAACAGACTCATCCTTAGTGAATCTTGATAACCATTTTTGTAAACAAACTCAACCAGTCGAAGATACTCCTCCCACTTCCTCTATAGGTGCATAACATACATTCTCAACATGTCCTCCATAATCATGTTGACCCTCTCTATTTTTTCATCTGTTTATAGGTGATAAGTTGTACTGAAGGTCAACTTTGTACCCAAACCTGCAAATAACTCCTTCCAAAACTTGGAAGTGAACTTGGCATCTCTATCAGATAAAATCTTCTTAGGAATACCATGCAATCTCGCTACCTCCTTGATGAAGATCTGAGTTACCTTGCTCGTTGAATTAGTAGTCTTCACTAGAATGACGTGAGCTACCTTTCTCAACCTATCAACCACAATCATGATGGAATCATGGTGCTTCGATGTCCTCCACAAACCTGTAATGAAATCCATGGAAATAACCTCCCATTTTCACTCTAGAATATGAATAGGATGTAATAAACCAGCCAGGTGCTTACACTCAGCTTTTACCTGCTGACATTCTAGACATCTAGCAACAAACTCCACCACTTCCTTCTTCAAATTTGGCCAATAGTATAACTTCTTCACAGTTGTCAATGTATTTTGATATCCTAGGTGACTTCAATATGGCTTGATGTGAAACTCCCTGAAGATAAGATTCTTGAGCTCACTATCATCTGGCACATAGATCTTGTCCCTAAATCTCACCAAACCATCTACCGTGAGATGATAATCCACATCCTGTTCACTTGTACCCTACTTGTTATGAAACCAGCTCAAGAAAAGATAGAAAAGAAAGATCAACGCCTTAGAATTCAGCCTCTTCGAGGGGGCAACCTCCTTTACATTACATAAATGAACAATTCTTGGATGATACAAATGACAAAACCTCCTTTCTATATATAGGAGTCTAAGGAGTCACAATATAATCCAGCCGACCTAACAATAATAATATAAAGCCACAAAAATAACAATAGAGGGATTCTATGGGGCACAGAAATAACAATATGGGGGTAATAGGGGCACAACAATATAAATAAGGGGTATAACTACAATAGTAATGGGGTAATCACTAGTATTATAGGGACCCAACATGCCCCTCTCCTTCAAAAAAGTGTTGTCCTCAACGCTTGAGCAGTTCTGGATACTTCTGCATAAAATTCTCATCCTCCCATGTGGAATCTTCAGCGGATAAGTTCTTCCACTTGATAAGATACTCTGAAATTGATCGATTTCGTAGCTGTCGAGTTCTTGTTTCTGTGACTGCTTCCGGTTCCAATATAATTTTTCCTTCCTCGTCAAGTTCTGGCAATATTGTTTGAACTGGGAGCTTTTCGCCTATAACCTTCTTTAAACATGAAACATGGAAAACTGGGTGCAATCGAGAAGCTGCAGGAAGCTCCAATTTGTATGCCATAGTACCAATCTTTTCCAACACCTTGTACGGACCATAATACTTTGGTGATAATTTATTATCCTTCTTAGCTTGCTTTAGGGACATTTGCTTATATGGTTGTAGCCGTAGGAATACCCAATCACCTACATCAAAACTTCTTTCACTGCGATGTTGATCTGCCTGTTGTTTCATTCTATTTTGTGCCAACACGAGGTTATCCTTTAAGAGTTGGAGGACTTGTTGTTGATGTTCGATGTGATGTTCCACTACCTGAACCTTAGAATTTTCTCTTAAATATGATGTGATGGATGGTGGTTGGTACCCATAAAGTGCCATAAATGGGGTCATTTTTGTTGCTGTATGGAAGGAAGTGTTATACCACCATTCAGCCAGAGGCAACCATTTGACCCATTGTGTCTGTTTATCAGATACAAAGCAACGAAGATATCCTTCCAAACATTTGTTTACTATCTCAGTTTGCCCATCAGATTGAGGATGATAAGATGAGCTATGAGCTAACTGAGTACCAAGACAAGAAAATAATTCTGTCCAAAAATTTCCAGTGAAAATGGGATCTCTGTCACTTACAATAATCTTTGGGTTTCCATGTAGCTTTTGAACTGTTTCCATAAATGCAGTAGAAATTGTACTGGCTTTAAATGGATGTGATAATGCACAAAAGTGTGCATACTTGGTAAGTCTGTCAACTACCACCATGATGACACTCTTTCCCTCAGACTTGGGTAAACCTGTGATAAAATCCATTGAAACCTCCTCCCAACGTTGGCTTGGAATGGATAAAGGTTGTAATAGACCCGGTGTCTTAATTGTTTCAACTTTATTTTGTTGGAAAACCAAACATTCCGCCACAAACTTTTGAATATCTGATTTAAGGCCATCCCAAAAAAATTCCTTCTTAACCCTGTGGTAAGTTTTTAAAAATCCTGAGTGCCCTCCTAAGGGAGAAGTGTGCAATTCCATAAGAATCTTTTGTTTTAGCTGGGAATTCTTACAGAGGTATAAGCGATCTTTGTACCATAACGAATCATTTTTCCAGCTAAATGTATCAGAAGTACTGGAATCTTGTTGTAGCTTTCGAATAAGTGCCCACACTTCTTCGTCATTCTTCCATTCCTCCTTTGCTTCGTTTATCCAATCTGGTTGGATAATAGAAATGGCACACAACAATGCTTCCATATCCTCATCCTTTCTTGAGAGTGCATCTGCCACCACATTTTGCTTCCCTTTTTTGTAGATGATTTCAAAGTCATAACCCAACATCTTTGTGACCCACTTTTGTTGCTCTTCAGAGGATAATCTTTGTTCTAAAAAGTATTTAAGGCTATCATGATCCGTTTTTACCTTGAAGTGTCTTCCCATTAGGTAGGGTCGCCATTTCTTAAGTGCATGGAGTATTGCCAACATTTCCTTCTCATAAATAGCTTTGCTTAAAAACTTTCCCTTGATTGGACGACTTTCAAAAGCAATGGGTCTTTCATCTTGCATTAGAACAGCACCAATTCCATTTCCTGAAGCATCACATTCCACAATAAAGGTTTTTGTGAAGTCCGGTGTAGCTAAGACCGGTGCTTGGCACATTGCCTCTTTAAGATGTTTAAAGGCCTTTGTTGCTTCCAGAGTCCATGAAAATGAATCTTTCTTCAATAATGTTGTTAGAGGTGCTGCTATTCTCCCATAATTCTTAACGAACTTGCGATAATACCCTGTCAACCCAAGAAATCCTCGCAGATGCTTTATGGATGTGGGGATTTTCCATTCCTTAATGGCTTTAATTTTGCTAGGGTCTACCTTAACTCCTTCATGAGATACAATATGACCCAAATATTCCACCTCCTGGACTCCAAAGAAACATTTGGATCTTTTTGCATATAATTGTTTCTCCTCCAATAGTTGTAGCACCTTGTCAACATGTTCAACATGATCCTTCCAAGACTTGCTGTAGATTAGTATATCATCAAAAAATACTAACACAAATTTTCTAAGGAATGGTTTGAAAATTGAATTCATCAAACCTTGAAATGTTGAAGGTGCATTGGTAAGGCCAAAAGGCATGACCAAAAATTCATAATGACCCTCATGAGTTCTAAATGCCGTTTTCGGAATGTCTTCAATCTTCATTCTGATTTGATGATATCCCAAACGAAGATCCAACTTGGTGAAGTAAATTGATCCATGCAATTCATCCAGTAATTCATCAATGACAGGAATGGGGAACTTATCTTTAATAGTGAGCTTGTTGAGCTCCCTATAATC
Source organism: Pinus tabuliformis (assembly GCA_031772625.1). Lineage (NCBI taxonomy): Eukaryota > Viridiplantae > Streptophyta > Pinopsida > Pinales > Pinaceae > Pinus > Pinus tabuliformis. The sequence goes on from CM062820.1 coordinate 603,197,126, forward strand.
TGGACACATGCGCCATGATCCATCCTTCTTGTGCACCAATACTACTGGAGCTGAGAAAGAACTTTGACTCGGTTGAATTATACCAGCCTCTAGCATTTCTGCAACCATACGTTCAATTTCACTTTTTTGGACATATGGATATCTGTACGGCCTGATGTTTGGAGGAACACTTCCTGGAATCAGATGAATAGCATGATCATGATCACGCATAGGTGGGAGACCTTTGGGAGTCTCAAATACCTTGGAATGATTGTCCAGGACTTTTTGGAGATCTGGAGAAATAGATGATTCCAATGTGGAAACATCTAGCGAACATAATTGTGCAATTACACCTCTTTGCTCCTTTTTTAGAAGCTTTGTCATGCCATTAGAGCTGATTATCTTTCCTGGTTTCCCTGCAATACCCCTTAATTCAACTTCCTTTCCTTCCACAGAAAATTTCATGAAAAGTTCTTGAAAATTAAAAGCTATTGTACCCAAGGATTGTAGCCATTGGACTCCTAGTACAACATCAGCACCTCCCATTGGAATGGAAAGCATTGGGCTAGTCAATACATATTCTCCCATGGATAGCTTGATATTATGGCACTTTCCAGAACAATTTATTGTTCCTCCATTTGCAATCATCACTTGACACTCTGGTGCTGGATATAGGAAGCAATTCAATTCTTTTGCTACCCTACAATGAATAAAATTGTGGGTGCTTCCTGAATCAATCAACACTATTACCTTTTTCTTCTTGATTTGTCCTTCTATCTTGATGGTTTGAGGAGTGGTAATTCCCGCCAATGCATTACAAGATATGGTCGGATTTATTTGTTCTTCATCTAGGCTTTGTTCCTGGAATATATCCTCTTCTTTTGACCTTTCTTGCTCCTTTTCTTCTTCCTCTTCACAATCTATGTAGAATAATTTCTTCTCAGCACACTTATGACCTTTTGTGTATTTGCTATCACAATTGTAACAAAGCCCTTTTGCTCTTTTTTCTTCCAATTGTTGTGGTGTCAACCTTGTAGGTTGTGGAAGACTATGGGCAACAACACTTCCGTCTTTATAGTTGTGAATGGTATGCTTCCTAGTTGCCATAATTTTGCTTTCCATTTTTCTTGCTAACCTGAATGCCTTCTCTAATGAATCAGGTTCCCAAAGGCGCACATCATGTTGGATATTATCCTTTAAAGACCCTATGAACACATCAATCCTATGCTCCTCTGGAATATCTTTTACCCTTATGTTCAATTTTTGGAACTCCTCAATGTGCTCCATTATTGAACCCTTTTGTTTGAGACTTATCAATTGGCTAAAAAAAGTGTTGCTTTTTGTATCCTCATAATGTGCTATCAATTCTTCCGTAAAAATTGCCCAAGTGATAAATTGTTTACGAGAACAAAGCCATTGATACCATACAAACTGATTTGGTTCCAAATATAAAGTTGCCATACGTACCTTTTGTGTGTTTTGCACATTATTGAGATCGAAGAATTGCTCCATCTGTAATATCCATGTGGCGGGATCCTTGCCATCAAACTTCCTCATATCAATTTTTGGAATATGGTGGGTCTTCGATCCAACATTAGAGTCTATGGAATCATGATTAACATTTCTTTTGTTCACATCATGAGTTTCCTTTACAACCTTTTCACCATTAGTAAGTATTTCTTGTAGAAAATTTGTCAAATCTGTCTTCAAATCTGCCATGTCTGTCTTCAAATCTGTCCTCAAATCTGTCTTCAAATCATCCATCTTAGCTTCCATGCCCTTTATCTTAGATTCCACGCCATTCATCTTAGATTCCACGCCATTTATCTTAGCATCTGTTAGCTTTTGTGAGCGTGACATTTGTTGCACTTGTTCTTGTAATTTTGATATATCATGTAGCATTTCTTCCTCTTCTTCATGAGTCATGCTAGAGCTTTCAGGTTCCTTACTAGGTGTTTGCATTTTCTTTCCTCGGGGCATCAGTTACCGATAATAATGCTTTACTATGCCCTTGAATTCCTTCAAACCAAGCTTATGCAAAAATAAAAAAAAAATAAAAAAAAAAAAAAAAACTACACCTTTTTTTACTTTGTAGAAGCCTGATATTGAATCTGATGTATCTCTGTAATTTCGAATCAACCAGTTCTGAAATTGTGACCTGTAGTAGCCTTTTATGTCCTCTTTCCAATGCCACTAGTCTGATCCAAATTGGATTCTTCAAGAAAGAGTTATGCACAATCTCCCGCAGTGACCTGATTATAGACTATTTCAGTAGAGCGAACTTGTATGAAGTGCCACGTGTCACTGCTTCAACCTTTGACTCTGAAAAATATATAAAAGAAAACTACAGTCCGTCCTATTTTTGTACCTTCTTACAAAATTTCAATCCGATGCTCAGAAAGAAAGTTATGACGATTTTCCCCAGGTCACCTGTTTTGAGTGTAATTCAGGAGTCTGCAAAAAGACCAACTTCCTCAGATCATATCTCCGAAAATATCGCGCGAAAAGCTCTGAAATTCGGAACCAAGGTTCAGCGCGATTTCTTCTCAAATGGATTTTTTTTGCGACTTCTGAAACATCACAGAAAAAAAGTTATAGCGAAAATGCCACGATGACCTGTTTGGAGCAGCGAAACCCTAGAATCCAAAGCTCTGATACCAAATGTTATGAAACCAGCTCAAGAAAAGATAGAAAAGAAAGATCAACGCCTTAGAATTCAGCCTCTTCGAGGGGGAAACCTCCTTTACATTACATAAATGAACAATTCTTGGATGATACAAATGACAAAACCTCCTTTCTATATATAGGAGTCTAAGGAGTCACAATATAATCCAGCCGACCTAACAATAATAATATAAAGCCACAAAAATAACAATAGAGGGATTCTATGGGGCACAGAAATAACAATATGGGGGTAATAGGGGCACAACAATATAAATAAGGGGTATAACTACAATAGTAATGGGGTAATCACTAGTATTATAGGGACCCAACACTACTATTGTAACTTGTGCCTAAGCTTCATATACCTATCATCTTGTTGTCCTTCCTGTAAGTTCCGATCCTATAAATCTATCCCATAAGAGCTCACAACTACAACATGGTTTACTTGCACTTTCCTATTAATAGCATCTGTAAACTTGTTCTCCTTTCCTTTAATGTATCTGATCTCAAAGTCAAACTCATTGAGGATAGCCAACCATCTAGCTTGCTTGGAATTTAGATTCAGTTGATCAAATAGATACCTCAATCCACTATGGTCACTCATCAAAATAAATATATTTCCAAGAAGATAATGTCTCCACATCTTCAAGGCATGAATAATAGCTGCCAACTCAAGATCACGAGTCACATAGTTATGCTCATGCTCATTCAGTTTCCTTAACTCGTAACACACCACATGTCCCTCTTGCATCAGGACTCCACCAAGTCCTCTCTTGCAATCAATTGTACACACCACAAACTCTTTATCTGGATCTGCAATATTTAGAACTGGAGCATTTATAAGAACCTTCTTCAACTGCTCAAAACTAGTTGCACATTCCTCTGTCCATTCAAATTTCTTCCCTTTCCTCTACAATGATGTAATAGGATATGAAATCAATGAGAATATCTTTATGAACCACCTATAGTAACCTACTAATCCCATGAATGATCTGAACTCATCTACATTCTTAGGAGTTTCCCGTTCCATGATAGCTATAATCTTTTCCAGATCCACTGATATGCCTTCCTTGGAAACAACATGTTCTAGGTAATGTAACCCAGTTTGAAAGAAGCTACATTCACTAAGCTTGGGATACAATTGATGTTTTATTAGAAATATCAACATTGTTTCCAGGTGTTATGCATGTTCTTCCTCATTCTTAGAATATATCAATATATCATCAACGAATACAATCACAAACTTGTCTAGAAAAGGACACAACACATTATTCATCAAGCACATGAAAGTAGTTGTAGCATTAGTCAAACCAAAAGGAACCACAAAAAACTCATAATGCCCATACCTGGTTTGGTAAGTAGTCTTGTAGATATCCTCTTCTTTGATGTGTACTTGATGATATCTTGATCTCAAATCGATCTTTGAGAACATGACTGCTCCCTTCAACTGATTAAACAAGTCATCAATCCTTGGAAATGGATACCTGTTCTTGATCGTCACCTTGTTTAGTTGTCTATAATCAATGCACAATCTAAGAGTACCATCCTTCTTCTTCAAAAAACACTAGTGCACCCAAGGCGATACACTTGGCCTAATGTATCCCTTATCAAGAATTTCCTTCAACTGCAACCTCAATTCCACTAACTCTGGAGTGCTCATCCTGTAAGGTGCCTTTGATGTTGGTGTTTCTCCTGGTACCAACTCAATCAAAAATTCCACTTCCCCATGGGGAGGAAACTCTAAAATATTTGCGGGAAATACATCCTGAAATTTCTGCAAGACAAGGTACCTCTTTAGGACTTCCACATCCTCAACATCCTTACCCTTGTCATTGGAAATATGGACTGCACACAATACACACCCCTTTCAAAAACTACACTTTTCCTACATAGTTGGGACCATCAGGGTGGATATTCGTGGCCACCAACCTATTCCACCTAGACCTCAAGACGGTTTCAATTGTTTCCTTGTTTATTTCAACATTTACTATTTTTAGCAGTTTTTCAGGTCATGAACTTCTGGAGCAGTTTTGACCCCCTAAACGACATTTTTTTTAGGTCCATTGTAGGCCCAAAGTTGTGGGAAAGGCCCCGGAGAAACACTTGTAGTACTCAGAGAGACCTTTCCAACAAGGTATCGTACATGCCAAATAGATATAATATGACCAAGTTATGGCCTTGGGAAGTTGGCTTCCCAACTAACCCCAATAGGGCCCATAAACTCTTGGTGTTTCATCTCTTAGGGTTAGGGTTTTGGTTTTTTAGGGTTTTCTCATGTTTTTCAATAATAAATAGGCCCTTGAGCCTCATTGTAACACAATTCAGAGGCATGTAGCCGCCACATCTCTTCTCATAGATAAGCTACCATCACCTGAGCTAGTCTTATTTCCATTATGTTTGTAAAAATATTTTAGTATTTGATATTAATGAAATGAAGTGCTATTTTTGCTGCATATTTGTATTTATGGTTATATATGTAATTTGTTGCATTCTTATTTAAATTTTGATAAGTGGTATCATAGCGGTCTTCTCTTTCTCAGTTTTCCTTTGCATGTACCCAACGAGGTCAGGATATAAGGAGTTAGGGCTTGAACTAGTTGAACCTTTGCAAGACCAACCTCGCAAATCCCGATGGACTTCCATGGCAGAAGAAAAGAAAGATGAGGGGGTAGGAGATCCTATCAAAATCTTGCCCAAAGAATCCCTCGAGCAAAAAAGGAACGTGATGATGGATAAATTTTCCCAGATCCTTCAGCGGCTACCCAGGGGTGATGCATATACTTCTAGCAGCTACTTTGGAAGCGCCACACCCTTTAAGGTACAAGTTAACTTTGACATTCCCATATTTGAGGGTCAGATAGATGTGGACACCGTAGATAAATGGTTAAATCTGCTAGAAGGATATTTTTCTTTTCATGATTTTCCAGCTGGGAAAAGATTACTTTTGCTCTTCTCAAAGTCACCCCCCATGTCAAGGACTGGTGGGAAACCTACTGCAAGCAGAAGGATGAAAGTATGCCCTCACTATTTTGGCCACACCCACTTGGGATTTGTTCTGGGACGCCATCAAGGAGTAGTAATACCCTGTCGGGAGCCATGAGGATAAATACATAAAGTGGACCACACTGCGATAAAGAAGGGACCAAGACGTGCCATAGCTTACCAATATTTTTCATACCCTTCATACGGAGTTGGGTATCAAGGATTCTGAGAAAAATTTGGTACTCAAGTTTTGTGGCTGCCTACACAAGTACATCCAGGATTAGATGGAGTTCCTAGACATCTCCTCACTCGGCATGACATACTGATACACTGTCAAGATTGAGCAGAAGCTCAAACAAAAAAAGCGAGACTTTGGATCTACAAATACGAATTAAGGGAAATACACCCCAAACCGCAGAGCAAAGGGAAAATCCAAGTCGGGGCGACCCATGATAACCCGCCGAAGTTGCAAGCAAATAAAAACACCAAGAAGACAAAGAAGGACACTGGAAAGTGCTGTGAGTTCCATAAGAGGTTCACTCACAACACAAGTGAGTCTCGAGCCAAGAAATCAATAAGTGGTCTTGTTGAAGGCTTCTAAGTCTGACGCATGTTCTGAATCTGAGTCAAAACCTAACAAGGGGAATCACAAAGGGAAGAATATCATTAATGTGAAGCCCAGTGCCATTGTGGCCACCACCAAGATCCAGAAGATTGAGCTTGAAGATCCAAAAGAGGCGGAGTGCTTATTCCACTCACAGATGTGGGTGAAGGGTTCTCTGTTGTAGTTCATTGTCGACAGCGAGAGCTAAAAGAACACTCACCAACAAAAGATCCAACTATATTGGGTTGTCAAAGCCGACCAACTCCTACACCAAGGCAAGTGGCTCACTAGGGACTAGGTTCAACATAACTTTCCTCACCTCATGGAGGCTCTACACACAATGGGGACCATTTCTTCCTATGGAGGGAGGAATGATCCACCTAGACCTCTATCCGATATCAATTGTTTCCTTGTTTATTTCAGCATTTACTATTTTTAGCAGTTTTTCAAGTCCTGAACTTCTGAAGCAGTTTTGACCCCCTAAATGACATTTTTTTGAGGTCCGTTGCAAGCCCATAATTGTAAACAAGGGCATGTGGAAAAACCTATAGTACTCGGAGAGACCTTTCCAATAAGGTATCATACACGCCAAATGGAGATAATATGACGAAGTTACAACCCAGGGAAGTTGGCTGCCCAACTAACCCCAATGATGCCCATAAAATCTTGGTGTTTCATCTCCTAGGGTTAGGGTTTTGGTTGTTTAGGGTTTTTTCATGTTTTTCAATAATAAATAGGCCCTTGAGCTTCATTGTAAAATAGTTCAGAGACGTGTAGTTTCCACATATCTTCTCAGAGATAAACTACCATTGCCCGAACTAGTCTTATTTCCATTTTGTTTGTAAGCATATTTCAGTATTTGATATTAATAAAATGAAGTGTTATTTCTACTGCATCTTTGTATTTATGGTTATATTTGTAATTTGTTGTGTTCCTATTTAAATTCGGATCAACACCCATTCCTGCAACTACACTTTTCCTACATAGTTGGGACCATCCTCATAGATGTAGGCTTCTTCTTTTCCTGCAAGATTCTTTTTTCCCCATTATCATCCATGCCCTCAATAGCCTTGTCATAACAATCTACTTTTGTCCTGTGAAGATATGACTAATCCATACCTAGAAGCATATTATATGATCCCAATGGAAGCACCTTTAGATGTGTTAATGTAGCAATTCCATTTAGCTCAAATTCACAAGATCTTACCCAATGATGAACTCTCTTCTTAATACATGTATCCAACTGCACCAACCAAGATTCTGCATGCACTACTTTTCTCAAACCACACTTATCCACCAGATCAGGATTAACATAACTATAATTCGATCCAAGGTCAATCAAAATAGAAACAAATTTATCACAGATCTTACCTTCCATCTCAATAATGGTTGTTTTATCATCTTCCTGCTTGTTGTCCATAATTGCATAAATCTGAGGAATGTTATGGCCAACATCCCCAACTGTCTGCGCCTCCTGAGCACTATAGATCTGAGACCTACCACCCTAGTACAATGGGAAATCCTTCTTGCGATGATATTTACCACAAATCTAACACTGCAATGGTCCCCTACCATCACCTCTATTCTGCTACTCTCCAAGCTAAGACCCATGCCCCTTCTCAACTGCATTAAACATCTTGTAAGGAGAAACATTTTATTTCTCACCTACATCCTGAGGTCTTCCCCACTTCGGTGGCCACTTCCCTTTATCTTTCTCAATCCTCTTCAAATCACGCTTAGGATCAGATTTACACTTTGATTTCTCATAACAATGCTTAAGTTTCTTGATGGCTGCCTCCAACAACCGAGGCTCATCAAACTCAATATGGTCTCTATACATTGTTGGCAACCCAATGATGAACCTTTAAATATTTTATTTCTCATCCTTGAGGTAAGGCACACCTCAATAGCTCCAGGAACCTACTAGTATACTCATCATCTATCATAGAACCCATTTACATCTCATAAAACCCCTTAGCTCTATCATCATAATATCTTTCAAATAGGTACTTCTTCTTGAAGAGTCTCTCAAGCTCATCCAAAATAAACTCTTCTTCTCGAATTCCTCTGACATTCTTCACATCTTCCCGCTAGATATTTGCTTTCCCTTTAAGATTGAAGGTAGTTATTTTGGATTCCATTTTCTCATGATAGTTATGCAATCTAAATAATTTATTCATCCCAAGAAATCATGCATCTACATATTCTGACTTCATTTGTCCATCAAATGTAGGGGGGTTGAATTTCTTGAACTCCTGAGGCAAGTACTCACTCCTCTTATAAGGATGATGTCGATGATGTCTCTTGGATGAGGAACTAGAACGAAACCCATACATACTAGTCCTCTTGTTAGGTGTACCCAATGATCTTCCACCTCTGACTGTGTGCCATCTATATGACCTGTATCCTAACTGAGACCTGCTACCATATGCCCATTAGTCTTCTCTTCTTGTTCTTGATTAATCCTTAGCTGTCCCTGTCTTTACAAGTATGAAAAACTTTGAAGGATCACTGCATTGACCTCTTCGTGCTTTTCTTGAGCCCTTGCAAGTCTTTCCTAAGGCTCAACCAAACTATCATTTTTTTCCTTGCAACATCTGATATATGCCTTTAAAATCCTCAATGTATCTGCTATTTTAGGAGAATAATCATCTCCGTGTTGCTCAACTGATCTATATGGAGAGTCATGTGAACTATAGTCCACCATTTTTCTCGTCATCTCTGATCCTCTTCTTCCCGCAATCATGCCATGTTAGATCAACAAAATAGTCACCATAATCAAAATCATACCTCAATGACATTCAAGGGAGGCTATATCATCTATAAAATATGTCCAAATTAGCATGATACATGTATAATAATAATCATATCAATATACCAACATCATGCATGACAATACCAAATGCATACCATGACCTCATGCATGATAACCAAAGCCATGACAATGCATGCATAACAACATGCATCTAGCCCATCTGGTCAAAGTGTTTGAACCATGCTCTAATACCAATCTGTAACCACCCCTCCCACATTTACCTACTTTCATGGCCTGCTGGGGTAAACATGAGTTGAGGGCTATTATGACATGACTCAACCTCCTAAGTAGAGCTAAGGAAGTGGAATTGACAAACCAAAACTTTGCTGACCTTCCTCATGAGCTACGGAACCCCCAAGAGCTAAACAACCACTTCAGGTGCCATAACCCTGAGTTAAATTTCCTTTTTAGTGATCTGGATTCCCAATGGCTTGCATAACAAGGCAGGCTAGTGACTATAAACCTCTAGTCGCATGGATAACCTTGCCTCCTAGCGACTTCAGTCTATATTTTCCATTTCTGAGCATCCGACCCCAGAATATGAGCCACCTAATCAGGGCTAGTATCCATACCTCTACCCATAACTTGATAATACTTTCCAGAACAATGATTGACACCAGGATAAATCGATTAATATGAAACTTAGTCAATAGCTTGAGCTAAACAGGCCTAACCATGACAATCATTCCATCAAACACATAGTGAACATGAAACCTATAGGTCATGATTGCATATATGAACATAGGGGTCTGATACTTATATGAGAATCATCAAGAAGGTCTAATAACCTCTCATAATAGCTTCAATAACATCTATTAGGTCATGTGTTCAATAACCATTCATTTACCAATCAAAACATGATAAGATCCATAACTAGAATCTATCATAAAATCATGATTATAACCAACATATAACCATATTAATAGCAATGGTAGAACATCTATCAAAGGTACATCATAACAAGTACATTTACACATAAAATGCAAGAGGAAAATATCTCTTATTAGCATATGAAAAATCCAAACAAGTCAAGGACTTCCACATACCACCTGACCATATATTGGGTTGGGCCAAATATTTCTTTCAACCAATCAACCACATGCCATATTCCAAGCATGAATTTGGGATCTCATGGGATAACCAATACATAAAAAACCAAGGGAATCCATAGGATAAAACACCTCCACCCTCACACTACCGTGATCTCACCTAAACCGGTCCTAAGATCACAGAACCAAACCAAGCTCAGATGCCTCATAATTCCTTCACCATCCCTTGAGGAATTTTCGCGTCTCCACCCACCTATTGAGGGGATCCCGGAGAAAACCATCTCCATCCCCAACCCTTGGGATTTTCCTGAAACTACCTCACCCAGATCTAAAACCTTCCAGAAATCCAAATCTCAACCAATAATCAATCCCATCACACCATGGCTATCCGAAAATGGCAAGGCAAGGCTGAAACCACTGTCAAACCAAGAAGAAACCATGCCAATGACAACAAATGGACCAACTACACACATGCATGCCAAAACTAGCAAAGAAAGCATACATGCAACTCGATACCTACAAGTAATCCCAATATAGTTGCTTGATCCAACTCTTCCTTGGTTGATCCTTGCTTTCCTTTGCTTTTTTTGTCCTTCCTTTTCTTTTCTTTACTTTCCTTTACTTGCTTTCTTTCTTCCTTTTCTTGGTGCTCTTCTCCTCTCTGAAAACTACTTCCAAAACCAAACTGACAAAAGGCCCCAAACTTATGCGCTTATGCCTTTTTATAATTGATGCCTCGAATTTTTTAATGTTTCTTGTATTTTCCTTCAATTTCCTCCTCGCATGAAACATGTGACCTTTCATCTCCCTTTTCTCCCATTTTCTATTTTCATAAATAAATGCCAATAATGTATTTTTTCCTCTTCAAATCCTTTGACAATGCCTTAGTCAATTTCCTTATCCATTATAAACAACAAGTGATGCCCACTAAGTTGCTTTGCCCAACATTTATCTCGGAATATGTGTCCCATGAGCTTGGTCATGTTTTTCCTTTATTAACTTTACTACCTGAACTTTTAACTCGGGGTTGCTACATAGAGGTTTTTCACGCAGTATGTAAGGAAAAAAATGAGGAAAAGAATATAAGATAAGAATTTGATTTTGTATGCATTGTTGTTTTGAATTTTGACCTAAAATTGTTTTTTAGCTAGTTGTGAATGGAGAGTATGAGTATCATTTCTACTGTTGTGTCTCCGATTAATAGCGAGGAGAAAATAAGCATCATGGAATTTTTCTAGTCCGCTAAATCACCTTGGATTTGAGATTTGAAGAGCCTTCCAAGATATCCTTTGGAGACAAATAGTTTGTAGAGTCCTTTGGAGACAAATAGCTTGTATAGTCCATTTTTTTTGTCGGTGTAAGAACTAGTTTTTCCCTTTCCATGGGGTTTTTTGTATTCATTGTGTCCAAAAAAAATTACTCTGGTGCAAGGATATTTAATAGGACAACATAGGCCTTTGCATCCTGTATGAAATAAATACAAACAAAATTTAACCTATTACTTCGAGAGAGGAGGAAAAAATGTCAGTTAATCTCCTTGAGTAATTTGAAATCAACCTAGACTTCCCATAAAAAAGAAATATCATAAATTATAAGCAAGGTTTGGTACACATGAATTTGGATAAATATGATTGAAAGAATGGGAAACAATATATTTCCTTAATTTAAATGAATGCAAGATAGACTCAAAGATGGTTTATTTAAAAAAAATGATTGTTCCTATAGAAGTCTATTCCCTACATGTATTGAAAATACATACTACTTGTGTAGCTTCAATACTTGGCCAGCAAGTTCTCTCCATTGAGGGAAAAAGTCATCAAAAGACGTAAATATAGCTTGTAGAAATTTGTTGAATACAACAAGCAATTGTAGCTTGACATTTGTTGGCAACAAAGAAAAAAATTTGCGCAACAATCCCAAAAAATTTTGTGCAAAAGATCGGATGCATAATATTCCCAAAATTCCTTGTACAAGATCGGATGCATACTATATTAAAATATTTTCGAATGAGAGAGTTTTCCATACTGGAATAGTATATTTTTTATCGAAAAAACTCTATAATTGCTACATCCATTCTAGCTAATATATTTACAACCTCAAGTGGACATGGCACCTGCACCAACAATATGTGAGGTTACTCACATGCATGAAAAGAGAAAACGGCATAGATGTTTTTGACACAGTACGTAAGGATGAAAAGAGAAGATGGCACAGAGGTTTTTCACATGGTATGTAAGGAAAAATAGCAGGCACAAAATATAAGATGATTTTGTATTCATTGATGATTTGAATTTTGACCTAAAATTGTTTTTAATCAGGGAGAGTATGAATATCATTTCCCCTGCTGTGTCTCCCAATGATAGGTAGGAGCACATAAGCATGATGGAATTTTTCTAGTCCAAATGGTGGTAATAAATCACTATGGAGTTGATATTTGGAGAGCCTTCCAACATATCCTTTGGAGCCAATTAAATTGTACTGTCCATTTTTTCTGCTTGTGTAAGAACTAATTTTGCACTTTCCATAGGGTTTTATGTATTCATAGTGTTGAGAAAACAATAGTTTGGTGCAAGAACATTTAATAGGGCAACATAGGTCTTTGCATCCTGCATGAAAGAAAAACTAACAAAATTTAACCTATTACTTCGAGAGAGGAGGAAAAAAATTAAGTTAATCTCCTTCAATAATCTAAAATCAACCTAGACTTCCCATACGAAACAAATATCTATAAATTTTATGCAATATTGGGTACACATGAATTTGGATAAATATGATGGAAAGTATTTTAAACAATATATTTCTTTAATTTAAACTAATTTAAATGAATGCAAGATAGACTTAAAGATTGTTCATTAAAAAAAATGAATGTTCCTATAGAAGTGTATTCCCTACATATATTGAAGATACATACTACTTGTTGTAGCTTCAGTCGTTAGTCAGCATGTGCTCTCCATTGAGAGAAAAATTCATCGGTAGACACAAATATAAGTTATAGAAATTTGTTGAAGACAACAAGAAAGTGTAGCTTGACATTTGCTACCAACAAAGAAAATAAATTGGGAAACAATCCCAAAATTCCTTGTGCAATATCGGATGCATACTATATTAAACGATTTACCAATGAGAGAGTTTGTCATACTAGAATAGTATGATTTTTATTGTAAAACCCTAGATTTGTCAGATCCTTTCTAGGTAGTAGAGTTACAACGTCAAGTGGATAATGCACCTGCACCAACAATATATGAGGTTTATATTATTCTAACAAACCTCAAATATCTTCATAACCGAAGAAACTAAAATGTATTTCCCACAAGACCAAACAACCTTTGTTAGTGATTAAATTTGTTTGTAAGAGGACAAATTAATGTATCATTTACTACATCTCATCATGGTTGTGCCTAAGATCTCGAAGGAATACATGTGAAAGCTGGATTTTTAAATGCGTGGGGGAGGCGGGCGGCATGACAGCTTGAACAAAACATAGGGTTTCTTAAGAAGAGGAAAATGCATCCATAATGAACCTTACATCCATCCTTTAAACCTATCTATACATGATAGGAATTTCAACCAACAATTGCATGCAGAGAATTAAAGTAAGAAGAACAAAAGAAATATTCAAATTAGAATATATATACATGATTTATAGTAATGAAAATCCCCAAGTACAGAGCTTTTAAATTTGAATATCCTTTTACCTTCACGTCTGAAGAGAAATGTGTAACTTTTTTTTTATAACATTTTTTCTGAAGATGAAAGTTCATCCATCTCAACAAAACCTTATGGAGGTATATTGATGAGGTCCTCGACGTACTGGTAGATTGATTCATTAAATACGTCAATAAACCTCCAAAAGGAATAGTTTCGTGGATAACAATAGAAAAGCACTAAGCTAGCAGTAGCATAAGATAATAATTAAGTACACCAATAGTACAAAAAGAGGAATAATAAGTTCCTTGATCCAGACCTTACTATCATCAATTAGTTGTAAAGACCTTACTATCATCAATTAGTTGTAAAAGCATTGATGTTTTCTAGAAGTTGAATTTGCAAGTGAACAATCATATGTGGTTCAATCTTGTCTTTGAAAATATAGTTGTCATCCTTGAAAGTAGATTCTCATCACTTGATTGGGTTTTTCACACATAACTATATAAATATTATGAATCAATGACATCATGTCAAAACTCGTATTGCAACTCTTACCATGCCCTATAAAAATTGAATCTTATCATAACACACCTTTCTATTTTCAGATATGAAGGCAAGGACAAGATCAGACTGTAAATACAATATAAACTTTGCAAGATTAGATAAAGGTGCAAAAACACATCAAATCAATCAATTTCCGAAACAGAAGGGTCTTTGCATCTACAAAATTTGCCTGAAAGATGAGGTTGAAAATAGAGTCCATGTTCTTATCAATAAGATAACTAGAATGGACCTACTTGTTCAAAGAACCTAAATTTATAACGTTCACAACCTACTTCCTTGGTTGAATGAAACTTTAGAAATTGCATCCATGGAGACCTCATAGAAAGGTGAAAAAACCCTTACTTAACTCAAACATAACAATGTATTATTAAGAATACACTTCCCTTAGTTTATAAGTTATAAATCAGGCGATCTAAGGACCTATTCCATTAAAACATCAAGTAAAAGGCAAAGCCAAAGAAAGAGACTTAGATGTGTACGATATTTATGCCAAATAAAGCAACTCTAAAATTTGCAATATTAAAAAATGTAACTAAGAACCATAAACTCTTGCATTTGAGATAACATTAAAAGGCAACACTTATATATAAAGGAGGGATCAAACAAAGTAAGGAAACGATAAATTCAACATAACTAAATTGTTAATTTTAGTTGACATCCTTTCAACCAAATCTTATGTTCCAATATGTAATTTAAGTTGTACAGGTACAAATATACAACTTATTTTAACTCACCTCTTCTAGATATAGATAAATCCCTTGGACCAAATTTAGAGTCCCTTGGACCAAATTTAGCTCCTCTAGCAAGTCCCCTATACAGAGATTCATTTATTCGACCTCAAATGGTAGGAGAAAGTTGCACAATTGATAGTGGATACTTCAAAAGAAGAAAACTCTCATTGTTCTTCTGTCAATGCGACACACTTCAAGCCTGGATGCTTTTTTCCTTGTACCCGCTTCCAATCCGTACATTTCACTTTGGATTTGAGCCATTTCGGATTAGGTCTTCTAGATTAGCTTTATTTTTTACTTTTATAAGAGTGGCTTCACACTCCCACTACGTATCATCACTAATGTACTAAACAATAGCATTGACCTACTCTTCATCATTTGTTGTACATTAATAAACTTATCTCATCTGCAATGATCCTCTCTTTGAAATCAAAGGAATTCACACTAGTTCTATATTTTTTTGAATATTTATGGCCCCTCTTTCCATTATTCTAACTAGTGGATGAACCTTGAGATATCTGCCATATTTTCATCCCTGAAGTTGATAATAGGAGGAAAATTAAATCTAACTCTGCATGACTATGAGGAATGAGGTGGGAATGCCCACAATAATTCATAAGCCGCTCTATTCTCTCAAATTTAATGGGAAGAAATGCCCTTAATCATTCACAAGTCACTCTATTCTCTCACATTTCCTATGAGGCTCAACTTTTTGATTTGGAGCCACTTGTAATTGAAGCTACATGGAATAATAAGAGATGGATTTTTTAGGCAATTGGATCACTAGAAAACCAATGTGTATATATGTGGAGACTCTAATCACATCCCAATATTGTTGGAGATGGTTTTCTATCATCAAAACCATCCAAGACCTTTCAAATCAAACTCACATCAGCTGGGTTATAGAGAATTTTGCAAATTGATAAGGAGACATTGAGTGCAATATGATACAAATTCAGAAAAGTGGGCCATTGGGCAGTTTCACAAGAAGCTTTAAAGAAAGGGAAACATGGTAAAATGTAGCTTTGCGCACTTACAAATTTCGTAGTTATCGCGCTCATGCATAGTATCACACATTCCATAACGCAAAGTCAGTCTTCAAGATAGCAAGAAAAGTGAATGTAAAGCTTTACATTAAATTCCCACAATTATTTCACCATCCAATGCACCCCATGTTCACACAGAATGGCGGGGATTCTATGACTATCTTCATTAATTAAAACATGCATCCTCTTTAAGCCAGCAACGCATGATCATTGACACTTTATTTTTCCTAAAATTCAAAGGAAAAAGCATGAAGATTTAAAGAAAGAGAACATGGAGGACGAATGTTTAGTTAAAGTTAAAAAATATACAAGATGCAGAAGGTTTGTTTTGAATGTTAGGACGATGAAATCAAATTTAAAGTCGTGCATAATGAGAGTAGAACAATATAGTAAAACACTCATCGTCTGCCTCCGGAACGATTGTCTCAGGGCCGCATATATATCATAAGACCTTGTGGGTACTAGTCATGGAAAGACATAAAAGTAAGAAGCCTAAAATGTATTGATGAAAGTGGAATGGAGCCCTAGCCAATGCACAAATCTCAGAATGGATGCAATTTTTTTGGTACATATCTACTTGGAAGATCTAAAGAAATCTAACATCAAATCCAATTTTGGGTTAGTGGATCCATAATAGAGCAATCCCCATCTCATAATGTGATTGTGCAAGATGGATGAATGAAAATCAATAGGAAGATATTTGATTCGATTGTGTTTCCATCTTTTGATTTTCCAGGCTATTATTTCAAACATAACTAAGACAACCACAACAGTTGTATATTGATAAATTAACACATTTTTGAGAAATTCCTTGCAGGAGCCACATTAAATTAGAATCACAGGTTGAATGTATAATTGAAGGTAGGAGAATATAAACGTTTTTTTTTTTTGCAGATAAACCCTTCGGCGAAGCGTAGAAGGTTGAAAAAGCAAGTCATAGACTGTGCAAATAAGATAAACATGCAAGTCTATTGATGCACAGTCCATATTGCGATATAAATATACAAACCAACCAACTCATGTATATCAAACATTCTATTGAAATATTAATCTAATACCATTATAATGCACAGGCATATAAAGAGAAATTGTGAAGGCATAGAATTCGAATTGAAGCTGCAAGAAGCAACATTTTTTTACATTAAACTCATGCATAATGAAAGTAGAACAATATATTAAAATATTCATCTTCCACCTCTGGAATGACTGTCCCAGGCCAGCATATATAACATAAGACATTGTGGGTAATATCCATGGAAAGACATAAAAGTAACCAGGCTACAATGTGTTGATCAAAGTGGAGTGGAGCCCTAGTCGACGTCAATATATCATAATGGATGAAATTATGTTGGTACAGATATGCCTGGCAGAGAAAGGGATCTAAAGAAATTTGACATCAGGTCCTTTTTTGGGTATGTGGATCCATAACTTGCATGGTTCTAAATATTACAAGTCAGACATGTGTCACACCATAGACACCTGGCATTAGAAAGGGTGACTAATACGTAACAATCTGGCCAACTGTTTGCATATTGAAAGGTAACAGGAAGCCAAAAGGAAGACCCTTATGCAATTCACAACACATAGACACCTGGCATTAGAAAGGGTGACTAATACGTAACAATCTGGCCAACTGTTTGCATATTGAAAGGTAACAAGAAGCCAAAGGAAGACCCTTATGCAATTCACAACACGGGAGCATATAAAATGATTAAGTTGCCGTTTGGTAGAGATGCCGAGTGGAATGAAGCACATGCAAGCCGGGGCCAAAGGACGACCATCAAATATATACATGTAGAGATCATGATATCATCCCATTTTTTTCAAATGTTTGATGGCGAAAGTTTCAAAGGACCCAGTTGCTACTTAACTCTGCAACCAACTTTTGGATGATATTTGTAGGATATATGTAAGAGTCTATTGGATTTCGCCTTGCAATTTTTGGGATACTGGTAGAGTTTATGCATTCGGCCCTAGAATTCCAGAGCAGAGATTAAGATATCATATGATTTTGGTGAAATGTTTGATGGCAACAGTTTCAAAGGACGCAAGTAGATGGATTCCAACTACTACTCAACTCTGCAAGCAATATTTGAATAAAATTTTCAGGATATTTGGTAGAATTTGCTAGATTCACCCTGGAATTTGTGGGATATTTGTAGAGTTCACACATTTTCCCCCAAAATCCTAGAGTTTTGTGGGTTTGGCTTATGATAGTATTTCTAGAGTATCTTCTCCCCTTCATTTAAGTCAAATTTATAAATTGCAAGGCTTAAAATTTCTAGGTGTTTTTTTGGGCACTGACAACCTACTTACTGTATTCTGAAAGCTCTGAAATGAAACTATCGAAACCTTTCCACTTGGATTTTGTGAAATTTCCCGCTCTTCCTATTGAAACAGTAGTAGGTAAGTGTTTAAAGACTTCAAGCTACAATACTTTTATCATGATCCAGCATAGATAAGTTACCTGATGTATTTTGAAAGAAAACTTTTGAAATCCCTCAGGTTCGATTCTATTCTAGGTTAAATACTCTTGAAATCATCCATATTTGATTGTCTTCTAAGTTAAATGTTCTCATAAAAAAAATTTAGATTGTCCTTGTAAGTTAAATGTTCACCCTTTTTGTAGTATATATTAGCGGTGGAAGTCCACCCAACTACCTCAAACTCCAGTGAACTCCACCGTGGATTGTCCTTGCAGGTTCAATGTTTACCCCTTCTGTAGTATATATTGGTGGTGGAAGTCCACCCAACTACCTCGATTTCTTGTTGGGAATTTTCTGATAAATTCCAAAACAAAATCACTGAACTGTTTTTACCATAGGATCTTTAACATAGGGAAGCTACAAATGTTTTATGACCAGAAGAGAGTTTCACACATGAAAACAAACTTTGCATTCATCAATAAAATAACTATGTTACAAACTTCTCCCTCTCTCAGAGGGATTACACAGGAACATTTCAACAAAAAAATACTCTGTCTCCTCCTCCTCCTGAGATTTTACACTGCTGTGTGTAAAAATATATTTTACATTCACTGCTGTAAAAACAGACTTCAACTACAGAAAATTGCATTCACTGCTGTGTAAAAACAAAATCTTACATTTATTGTTGTAAAGCAAAATTTCTTTTACATGTTCTGCTGCCCATTACATTTCGTTTGTTCAACAAAAAAAAATCTTCATGCTGCTGCATTTTTCATATTCACACTGTTGTGTGTTTCACCCGCGCTACCCTCACATTACAATGGTCAACTCAAAAAAAACATATTACATTACATATACAACAATAAAAAAAACTTACATACATTTACTATGCCATACTTCCGTGACTTAAACAAATAATAAAATTAAAACATTTACCTACAATCTATGAACAGGAGTGAATACTATTTATTTCTTCACTCCAGTAAATGGCGGTCAAACCTAAAATTTCACGTAATGTTCATGTGCAGGCCCGTACTTCAACCATTGAAATTTTGCGATTTGCGATTTGCGATTTAATCGCATCGCGAAATCGCATTCGTTGTAAAACAGGGGGATGCTTGAAACAAATGGGTGCGATCTGCGATATGCAATCGGATCGCATAGCAACATCGCAATTGGCAAAAATCAAGTGAACAAACAGAGGTAGGTGCATGCATGCGATTTGCGATATGCGATAAGATCGCATCGCAAAGAAAAATAGACCTGCAGTTGAAATTATTATTTCAACACTCCCCTTTAATTTCAACTGCTGGGTTATCAGTTATACCCAAACATTTTCTAAAATATTCAAAACTTTTCTGTCCCAATGACTTAGTCAGAGTGTCCGCAACCTGCTCCTGAGTACTGCAATGTCTCAAGACAATTTCTCCATTGTTCACCAATTCTCTGATGTAATGGAACCTTGTATCAATGTGTTTCGTTCGTTTGTGAAACACAGAATTCTTGGACAGGGCAATAGCTGAGCTATTGTCACAAAAAATAACCGTTGCTTTTGCTTGCTCTTGGCATAGGCTCCTTAGCATCCTTCTCATCCAAACTGCTTGACACGCTACTGCTGTAGCTGCCACGTATTCTGCCTCTGCTGTAGACAACGCCACAATGGGTTGTTTCTTGGAAGCCCATGAAATTGCTCCTGAACCCATGTGAAAGAGATAACCGTATGTGCTTTTCCGATCATCCACACTTCCAGCCCAATCGCTATCGGTGTATCCAACTAAATCTGAACTTTCTGAAAAAGTATATAAAATGCCAAACCCTTTTGTACCTTTAACATACTCATAATTATTTTTGCTGCCTGTCAATGTGCTTCTTTTGGCCTCTCCATGAATCTGGAAATTAAACTAACAGCAAACATTATATCTGGCCTAGTTGCAGTTAAATACATGAGGTTGCCAACTATGCTCTTGTACAAGTTAGGATCAAAATCCTTGTTGCTGTCCTCTTTGCTGAGTTTTAATCCCATCACTGTGGAAGTGATTGCTACCTTGCTATCCTGCATTTTGAATCTCTCCAACACTTCATTAACATATTTTGTTTGTGAGATAAAAATCCCATTTTCATTTTGATCTACTTCTATTCCTAAGAAGTATCTCAGCAAACCCATGTTAGTCATTTCAAATTCTTCTTTCATGACTGATTTAAAGTTTTTAATGAGGTAGTCATCATTACCTATAAAAATCACATCACCAACATACAACACTACAATTAAAATATTACCATCCTTTTCTTTGATGTAGAGAGTGGGTTCTCCCTCACACTTCTCAAATCCTTTTTCCAGTAGATAGGAATCTATCCTACTGTACTATGCTCTTGGTGCTTGCTTCAACCCATAAAGAGATTTCTTCAATCTGCACACTTTGTGCTCTTGGCCTTTCTTCTCATAGCCTGGAGGTTGTTCAATATAAACCTCTTCCATTAATACTCCATTTAGGAATGCCGACTTCACGTCCATTTGGTAAACTTTCCACTTGTTTTGTGCTGCTATGGACAACACTGCTCTCACGGTTTCCATTCTTGCAACCGATGCGAAAGTTTCCTCATAGTCTCTCCCATACTTCTACTTGTATCCCTTGACAACCAGTCTTGCCTTGTGTCTTTCTATTTTGCTTTCAGCATCGCTCTTGGTCTTGTAGACCCATTTAACTCCAATGACTTCTTTACCTTTTGGTAGCTCAACTAAATCCCATGTCTTGTTTCTTTCTATGGCATTCATCTCCTCATCCATAGCTTCTATCAATTTCTTATCTTTAATTGCATCTTCGAAATGAATAGGGTCATCAACATGACAATACAAGGCAAACAATGAATTCATTCCTTCATCATAAATATCACTTAAGTTTTTTAATTTTTACCTCTTTCATTTGGTGTGTAAGTGCTTGAAGAAGCACTTGAATTTCCTCCTTGTGGTGTGCTTGGAGAAGCACTTTCATTTCTCCTCAAGGGTGTCTCTTGCTGCCCTTGTGTTGGCACTGTTGTTTGGGGATGTATTTCAGCTGTCTCCTCATCATCTTCATCATGAGACAAACAGTTTTTAACATTAACTATTTTCTCTATGCTTCCATCCCAATCTTCCTCCTCAATGAATTGAACATCTCTGCTCACAAAAAACTTCTTGGTAGATGGGATATACAACATGTAAGCTTTGGATTCCTCACTATATCCAATGAAAATACATTTCTCCCCTTTGCTATCCAACTTCTTCCTTAGTTGATCTAAAATGTTTGCATAAGCCACACAACCAAAAACTTTCATGTGGGTGACTCCTTGCTTTCTCCCACTCCATGCTTCTTCTGGCACTTTGTTCATGACTGCTTTTGTAGGACACCTATTCAAAATATATACTGCACAGTGTACAGCTTCAGCCCAATAATCATTTGGCAAATGCTTTGCCTTCAACATGCTCCTCGCCATATCCATGATTGTCCTGTTCTTCCTTTCAGCAACTCCATTTTGATGCGGAGTGTACCTTGTGGTAAATTGTTTGTGTATTTTATTTTCTCTACAAAACCGTAGAAATTCCTTGGAGATATACTCACCTCCTCTATCAGTTCTTAGAACTTTGATGTGCAGCTCGCTTTGGTTTTCCACAAGTGCTTTGAAATTTTGAAATTTTTCAAACACTTCACTTTTGTTCTTCAGGAAATAAACCCAAGTCTTTCTGGTGAAATCATCAATGAATGTTAGAAAATATTGGTTGCCTGCAAGTGATGGAGCTTGCATCGGTCCACATAAATCTGAGTGGACAATTTCTACGGGTGCATTTGCCCTTATGCTTTTCCCTGATGGAAAACTTTCTCTATGTTATTTTCCAAATATACAACCTTCACAAAGGCTGTCCGGTTTCTCTATTAATGGTAATCCTCTTACCATTCCTTTTCTACTCAACAAGTTAAGACATCCAAAGTTGAGATGTCCAAATCTCAAGTGCCACAACCAATTTTCATCCTTTGGTTGGCTTTGGAAGCCTCTTGGGTAACTGCTGAAATTTCTTTATGTTTCAAATCTGCCTTTATTCTAGGAGGGAACATCCTGTTCCTCGTCATCTTCACTTCAGCAATACATCTTTTGCTAGGTGCTCTAGCCATGATGGTGCATACATCATTCTCAAAGAAAACATTGTAACCCTTTTGAACAAGCTGTCCAATACTTAAGAGGTTACACTTCATTCTAGGAACATAATAGACATCTGCTATGGTTTTCTTTTCACCTCTCTTTGTAAATATTTTTACTTCTCCTTTACCCATAACAGAAACTTTACTATCAATCCCAAGTGTGACTTGTGACTTCACACTCTGATCTAAAGTAGAAAACAAAGCTATGTTTCCTGTGATATGGTTGCTGCAACCGGAGTCTAGAAACCATATGTCTTCATTGTTTTTTTCAGCCATATTACAAGCTAACAATACATTATCTTGGCTGATATTTTCTCTAGTGATATTTGCACTAGATCTATTATTCATATCATGCTATTTCTTCTTACATTCACTGGCATAGTGCCCATATTTTTTACAATAATAGCATTGGACATTGCATTTTTCATACCTTTGTCCTTGAGCATGATGTTGTCCACTTTGTTGGCTGCTGCCTTGGCCTTGATTCTGATTTGGATTGCTGCCTTGGCCTTGATTCTGATTTGGATTGTTGCCTCTTCCTTGAGCAGTTGCTGGACTGTTCCTTCCACCTCTATTTTGGCTTTTGCCTCTTCCTCTCTTGTTTCCTCTGCCTTGACATCTTCCTCTTCCAAAGGACATCTGGGTCTTGAAGGCTTGCTCTGGAGATGAGTTTTCATTTCTACTCAACCTCTGCTCATGTGTTATCAGTGATGCATGAAGTTCATCAACTGAAAAGTTTGAGAGATCCTTTGTTTCTTCTATGGTGGTGACAATCACATCAAACTTTGAGGGTAGGACCCTCAATATTTTCTCCACAATCCTCCTTTCTTCAAGAACTTCTCCATGAGTCCTTATCTGTGTGACCAGACCAATTACATGTGTGAAGAATGAGTCAATATTATCTGACTCCTTCATGCACAGGTTCTCAAAATCTCTCCTCAGCAATTGTAGTTTTGATGTCTTCAATTTCTCCATGCCTTTATAAGCTGTCTTGAGGGTTTGCCATGCTTCTTTGGATGTCTTAGCTGCTGCTATCCTTGGAAACACACTCTGGTCCACTGCTTGATACAAAAATACAATGGATTTTGAATCCTTTTTCCTATTGTTGTTCAACAGATCCTTCTCTGGCTGAGTTAACCTATTAAACTCATTTTCATCTGCTGGTTCTTCAAAACCATCCTCAACTAATTCCCATAAATCGTGTGAGGCAAACATGGCTCTCATGGTTATTGCCCAATAGTCATAGTTTTTCCCATTAAACTGTGGGAGCTGAGTATTAAAAATACCCATACTAGTGCTGGTGCTGGCCATTCCTTGCATTCCAAACTATGTTTCAAATATTTGATTGTGTATTTAGAAATCATTGACAGTCTTCAACAGCTACACAAAAACGAACTTGAGAAATACCTAGATCCTTCCTTAACTGAGTCTTCACTCTGCTGAGCTTCTCCAGCAAGAAATCCTTCCTTCAGCTTCTTTGACGTCTTCAAAGAGCCTAGACAAGCTCTGATACCACTGTTGGGAATTTTCTGATAAATTCCAAAACAAAATTATTGAACAGAGAGTAATACTTTGTTTTTACCACAGGATCTTTAACACAGGGAAGCTACAAATGTTTTTTGAGCAGAATAGAGTTTCACACATGAGAACAAACTTTGCATTCATCAATAAAATAACTGTTGTTACAAACTTCTTCCTCTCTCAGAGGGATTACACAGGAACATTTCAACAAAAAAAATACTTTGTCTCCTCCTGAGATTTTACACTGCTGTGTGTAAAAATATCTTTTACATTCACTGCTGTAAAACAGACTTCAACTACAGAAAATTACGTTCACTACTGTGTAAAAACAAAATCTTACATTTACTGTTGTAAAGCAAAATTTCTTTTACATGTTCTGTTGCCCATTACATTTCGTTTTTTCAACAAAAAAATTCTTCATGCTGCTGCATTTTTCATATTCACACTGCTGTGTGTTTCACCCCGCGCTTCCCTCACATTACAATGGTCAACTCAAAAAATACATATTACATTACATATACAACAATAAAAAAAACTTACATACATTTACTATGCCATACTTCCGTGACTTAAACAAATAATAAAATTAAAAACATTTACCTACAATCTACGAACAGGAGTAAATACCATTTATTTCTTCACTGCAGTAAACGGCGGTCAAACCCAAAACTTCACGTAATGTTCATGTGCAGGCCCATACTTCAACCATTGAAATTTTGCGATTTGCGATTTGCAATTTAATCGCATCGTGAAATCGCATTCGCTGTAAAACAGAGGGATGCTTGAAACAAATGGGTGCGATCTGCGATATGCGATCGGATCGCATCGCAACATCACAATCGGCAGAAATCAAGTGAACAAACAGAGGTAGGTGCATGCATGCGATTTGCGATATGCGATAAGATCGCATCGCAAAGAAAAATAGAGCTGCAGTTGAAATTATTATTTCAACATCTCTTGCGAACTCCACCAATGGAGGAGGAAACACACCATAGGAAAAAATATTGGAGGAATAAAATAAACGGAGAAAATGAATGAAGTGAATTGAATGAAGGGCATGTGAATCGAACAGAACAACCAGCGCAATGCAGGAGGAAATGCATCACAGGAAATATTAATGGAGGAACAAAATTAATGGAGAAATTGAAGGAAGGAAAATAATGAAGGGCACGCAAATCTAACAGAACATCCAACACAACATAGGCAAAAATAAATGAAATTTAATAACACAACACAGGCATAAATAAATTGAGAATTTGAGTGGGAGAAGCAACATTATTCGCTCCATGCCTATTCAATGTGCAAACAGGCAGCGATAGGGCAGAATAAATTGTGTGGGCGACACAGGGTTGGGTGTATATGCATGTATCAATTATGCATAGATTGATTGTTGGAATCTATGAATCTGTTGTGCAGAGGTTACATGAGCGAGCCCATTGACTGTCAATAGTAAGCTAGGTGGTAGTTTTTAATTGGACTTTGACTGTCAATAGTAAGCTAGGTGGTAGTTTTTAATTGGACTAAGGAGGACGAAAATGGAGGCCTCCTATTGGATGGAGTGAAAAATGGTTGCTCACCACAAACCCCCCGAACCCCCCGCAGAGAAACAACTATCGACATAATTATATGGTTTATAATTTAATAAATTTGATTGAGTATTATTTGTTTTTAATATAACATAATTATAATTATATAATTTTTAACTTTTGACGTAAATATTAATTTGCAATTCAATTTTATATATAAGTGTCAAGTACTATATCAACATTTATTTGTCATATG
The DNA here is from genome assembly GCA_031772625.1 of Pinus tabuliformis. Classification (NCBI taxonomy): domain Eukaryota; kingdom Viridiplantae; phylum Streptophyta; class Pinopsida; order Pinales; family Pinaceae; genus Pinus; species Pinus tabuliformis. The sequence continues at coordinate 603,223,109 of CM062820.1, forward strand.
TCAATCAACATTTGTCATATGTCAATCAACCCAGGGTAAGTAAACTATGACGTATATCAACATTTATTTGTCACATGTCAATCAACCCAAGGTAGGTAAACTATGAGGTGAAACATAATATGTGCAGACTTATTTATCACATGTCAATCAACCCAGGGTAGGTAAACTATGAGGTGAAACATAATATGTGCAAACTCGCTATCTAGCTGTTTTTCTATGTGAAAATAAACTTAGGTGTTTTCCTATGTAGAAATAAAGCACAAACCAAGTACACGTAAATCTAGTGTATTACAGCTTAAAATTGTTTTCATAATTCTAAATTCAATTATAATTTGACCTTGTTGGAATAAGATTGTAAATTGTAACATACACATTACACTTTCACACTAAATGCTATTTCTGAAATCATAGTTATTTGGTCAAAATTGGTTTGATATTGTAATGAAAAAGAACTCTAAATAAAATCAATGTTTTAATTTATAAGAAAATTCACATTAATTTAATGACAATCACTCTTAAATTCAAAACTTAAATCTTACTAATTATGATTTCAATCATTAACTTGAGCATTATTGACTCTAACTAATTCTAATAAATATCTTTAAAACATAATAGTAATCAAGTTCTGATAGAATCTTGTCTTTTACCCACATCAAAATTGTATTATTACATGAAAACAAAGTATTAAATATAGGAAATTTTGTGTGATTACAGAATCACTACAAGAAAATTAAAGGGAATTTTGTGTAATTACAGGATCACTATAGGAAAATTACAAGAATTTACATATTGTGTGTTAATTGGTAAAATTGACTAATGGCGTGAATTTAAAAATGATTAATAATTTTTAAATCAATTAAAACCAAATAGACAACAAATACGAGGGGGGCTCCTAGAATATGTTGTGAAAAATGCTACACCGTGTCACAAAAGAAGTTTTTGTATTACAATAGCTTTAATCCTTAGTATAAATATCAGTCCTTGCTCAAAATAAGCATATGAAAAACAGTGATTGACTAACTCCTTTGGCTCTTCATGAGAATTATTTATACATAAATTATCAATCTAAAATGATAGAACCTAATTTGATCAAGGATGGGGTTCAATTCAACTTATTTAGGAAAATATAATATCTCTAATGGATAGTAGGGATCTAATGTGATGTTGTATAATCTTCTTTAATATTATTTGACTTCAAATCTTTATCCTCAAGCCTTAATATCCAAATTCCAACTGGAGACAAATTTGCTAACTTTTTCTAATTGATTATAGGAATTTCTACCCTGTGTTGAACAGTGATTGACTTGAGGGTTGTGACAATACACAAGGAGGCTAAATAGGTATTTATCCATTAGATTAACATTTTGAACGCATACCAAGTGTCAAAATCAGATTGGCTGCCATGGAACTCCATAGAGCTTGGAAGAATTACAATAATTTTTCTTTTGTTGATTTCTTGTAATTACAGGAACTTGTAGATTATTGTTTTGCAAATTAGTACATGAATCAATGCTTATAATAAATATTTATATATGAAAAAGAGAATATTTTTCTTATGAAAGATCATTACCTTTATTTTAACATTTTCATGCGATTATCCTCACAAAATTGATAAAAAGAAAGAATTTTGGCTCAAAACTAAGGATAGAAAAAATTGGAATAAGGTAGTTAAAAGTACCACAATTTGTACTCAACATCTAGTCCCCCAAACTGGTCTTTTGGTATGGCCTCAGGAAATCAAAACTAAAATTCTTCTCCTCCTTAAATTTGGTCCAAAACTATTGACTTGTCACTTCATACAACTCTTCTTGTCTCGATAAGAAAATTTAAGTTTGTGTTTGATGGAGGTTGGTTCCTTATTTTTTCCTTTAAATTATTGTTTCTTATTTTCAACCTCATGTTTTGCTTGATATTATTTATAATTTCTACATGTTAGCGCTTGAGATTTCACCCTAGGCTGAGGAAGGTAAACCTTCAAGGCAACATCAAACCATTTCACCTCGTAGCTAGCCCTACGAGGTATGAGAAGGCTCTCTCGGGTCAGATTCGGTAGATCTTTCAATATGATAAGCTGACCAATTAGGAATAAAGATTTCAGGCTAGTAAATTGATCTAAGGGGGTTTTTAATTAAATGACGGGGATTTTCCGGGCTGAATGGGCAAGATCACAGTTTGAAACAGAAAAATATAATGAACAACACAGGTTATTGATTGAGGCAAGGTAGGCATGAAATTTAGCATCAAATCTGGATTTCAATGGGATGGCAAGACTGGTGAGGAGCTAAAGAGGGCAGACAATAACTCTAAATCCTCCTTAAACAGTAGAAAACATTGAACGCGAACAAACTTATAGGGGGAGCATATAATACTATGAATTCCTACCTAATCACTTCATTTGTTCAGCGTGATATGGTCATGAAATGAAATGAAACATAACAGTTTACATATGAGACAAAGGGAAAACTTATGCTAAATTAACATACCACATGAATCTCAGCAAACAGAGCTGTGAAATTCCATTAAATATCTCTGCCAATGACTGTACAATGAAGCTCTGCTACGCTACAGCAGCTCTCAGCACTCAGAAAAAATCTCCCCTCTCTCTTCTTTTACAAATGACATTTTTAATACAATAAATAAAACTGCTACCCAAAACAGGGGCGTTGTTTTAACTAACATCACAAAAATATGAAACAAAATACAGCTGGGGAAAACCAATCAACCCCAAGACCTCTGCGCTATTTCCACTACAATTATTAAAATTAGAAAGGAGAGTTACATCATCCAAAAATAATGCAGCGTCCCTCTTCCTCTAAATCTGCTGATGATTGGCCAAAATTGGAGCGCAGATCTACCATTTAAGAGATGAAACCAAATCGCATTTGTGGCTATAATAGATAATCTGGACTTAAGTTCGATTTGCCACGTTACATTTGCCAATACAACGACCTTCAAACTAATATTCCACCGATTCGGCTTATGGTGACAACTAAACCGAGAGCAGTTTACATGGCTGCATTCAAAAGCTCCACCTTCTAAGTGCCACATCGCCCTCGATCCCACAAAATCTCCAAAAGATCGCACCGTGATCTGGATCTTGGCATTGTGAAAGCCATATGTCAATTCATGTGTATTACACTGCTCCAATTATATCAACACTCCTCCAGTCAAGGAAAATGCAGTAATGTTTCTTCAAATGTAGATAATGAACCCAACGAATAGTTTGGAGATGCTGCCAATCTAGATATCCCTTCAGTGTTGGGCTATATCAAGGCTGACAATGCATTAACATAGCACTGGAAAATTGACGTCGATCACTCTCCAATTTGTAACGCTCTTCATCCCGCCTTGTTAGCTGACTTAAATTTCAAACTGTGGCGACAATTCCATTCCATAATGCAAGCAACAGTTAGAAATTAATGCATGTGTTCCATGTTCATTGATTGAATACCTCCAGTACCTTTGAGAAGATATGTGATTGTCTATGTGTTCTCTGGAAACCAAACCTCGAAAATTCCCCAAAAAAACATCATAACCTTGATCATAAGCTGCAAATGCTTGAGAGCCAACTACTCCATTTGACACCCAACCCAAAGAAGAATCCAACAATCCATGCTGTAAGTAAACAACCTTCTTTGAATCACGTCTCGGTATTCTTTCCAGGAGGAAGACATAACCATCAGCAGTAATGACGCGAATAGCCTCATATGGATATCCCAATTCTGTTATAACATCTCCACATGTGCGTGCATCTGTATTCAAGGATTGCTGAAATTTTGTTTGTCGAAAAGTGGAATTCGGATCCCAATCATTAAGAGTAGATGTTTGCACATGAACATCATTATCACTAGCAGACATGCCATGACTTTTGCAAGCCTGTATACTTGTGATGAGCCTTTTGAACGCCAACCTACATGTTTCGAAAGGAGACAGGAGAAAGTAAAGTGCTTTACGCACAATATCAAATGCAACTTCTATAACAATCTCTATAACAAGCTGAAGATCCTCAACTACACCACGTCTCCGATCCGTAGTACGATGAACTACATGATCTTTGAAGCTATTCATTCTTTTGCTTGCCAATCCATACATGTGGCTCCAACTTCCTCTGCTACTTGGAGAAACAAGCAACGATCTAGTCCATCCCGTAGAATTTCTGGAAGAATTAGGGAAAGGCAGTAACACATTACCTGAATGCCTTCCAAGACGCCAGCCTTCCCTGGTAATATAGCAAGAACAAGAGCAGAAATCCCATTGACTAATCGCAAGATGTTACTGAAGGTTTCTTGTGCAAATGTTTTTACTGACCTCTGTTCTTGCTATTGTTCTTGCATTTCTCACATTTTGTTGTTATACTGCTAGCACTTGAATGATCTAGCTTGACCAGTTCAACTAAACCCCATATTTTGTCCATTTTCTCTGCCTTGTGAAAAGAAAAATTATCACTAAAATCATAGCATAATCTCAGAGTTTGAACTCAAAATGTTCAGTGTTGCTGTGTTCGTATCTATCCACAGACAGGGGTCCTCCACGTATTTTCTGTAAAGATTGGCACTGCTGAAGTTGCATCTTAAAAATTTCGCCACTATCTCAAGAGACCGACATAACACTGGTACCAAAGCAAACTTAATGGCCATCGGTGAAGAAACAAAGACAAAGCAGTATAGAAGATAGATGAAATCCTTGGTAGCAATAAGTGACTGGAGCCATAATTGAATAGCTTGAAGATTCCATGCCCTTGGCCTCCCATATATTGAATATATGGAATAAGAACAGGAGAATCCAGTGCCCACTAATGTAAAACGGTAAGCCCGATCCGAGAGACCCCAAGGAGAAAAAGGAAGCATCGCCATTATAGCCATGATCACCACCTGCAGGAGGCTTGCAGAACCCTGAATTTTAAAGTTGTTACACTTTGATCCTGCTGTCTTGTAACTTTTGTCTAGAAGCATGAAGAGAATAGTTCGATTTTTTGCTTGTGAGACTGCCTTCTTGTGTGAGAAATAAAAGGGTTCCAGCATCTAAACTGTTTGAAAGATGTAATACAAGGCAAAGTCTTGAATCCTCTGCAGTTTTCATCTTGGACCTTTTCCCAAATCTTATTTCAGTGCAGAATGAGATACTATTGTAATGCCTCTGATTGCTAATGATATTTCTGAATTGTGCTTGTGCAGATAGGAGTTTTGAAGTCGCTGCTGTCTTTTGAAGAGCTGAAGATAAATTACATAATTTAAATCAATACATTAAATGATTTCTTTTTCAAAACAGGGTTTTGAAGAAGAATCAATCTCTGACATGAGACAGAGTCTAACATCGGCTCCATTTGGGATGGCAGCTGCAGCTTCCTGGAGGTGCCAAGAACCGCAGAACTTTGGGAGAGCAGACAGTGCCTCCACCATTGGGCAATGGAGTCATCATCAACACAACTCTGGATTTATTTTCACACTGAAACTGAACTGAAACAATCTTCAAGCAAACTAAAACAAGATGCTGCCCTTATGGCTGCTTATTTATGTACAAAATCTACTCTAATCTGCTGTACAAACAATAGATCAGGTAATGCTAAAATGCCAAATTAACCACTCGAGTAAACCTGGAAATGAAGCCGCTTGAGAATGCTGCCACGAAGTCACAGATGCAATTGCTGGCAGCCCTTCATGCAAATAATGTCCCTGGTCACAGAGAAGACAGCCTGATCTGTCAATCAAACTGAAAAATGTGTCCATGTATGCTGCAATAGGATCACGGACACCGGACTCTGTTGGCTGCCCCAACTCTGCAATGCATACTTCCAGCTGCACATTGTCAATGTATACCTCTATAGGCAAGTCTATGATTTCTTGTTTCGATGGAGGAAGGATTTCCAAAAACTTTTTAGGGTCTTGGAAATCATAAGAGTGGATCTGCTCATCTAACCATTGAATCTCCTTCTCGATTCTTTCAACAAGTAACTCACAGACGCTAGGATGATAATTTGGAGATTTCAAACATTGAAGGAAAAAACTTAAAACTTCTTCATTAATTTCAACATCCACTAAGCATTCTCTAAATTCGTTTAGAGCTTCACACAGTGCAGGGTTTGCCACATACCCTACCATTGCATGAGTGAATCAATAGGCACTGGAATGTCTGGATCGAGTTGGAGTCGCCAGGTGAATGATTCAGCCTGCATATGTATCTGACTGTTGTCCACCATCAGCATCAGATCTGAAATTGATACAAGTACTGGGGTAAAAAGCAAATGAAGTGCTATATTCACAAGCTCACGGAGATTGACTGAAGCAGCGTTTATCTACTAACGCTGATGTAAAACAAGAGCGTTTTCGAAGGCTCCTGGCGTAACTTCAGGCTCCGTCTAAGACTTATGAAACAAACACATCAACCCACAAACAAGTTTGTTCTCCCCAGTATGGTCGCCAATATGTTAGCACTTGAGATTTCACCCTAGGCTGAGGAAGGTAAACCTTCAAGGCAACATCAAACCATTTCACCTCGTAGCTAGCCCTACGAGGTATGAGAAGGCTCTCTCGGGTCAGATTCGGTAGATCTTTCAATATGATAAGCTGACCAATTAGGAATAAAGATTTCAGGCTAGTAAATTGATCTAAGGGGGTTTTTAATTAAATGACGGGGATTTTCCGGGCTGAATGGGCAAGATCATCGTTTGAAACAGAAAAATATAATGAACAACACAGGTTATTGACTGAGGCAAGGTAGGCATGAAATTTAGCATCAAATCTGGATTTCAATGGGATGGCAAGACTGGTGAGGAGCTAAGGAGGGCAGACAATAACTCTGAATCCTCCTTAAACAGTAGAAAACATTGAACGCGAACAAACTTATAGGGGGAGCATATAATACTATGAATTCCTACCTAATCACTTCATTTGTTCAGCTTGATATGGTCATGAAATGAAATGAAACATAACAGTTTACATATGAGACAAAGGGAAAACTTATGCTAAATTAACATACCACATGAATCTCAGCAAACAGAGCTGTGAAATTCCATTAAATATCTCTGCCAATGACTGTACAATGAAGCTCTGCTACGCTACAGTAGCTCTCAGCACTCAGAAAAAATCTCCCCTCTCTCTTCTTTTACAAATGACATTTTTAATACAATAAATAAAACTGCTGCCCAAAACAGGGGCGCTGTTTTAACTAACATCACAAAAATATGAAACAAAATACAGCTGGGGAAAACCAATCAACCCCAAGACCTCTGCGCTATTTCCACTACAATTATTAAAATTAGAAAGGAGAGTTACATCATCCGAAAATAATGCAGCGTCCCTCTTCCTCTAAATCTGCTGATGATTGGCCAAAATTGGAGCGCAGATCTACCATTTAAGAGATGAAACCAAATCGCATTTGTGGCTATAATAGATAATCTGGCCTTAAGTTCGATTTGCCACGTTACATTTGCCAATACAACGACCTTCAAACTAATATTCCACTGATTCGGCTTATGGTGACAACTAAACCGAGAGCAGTTTACATGGCTGCATTCAAAAGCTCCACCTTCTAAGCGCCACATCGCCCTCGATCCCACAAAATCTCCAAAAGATCGCACCGTGATCTGGATCTTGGCATTGTGAAAGCCATATGTCAATTCATGTGTATTACACTGCTCCAATTATATCAACACTCCTCCAGTCAAGGAAAATGCAGTAATGTTTCTTCAAATGTAGATAATGAACCCAACGAATAGTTTGGAGATGCTGCCAATCTAGATATCCCTTCAGTGTTGGGCTATATCAAGGCTGACAATGCATTAAAATAGCACTGGAAAATTGACGTCGATCACTCTCCAATTTGTAACGCTCTTCATCCCGCCTTGTTAGCTGACTTAAATTTCAAACTGTGGCGACAATTCCATTCCATAATGCAAGCAACAGTTAGAAATCAATGCATGTGTTCCATGTTCATTGATTGAATACCTCCAGTACCGTTGAGAAGATATGTGATTGTCTATGTGTTCTCTGGAAACCAAACCTCGAAAATTCCCCAAAAAAACATCATAACCTTGATCATAAGCTGCAAATGCTTGAGAGCCAACTACTCCATTTGACACCCAACCCAAAGAAGAATCCAACAATCCATGCTGTAAGTAAACAACCTTCTTTGAATCACGTCTCGGTATTCTTTCCAGGAGGAAGACATAACCATCAGCAGTAATGACGCGAATAGCCTCATATGGATATCCCAATTCTGTTATAACATCTCCACATGTGCGTGCATCTGTATTCAAGGATTGCTGAAATTTTGTTTGTCGAAAAGTGGAATTCGGATCCCAATCATTAAGAGTAGATGTTTGCACATGAACATCATTATCACTAGCAGACATGCCATGACTTTTGCAAGCCTGTATACTTGTGATGAGCCTTTTGAACGCCAACCTACATGTTTCGAAAGGAGACAGGAGAAAGTAAAGTGCTTTACGCACAATATCAAATGCAACTTCTATAACAATCTCTATAACAAGCTGAAGATCCTCAACTACACCACGTCTCCGATCCGTAGTACGATGAACTACATGATCTTTGAAGCTATTCATTCTTTTGCTTGCCAATCCATACATGTGGCTCCAACTTCCTCTGCTACTTGGAGAAACAAGCAACGATCTAGTCCATCCCGTAGAATTTCTGGAAGAATTAGGGAAAGGCAGTAACACATTACCTGAATGCCTTCCAAGACGCCAGCCTTCCCTGGTAATATAGCAAGAACAAGAGCAGAAATCCCATTGACTAATCGCAAGATGTTACTGAAGGTTTCTTGTGCAAATTTTTTTACTGACCTCTGTTCTTGCTATTGTTCTTGCATTTCTCACATTTTGTTGTTTTACTGCTAGCACTTGAATGATCTAGCTTGACCAGTTCAACTAAACCCCATATTTTGTCCATTTTCTCTGCCTTGTGAAAAGCAAAATTATCACTAAAATCATAGCATAATCTCAGAGTTTGAACTCAAAATGTTCAGTGTTGCTGTGTTCGTATCTATCCACAGACAGGGGTCCTCCACGTATTTTCTGTAAAGATTGGCACTGCTGAAGTTGCATCTTAAAAATTTCGCCACTAACTCAAGAGACCGACATAACACTGGTACCAAAGCAAACTTAATGGCCATCGGTGAAGAAACAAAGACAAAGCAGTATAGAAGATAGATGAAATCCTTGGTAGCAATAAGTGACTGGAGCCATAATTGAATAGCTTGAAGATTCCATGCCCTTGGCCTCCCATATATTGAATATATGGAATAAGAACAGGAGAATCCAGTGCCCACTAATGTAAAACGGTAAGCCCGATCCGAGAGACCCCAAGGAGAAAAAGGAAGCATCGCCATTATAGCCATGATCACCACCTGCAGGAGGCTTGCAGAACCCTGAATTTTAAAGTTGTTACACTTTTATCCTGTTGTCTTGTAACTTTTGTCTAGAAGCATGAAGAGAATAGTTCGATTTGTTGCTTGTGAGACTGCCTTCTTGTGTGAGAAATAAAAGGGTTCCAGCATCTAAACTGTTTGAAAGATGTAATACAAGGAAAAGTCTTGAATCCTCTGCAGTTTTCATCTTGGACCTTTTCCCAAATCTTATTTCAGTGCAGAATGAGATACTACTGTAATGCCTCTGATTGCTAATGATATTTCTGAATTGTGCTTGTGCAGATAGGAGTTTTGAAGTCGCTGCTGTCTTTTGAAGAGCTGAAGATAAATTACATAATTTAAATCAATACATTAAATGATTTCTTTTTCAAAACAGGGTTTTGAAGAAGAATCAATCTCTGACATGAGACAGAGTCTAACACTACAAACAAGTTTATGTATTTATGATGAGTGATTTGCACTTTTTTTGTTCTTGGCATACTACTCCTGTAGTTTCTCACTTTATGCCTTTACTACCATGTTGTTTTAGCTTCTTTATCTTCTTTTCTTTCTTCTTTAACTTAGCAAGCAAGATATTTATTTGTTGATTTTTGGGCTCCAGTTTTATTTTTGTATGTTGACCTTCCTCATGTACCAATAGATCTTTAAACATTCCCTGTTCCTCTTGAAATTGGTGGCACTGTTCAGAATGATCCTCTTCTATGGTTGGCTCATTATGCACCACTCCTATGTGTACCATGTTGATTGTATGGCAGAGAGCTCAGTTCAAATTTTGGTAGTGGTATAGGGGAACAAAGCATGATTTTTTGGCTTATAGATTTCAAAATAGCAGTGAACTATAGCAGAGGAAAGTTTGAAATGGAATTAGGTTTAATGATTGTGATATTTGTAACATAAGTACAAATATCACATTACATCATAATTATCGGAATGGGTAATTGGATTCAAAATGATGAAATTTAGTCAGATAGATAATTATTACCTCAAATGCTTGAACTGTTGGTTTTAAGCATTAAGGATAATAATATTTTTAGAAAGAAGAATGAAATTATAGGTCTAAGTTCAACACTCAAAGTAATGATGATTTAGGAATTCAAGAAAAGGATACATGGCAATAGGTTTTTTCAAGTAAAATCAACCATTTAAAAATCTCTTAAGTTTAATAAATAAACATAATTGAAACATACACCATGTTACCTTTTGGGAAAACTATGAATATTTATTTGTTGACACCATCAATCTCTTTCATGGAGGAATAGAATAATGATTCACTTTACTAAAACTAACCTGTATTGAACTGATCTTTTCTTTTGAATCTTTTATTGTAGGAATCTGGACTTCCACTTACAAGAATATGGAAACTTGTTTTACCATTATCTCTCAAACCACAAATCAGTTTTCAATGAAACTTTGTGAGGTAGTTGGTATCAATTATATTCTTATCCATGCCAAAAATTGCAATCAACAAATGCACATTTTTTGAGAAAAATAAAAAATGGATATATGTAACGGTGGTTGTTTTTTTACAAAATATGCATCAGTTTGATTGATTTTTTTTGTGTGTTAATTAACCTTGATATAGTGCATTGTTCAACCAAACTTCACTACCATCTGATGCATGGATCTCACGAAAAATGTAAAATGGTTGAAGGCAAGAGTGACCATTTAAAAAAAAAAAATCAGAATTGACTTAAATTTGATGTGTTTATTCAACATACCTTGATGCTTTTGTGATCCAAATTTCATGGTGTTCTAATCCACAATTTATGATATATTGGAAAATCAATTTCTGCTTTGTATATGAAGAAAATGGAATTGACTATAGCTTTCACCAAGAGCTTGATCTAACTTTGTGCAACTTAGGTTTGATATAAACATCACATAACCATATTGATGGGTCTGGAAAGAAAATTTCATAATTTCATATTGATGGGTCATAATTTCATATGGAGTTGTGCAAATATGCCAACCTTGGAATTCAATGTGAAAAATCACCCTTTAGTTACACAAATTTTTTGTGTATCACCTATGTTGATTCAACACCATGACCTTTTAAAGATGGAAAAATTCATGTATATGTTGATTTTATCATTTATTTTGCTAAGTATTCAATTTTGAACGCTCCTGTAAGAATATTTTTCTTCTTAGGAATATATGTTTTTGATGTTGAACAAGAAGAAAATTCACCCAAAAATCACTCCCCAACACTTAAGGATTTACATGTCCTCATGCAAATGAAATAGGATGTCATGTGGTGCATTTGAAACTATAAGATCATTTTGGAATTATAGAAGGCTAAGACAGATCCTTCACCCAATCTATCCATGGATTACATTCACCAAATATGAAAAAAGTACGATGGATTATTGAGATGGTTGCCACACACTGTTGTTATGCCATGCCTACTTTTTTTTTAAAGCTATAAAAGGACATACTTATAAAATTTTAAAAGCTACTATTATGCTTGAATGTCATGCCCTTTTAAAGCTAAAGAAAAGGACACCCTTATAAAATCTTCGAAACTACAACAAAAGTGGTGAGCAGGGGGAACAAAATGACATTCCTTTTTGTAAGCAAAACTAAAAAATTTATTTTTTAGAGCTAAAAGTATCATTGTACCTAACTACCACTATCTCATGGATTTTTATCGAGCCTGGTTTAGCTCATGCTCGTCAGTTTTCTTCAATTTTAGAGAGTCTGAAAAACTTAAAGAAGACTCAAATATTACCCTATGGATTTCTCTTGGGCCTAGGATGGTTGATGCTCGCTAGTGTTTTCAATTTTAGAGAGTCTGAAAAAACTTAAATAAAACTCTAGGGCGGTTCCTTTCCTGTAGATAATCAAGACTAGATAAAGAGATAAACCTATGCTTGGTAGATGTTCCTCTCATAGTTTAATGAGCACAAGAAAGAACAAAGTAAGCTCAAATTATTAATTAAACAAATTTATTTATTTATTTGCGTTTGTTTATTTATTTCACTATACTAACCTAGTCTACTAAAAATAGGAAAATATATTCAAGTGTATGCATATTTCCAGTGCAACCATCTACAAATCAAGGTCACTAAAGTGTACATACCCAGTGTTAAAAATAATGCTTTAATAAATACCTACATGTGAAGAATTAGTTTCTCACATGATTTGGATGCCAAGAAGTGTTGAAGAATGGAGGAATTATGTGGCATGATGACTATTTGGAACCAATATGATGCAGGAGCATCTAGCTAAGGGGACCATGACTGGGTGTTTAGTCTCAACTAAGAAGGACAGGTTCATTATCATTTAGTTGAAGGACAGGTTCATTATCATTTAGTTTCATTTAAGTTTGTTGATCAAAACAATGTTTAGGAACTTGTTTTTATTTCATTATTAGTTAAGGGATATTTAGGAATAGTGCAATTAGGTTAGGGTCATTACCACCACATTGTTTAGTCTTTTTGGTCAATTATTTTACAACAGTCTTTTCATTTAAAAGAAAAATATATATTGTATATCTTACAACACAAGAAAACCCAAAAAAGACCAAAATGGTTACCAACCATGTAATTGTAGAAGCAACTGAAGAATAACTGTGAACAATTTAGGTAACTATATGATAACAATATAAAAACCAATGTAATACATTTTGAAGGGGTTCAATACACGAGAACAAGAATCATGGAAAATTTTAGGGGCGAATGTTCGCCCTTTGGCGAAATTAAGGGGTTTTAAATTTTTAGTGGGCGAATATTTTGTATCATAGTACATTTTTACAAATCGCCTCAAATAGCCCACCTTATTTTAAGGGAGAGGGTAAAAAAGGTAAATTTAGCCCTTGAAATTAGGAGTTACAACCTTCCATTCGACCTAATTTTCAAGAATAGGTTTTATTTAAGCGAATGCAATGGGCCAAATACCATATTTATAAAAGAGGTATGGTAAATTAATAAAAATATAAATAAATGAGAGGTATGGTAAATAAATAAAACGTTTTTTATATTTACCCCATAAGTCACCTTATATACATGCAAGAGTGTAAACAAATAAAAATATAAATAAAGTGGAGGTATGGTAAATAAATAAAACCTCTTTTTATACTTACTCAAAAGATATGGTAAATAAATAAAAATATAAATAAACTAGACGTCTGGTAAATAAATAAAACCTCTTTTTATATTTAGTCCATAACCCTCTTTTTATTTATGAAGGCTCAAAAAAGAGGTTTTATTTAAGTGAATCATATGGGCCAAATACCATAGTTGTAAAAGAGGTATGGTAAATTAATAAAAATATAAATAAACTAGAGGTATGGTAAACAAATAAAACATTTTTTTATATTTACTCCATAAGTCACCTTATATTTAAGGACACTCAAAAATTGTGCTATATTTAGGTAAAACCTATGGGCAAAATACTATGGGTCAAATACCATGGGCTAGATTATTATTAATACCATGAAAAAAACATTATTAACCGTAATATTAGTATGAATAAAAATAAAAATTGCACATGGTATTGACCGATGGTATTCACCTGGAATGTAGCCTATTTAAATGGGGGAATTAAACAAGCATAGATCCATCTTTACTCTAGATCTACTAACCCCCGAGAGGTATCAAATATCTTGATATGCAAACTAGCATAGAGTGAAAAAATATTTGATCCCTCCCGGGGCTTGGTGAATCAAGAGTAAAAATGGATGTTGTAATTTAATGTATGTTAAACATTTTAACTTGGTTAAAATAAAATAAAAATCAATTATTAATTTTATTAATTTTTATAAATTACTAATAGTAATTTTTAAGGTCCAGGTTTATGATAACGCATGGTAATACCATGGTATTCATGTGAGCATAGACTATTTAAAGGGGAAATTCTATCATCTTAGATCCATCTTAATTCTAGGTTGCTCAGAGGGATGTGGAGTTAAGATGGATATAGGTTCCTTTTTATGATAATGAAGATACTAAATAGACTTAGGAAATTATATTGTAAAAACATCTTAAGGTGAATGGTTAAAGCTACATTTAGTCACTTCACAAAATTTAGTAAAAAATATCAATATCTCCATTAATATTGGTTTTTAACTTTTTATGATTTAACAAAAAAAATTCAAAACAATGAAACCTTATCACTCTTTCCGCATTACCCTCGCAGAAGATTTCTCGCCATTTTTCAAACATTCTCAATATGCTATCTTCATGAAAAAGTTTAGGCATTGATGTTGGATTAGTTGTCTGAAAAATAAGTTGGTGTGTACAACCTTTCATCTTCTGTGCTATTCTTAGTTTGTCCTAATGATCTGTAGGGGTTGGATCCACTGCACCATATTTTCCTAATAATAATAATATCCATTTTTAAGGTCACGGCCAAGCCAGCCACCAAATTGGTGTATGAGACCATTTTTAATAGTTTTTAATTTTTTTTTAATATGTTTTGATGTTGGATATAAATTATAACAAAGAGGACGATAATTGTGGCCATAGTGAATATTCTAAATTGTTATGAGATACTAGCATAGATTTATCTTAAATACGGATCTAACATGAGCTGAGAGGAATCAAGAATCCAATTTCTTCACGTGTAATTTTTTTTATGAGTCAATATTATTTAAATGTTTTTGTATAGTTATTTAATTTTTTTTAATTTTTAGATTTTTAATTTTAATTTTTAGTTTTGGCCAACATGAACAAAATTTCAACTTTGATGATGGATGAACACCCTTACACATCATACTGCACTGTAGAATAAGCCACTTGACTCAATTATGATTATTTTTAATTTGATTATAAATTTAATTTATTGAAAAAATAATCACACATTTTAAAATTATTATGGTTTTTAATAATAATTTAAAATTTTAATTATATATTTTAAATTAAGATGAAGTCTTCTAATAAATCAAATTTACAATATGTACAAATCTCCCACTACCTTATTTGACTTATTTATAGTAATGGGAATTATGAAGCCATGTTCATTTACTCAACTAAATTATTTTGCTGCCAGCTATATATATATATATATATATAAGGAGATTGTTCACCAAAAAGGAAATTAATCTACATGTTACAACGTTGTTAAAAAATGCAAGACCTATGAGGGTAGTGAATTACGCTAATAAGCAATTTAGATTGGGAGAGATGTAATTAAATTTTATTATTTAATTGAAGATTTCCAATTAAAATAATAATAAATCTACATTTATATATTCATATATTGATTGGAAGGATTCTCACAATGGTCACTTCTTTCAATTAGATCCCCTCCAAGCCCTTGCGATACCTAATACTTTCTTATATAATATAGTTGGTGCTTGATACTTGTTGGCGTGTTGGGGTAAACAAACTTGATGTGTTTTTTTTATCTCGCAGTTGGAGTCTATGGAATAAGAAAGAAATTTGATAACTTGGAAAAAGTGGTAGCTTGACAAAAGTTGTAAAGAAAAGATTAATCCCTCCTACCTTGACAGAACTCGTTGTCAATATCAACACCTACAAGAAGTTTGTTGTGGAATATTATCAAAACTAATAGAAGGATATGAAAGAGTGTATTGTAAGAACCTTGACAAACATGGCCACTGAAACTTGGAACATTGTTTGTAGGAAGAGAAAATTATGTTTCTTTTTCCAAAAATGTATGTTAGTATATTACAGTTTAATGAATATGTTTTCTTATTATCATATATGGTGTCATACTTTAACAAAACATTCGCCAAGACTTCACAATGTTTTATTATTCAGTAAAAGATTTGCCAAGATCTTATAAGATTTTATAATTCAGTGAAAGATTCTCCATCACTGTACAAGATAATATAATCTGGTGAGAGATTCACCAAAATAATTATATATACATATTATATTATTGATAAAATCACCTCCCATTTTTCATATGTATCATGGGGATTATCCCATTTATTATACATATAAATTTAGGGTGGTTCTTAAAATTTTCCTTGACAGGAATACAAAAAAGGAGAAAATAATTTTCAAACACCTGAGTATCTGAATCCATCTGCAAACAGTCTGTCTATGATATTTATTTCTTCCCTCTAAATTACTGTATGTGTCAATTAAACAGCACTGCATGTTTCCATTTATCTTTCCTAGAAAACAGAGATATAGTTCCCGAGTTCAAACAATGAAGCCATGTTAGAGTGTTTCTAACATGGAGTTCCGACAACAACAACAGTTCCCAAATATACGAAAGCAAACAATAGCTACAAGAAAATTCTCAACAGAACGAGGATGCAACTACTGTAGAACACAATTATAACATAGGTAACCCATTTACACAAAATTTTCTTATTAATTCCTTCGTTATGAATATAATGTTGGCATACATAAAGAGCAGTTCAAAGTGATAGATAATAACAGAGTAAGGCAAGACAAAATCAAACCCCGAAGCTAGGGTTTAACCCTAGTCGGTCACCAGAGAGTAAGCAGAATAAATTACATACAACCAAAGCCCGAAACAGAGGCAAAATTACATACAATTAGAGTTGAAGGTCACTCAACAGCAAAGGACAAATAAACAAAGGAGCACCAGGACTTTCCTAGTGTCGTGACAGAGAAAAGAAGACTACAAACTAAGTAATAGCAGCAGAGAACGACCCTACCGGAGTCATTGGGTTGTAACCGTTTCGGAGACCAAGCCTGGAGCAAACTCCAACCTGCCACAGAAAACCAGCAGAACCATATCAGTTAATTGTATGCCAAGAAGAAAACTGAAGGTGAAAGTTAATGAGCAGAGAAGGAAGAGCCAGCTTACCTGAAGAGTTATAGCATTGGAGGAACGAAACCCCAACTAAGTCACAGTCAAAAGTGAAAACCCTGCATACGAAAGAGCGATTACGTTAGTGTCAAGAAAAATAGAGAAGACTAGCTATAACATGGACGAGTAAGCTTACCTTGTCAGGACCAAGCGAAGCCAAGGAAGTCCACTGTGACTGAGACCTGCCAGAACATAAAACATTCATACATCAACCAAAGAACCAATAACTGGAAGCTTAACCAGAAAAATTGAAGCAGAGCCAGATAAGGGAACGGTGGAAAGAACGGTAACCACGAAGAAGGTTAAAGAGCCAACAGAGGAACAAAGTAAACCCTCTCACGAAGTCGATGAAGCCTCCAATATAGTGCCCAGGCAACCAGGTAACGGAACAGCCAGTGTGGGCGGAGTTACCTCGCCACCAGGTGGAGGAGCCCATAGCCAGGTGCGGACAGAGCATTACTGCCGAGTTCGACACAGTTGCAACAGGCTGACGAAAGACCACAAACCCTCACCGTGATAGAGAGAAGCCGAAAAATGCCAAAGTGAAGTGAAACAAGGGTCTAGCATAACCAAGGAGCGGGAATGAGAAAATCAAGGTGAGTAAAAAAGCCAGTGTACCAGCAATAACTCCACAATCAATGCCAACAGACAAATATCTTTGTTAACCAATTACTTAAGACTAATCATACGTGTTTGACCTAATCCATATATTAATCATTGTTTAATTAACTGTAATCCATAAGTTAATGGGCTGGTCCCATCATATTGTGGTATTAGAGCAGGATTTGGAGTTTTCCTGAGAAATGGAAGTTGGAAGACGAGGTCGTGGAAGAGTTGCTCGAAGAGTAGAAGAGGAAGGATTGCGGGAGGAAATTAGGATCCTTACTTCCCGTTTGGAGGCAGTTGAAGTAGGAAGGAGAAGGGATCCGGAGGTAGGAGATGACAGCGTAGAGGAAGCAATAGTTGCGATAGATGGATCGGACGAAGAAGGGCCAGAAATTAGATTGTTGAGGTCAGTCCTATTGGCTAGCAGCAAGCCTAAGCTAGAAATTCCAAATTACAATGGCAACTTGTCCACAGAAGTTCTGTTGGATTGGATCAGCGAATTGGAAAAATATTTCGAGTGTGAAGAGGTCAGTGAAGATCAGAAAGTTAAGTTTGCTGCAACAAAGCTGAAAGGACACACAACCTTGTGGTGGGATAGTGTCCAAGTGGAAAGAAGAAGGATGAACAAGTTGCCAATAAAGAAATGGGCAAGAATGGTGGCCAAGCTGAAGGGCAGGTTTTTGCCCAAAGATTACCAGATTGCACTGCATCGGCAAGTGTAGAATGTGAGGAAAAAAGGGATGACAATGAGAGAATATACTGAAGAGTTCTACTGGGTAAATTTAAGAGTTGGTTACATGGAGGACACCCCGGAAAAAACAACAAGATATGTAAATGGTCTGAGATTGGAAATATTAGATGAGATAAGCATTCTTTCCCCAAAAAATATAGAGGAAGCCTACCAAAGTGCCATGAAGGCAGAGGAGAAGATCACCAAAAAACAAAATGCTAGGAGAGGATGGGGAACCGGCAGAGGAAGAGGACAGTCCTATGGCAGAGGATGAACTGCCAATAATAGTGAAGAGGGCAGCAGTTCCAAAACTTTAGGGACAGTAGAAAAAGGAGACAACACTAGAGGCGGAAGGCCATATCAGAGAGGAAGAGGAAATGGCCGAGGCAGGGGGGCTTCCTATCAGTGCTACAGGTGCCACAAGTGGGGGCACAGGTCTTTTGAGTGTCCTGAAGCAGAACAAGTTGGTCAAAGAGGAGTGTATGTTTCCCAGCCAGAGGAAGCAGAGGCACCACCCCAGGAAGTCGAAAATGTGCCGGAAACTGGGGAAGCCTTAGTTCTGAATAAAGTGTTGTTGAAACCAGCCAAAGAAACAACTGAACAAACTCAAAGGAAGGCATTATTCCGGACAATTTGTAAGTCGCACGAAAAATGTTGCAAGTTGATTATCAACAATGGGAGCACGGATAATCTGGTTTCCATAGAGATGGTAGAGAAGTTGGGTTTGAAGTGGCTAAAGTACCCCACTCCCTACAAGGTATCGTGATTGCAGAAAGGCCATCAGCTGTTGGTGGATGAACAATGTGAAGTTGAGTTCCATATTGGCAGGTATAAGGACAAGATTGTTTGTGATATTATGCCAATGGACGTATGTCATATACTGCTAGGAAGGCCATGGCAATATGACTGGAAGGTAGTGCATGATGGGAAGACAAACTATTACAAGTTTGTCAAAGATGGGATCAAGCACACACTTGTGCCCATCAAGGAGGAGGAGACAACAGAAACAAGAAGGACGAAAGTGTTACTAATGGGTGGAAAATAGTTTTTGAAGGAGATTGAAGATAGTGAAGTGAACTATGTTATGGTGAGAAGGGAAAAAACAATGCTGTTACACATAAAAGTGTCTGATTTACCTGCAGAAATTTAGAAAACGCTGCAGGAATTCAACGATATTGTAGTGGATGATTTACCAGGTAAATTGCCTCCTAAGAAAAGTATAATTCATCACATTGACTTTCTACCTGGAGCAAGTCTACCGAACAAGGTAGCATACCGGATGAGCCCCAAAGATAACGAGGAAATCAGAAAACAGTTGCAAGAATTGCTGGATAAAGGGATGATAAGGGAGAGTTTGAGCCCCTGCACAATTCCAACAATTCTCGCTCTCAAGAATGGAGGAGAATGGCAAATGTGCATGGACTTGAGGGCCGTCAATAAGATTACCATTAGGTACAGATTTCCACTGCCACGGATGGACGACATGATGGACTGCCTGAGCGGGGCAGCATACTTCTCGAAGATTGATCTGAAGAGTGGTTATCATCAGATTCGAATCAGGGAAGGGGATGAGTGGAAGACAACCTTCAAGACCAATGAAGGGTTGTATGAGTGGCTGGTAATGCCATTCAGATTAAGTAATGCCCCTAGTACCTTTATGCGACTGATGAACGAAATGCTGAAAGAGTTCATTAGAAAGTTTGTAATAGTGTATCTTGATGATATATTAATTTTCAACAAGACTAAGGAGGAACACTTTCGACATGTTTGAAGTGTGATGGAGAAATTGTAGCAGAATAAGCTACTGATAAATCTTAAAAAATGTGTTTTTCTTCAAAGAGAGCTGGTTTATCTAGGTTTGGTGATTGCAGAGAATGAGTTGAAGATGTACCCAGAGAAGATTGTAGCAATCATTAACTGGCAATCCCCAAAAAGTCTATTTGAGGTACGTAGTTTTCATGGGCTGGCAAGTTTTTATTGCAAATTTATAAGGAATTTCAATGAGATTTGCACACCTATGTTGGAAACTATAAAAAAGGCAAGTCAGCCTTTTCGTTGGACTAAGGCAGTAGAGAAAAGCTTTCAGCTACTGAAGAAGAAGATCGCAGAAAGATCAATCCTGAGATTGCCAGATTTTAACAAGCTTTTTCAGGTTCGTTGTGATGCAAGCGGTATGGCCATTGGAGTTGTACTTAGCCAAGAAGGCAAACCTGTTGTGTTTTTCAGTGAGAAGTTGAATGAAAGCAGGCATAAGTATTCATCTTATGACAAAGAATTCTATGATGTCGTCCAAGCACTAAAGCAATGGAGACACTATCTACTGGGGAGTGAGTTTGTTTTATTTTCTGATAATTCTGCGCTGCAATACGTGATGCAACAGCATAAGTTGAATCACAAGCATGCTAAGTGGGTTGAATATCTACAAAGTTTCACTTTTGTGTTGAAACACATTAGCGGGCAGGTGGTGGGCCCCAGTATTGCAGCAATAATGCTGCAACTCCCGGAACTCCCTTCTTTAATTTTATCAACCTGGTAGTTCGTAACAAACTTGGAAGCGACGGTGTTGTATGCACAAGTACTAGCTCTTGCCGCAGCTGTCACTTGATCAGCTGGCACAAGTCCGCTGGGAGCTTAATCCAACTTCTATGAGCTCTTAGAAGAAGCTTTTTAACTGATGGATGAAAGCTAACTCAAAGGAGGCTAATCTACTTGCAGAAAGAAACTGAAAGCGGAAAGGAAATGCAAACCCTAGCAAACCCTAGTTTTACTGACTACCCCTACTGGTGCAAGAAAAATGATGAAAGCTATAGAAAGGAATACCATTGAATCTTAGAAAGGTAACATGCATGTGACTAAGCTACCTCTAAAGTGAAGTCTGAAAAGAAACATCTTTTTGTATTTTTGAGTAAGTTGGCAGAATTATTGTGCATGTGCTTTAACTGTTTTTTACTGTGCAGAGGTGGATTGGTGAGAGGAAATGCTTGTAGAAGGTTGGGAAGGTTTGAAGAGGGCCTAAGGGGTCCCTAGCACCCTTCCTGAGAGTTTCACAGTGATCGGATCTCAAGAAGTCGATTTCGTGAGCTTTTACAGGAAGTCTGCAGGGGTTCTATAGGATGTTCTGGAATTTCTACAGGATGTTCTGTAATTTTCTACAGGATGTTCAAAAATGGGATTTTGGAGGATGGATGGAGGAAGAAAGATGAAGGATTGGGTATGGAGGTGAGATAGGGGTGTGACGAGGTCCAGGACTCGGGGAATGGAGCTGAGGAGTGGCAAGGATGGTTGGATTTGTTCAAGGAGGAGTGGAGCAATGTTGCACGAAAATATGGGAATTAAGGCAAAGTGAGCAAATGGCAAACGTGAGGAAAGAATCCAAGTTGGAGGATGGAGCAGATGAGATTGATGGAGTACAGGTAGATGGAGAGGTATTACAGGTGCTCTGCAAGTTACTTTTCAAACTGAACAAACAATGACTTGAAAAACCGATGACCTAGCTACTTTATTCTAATCTGGCCTAAGTAACAGCAAAGGAAATGAACAGAAGTTTATTTGCAAAGAAACCATGTATAATAACTATGTAACAAAGCAATCAAGAATCTGAACATGTAACCAACTTCTGCAAATAAAAATCGAACACTAATGATTGCATGGCGAAGCAAAGACAATGGTTTTGGTGGCAGCAAGGTCACCTTGTTCCCAGCTCCTGATCCCACTGAGGGAGAGGTGAAATCAGAGGTGCTTGATGGCGCTTTTTCTGAAGATTTTCCCTGTTATTAACTTATCAACTAAATCTGAACATGAAAAACCTTTTTAATCATCAAAAACAATCTAAATAACAAAGCAAGATTTAAATCTAAATAGCAGATTTTATTCTAAGAATGCAACAAAAACACATAAAGGTAAACAAAGGAAGTACTGGGCACTTGGGTTGGGCCCAACCCCAAGAGCTACAGCCTCCTAAGAGAGATTAGAGCTGGTGCAAAGCTGGATTCATCTTTATTGAGCAAGAAATAATAGTTACATCAAAAACTGTCCACAAAGGAAAGCTTGAAAGTGTGTTGAAATGCAGAGCTAATATACTACCTAAAAAATGACTAAAAGAATGACTAAAAGTGAGCTACAAACTAGCTAAATTCTGCCTACAAAGTGACTAACTGAAATGAGGCCCTAAGCCTTCTTATTTATACAAATTGAGGACCCCAATAGCCCTCCTAAACTTTAGGAACTCGGTTGCCAAAACTTGTAGTTAACAACCACTTTACTAGCCCTTGCTCGGCTGCCCTTTTGATAATCGATTTGGTGGCCCTTGAACTTCGAGCTGGTGGTGGAGAATTCGAGGTAAGGGCCCATAAATGAAGGGGACACCTTCCTACAAATCCTCTCCCTTGTTCTCCCACGAATTTGGCTGCCAAGTGCTCATTAAAACCTTTTATTTTGTCTCAAAATTGACCAAAAAAACTGCACAAAGCACCCATTAGACTTGTTGGCATACTGACTAACCCAATTCACTCTATTAGCATAAATATAATAAAAAATATGCAATAAACTAATGAGAATGGTGGATTAAGTCGAATTAGGAGGTTTAATGAGCCCATATAATTATCCATTTTTGGGGCTCATCATCACCCCCCTACTGAAAGTGTTGCTCATCCTCTGAACAACTAATCTATCTCTTCATCTCTGATGGCCCTGGTGGCCTCCCTGTCATGCCAAGCTTCTGAAGTGATGTCCTCTTCTCGGTCATGAAACCATGATTTTCTCTCTGCTTCTTCCCACTGCCTGTGCTCCTTTTCTTGTAGTAGTTTTGTTAGCGCCTCAACCTCAGCCTCAAGTTTGTCCTCTCTTTGTTGTTCATCAGATGTTTCCTTGTCTTTCCTTCTTCCTGTGATTGTTTGGTCGCCTTTTCCTCCAATTGCTTGGTCTCTCTTAGCTTAGCTAGCGTTTCCTATAGAACAGTCTCAACATCCTATAGAGAGGCTGTTGTGTCCAACATTTTCATTCTTTCTCTCCAGGTGGATGTCTTCGGGCTTCCCCGTTCATAGGTGATGGATGCCTTTGAAGACGACCTTTCCTTTTCTTTAGCTGGGGTGTCCACAATCGTAGTTGGCTCCTTTGACTATGGCTGGGGTCTGCCAGTTTTTATTCGCATGCTCCTTCTGACCTTAAAATATATGGAAGGCTCCCTTTTTCGCTTCCCTTTTTGCTTTGGAGATGTGCTTAGGGCAGCCAGCACTGCTGCCGCCTCCTTGGCCAAAATCTCAGGCGATTTCTCCCTTTGCTGCTTCGTTTCTAGACTTCCTGTAGAAAGTCATGTGTCGACTGTTTTCATTCTTCCTGTAGAAACAGTTTTCATGCTTCCTGTAGAAACTGTTTCAACTGTTTTGGTCTGCTTGGCTGGATGTGTCTTCCCTTTTAATTTTTGTGTGGTTGCCTCTGTTTTATGCTCTGAGCAGAGAGGACTTGTTGTTTTATGGTTTCCTTCTTTGAACTTCAAGACAGTACCTCTCAGGTGTTTAGATTTTTAACCTGCACCACTTCCCTGGTTCTAAAACTTTTGCTGCCCAAAACTCGGTTGTCCGTATGTCAAAGGAAGAATCAAATTTTCACAGACAGGGCACAGAGCTCAATTTTCATCCTCAGCATACATACAATCATGAAAATTCAGATTCCTCATACACAGGTTAGCCCTCACGGTGCTTCATTTTTTTTCAGGAGGAAAATTTTTATCAAGGACCAGGGAGTAGAGTTTCGACGCAGAAATGACGGAGTAATTCCAAGCAACACATAGGCAAACCACTATTTTCAACTCACAGGCAGACTTGTCTCTGACTTCCTTATTCAATATAGTTCAATTCATCACCTTTCGAACACACCATGCATGGAAGAGTGTTTTTTTGAGCCTACCTCTTTCAGGACTCCAAATTTGTTGAAGAAAAATCCAGACTTTTCTGCTCCGGAAAGCTGTGCCGTACTTCCTGTAGAAGACCCCCCCATTTCCTGTAGAACGCCCCTGCACCTCTGAGCGAGCCCGATACGCAGCAGAATCTCGAAGACAGGTAGAAAAACCGGTGGAGGATGACTAGTTAATCATTTTGTGCATACTTCAGTTGAGGATGTTGCAAGTGCAAATGAACAGCAGTTTGTGAGTTTCAGCCGAGCATTTTTTAATTGCTACGTGATTCATGGTGAGGTGGAAAAAATGTGCGCTGGCCCATGCAGACGGTAGTGCTGTCACGAAACATCATGTTTCCTACCTGTGATCACTCCCATCAATTACGTTGAAGGTTAAATAGTCACCACTACCTGTTTCCAAATTTCCTCATGAGATGGCTAAGCACACGTGTCGTATTCACCCACCGAGTGCTATTGAACTGGATGAGGGTGGCCAGTTCGCTGGCCACCGATTTTTTAACCACAACCATCTCATTGTTCACGCAGTTTTCAAATTACATTCATGCAATCAGAGGAACGAGTTTAGTCACGTACCTGGAAGTCGAGCGTGGTTGCTGTGAGGTGCTGTGGCCTTTCATTTGTTGCATGCATTGGTTTCTGTGGTTGCATGATGGCTTGGTTTCTAATTCATGGCTGTTTTCCTTGTGCAGGTGTCCTCTGGCCGGATTTAAGCTGCAGGCATTTGTTTCCACATTTAGACTTGCACCCTCAAACTACTGATGTTGAATTTTTACAAGGCAGTGACTTATTTTCTCCATTGCTCGCGAACGATAGACCAGATTGATCTGAAACTTTCTGAGCATGTTCCTATCATCATTATGCACCTCCCATAGCAAAATTGTGATCAATGGATGCACAGATTTCGATAAAAATGGAAAATGGCTGAAGATTACAGAGATCAATTTCTCAGAAACCGTGCATCGGAATCGACTGAAACTGTTTGGGTAGGTTACTATCACCCATATATATCTCCCCATGAAACAAGTTTTGAAATGGATGCATGGATATGGAGAAAATACAAAAATGGCTGAGGGTGATGGAGGTGGATTTCTTGGAAACCGTGCACCGGAATTGGCTGAAATTGCTCGAGCATGTTGTCATCGTCCCTATACAACTCCCCCTGTAATAGTTTTTTTAATGGATGCATGGTTTTCAAGTTAGGGAAAAAACAACTTTCAGCACTATGCATTTTTGCTTCCAAGCATTCTGCAGTTTTTTGCATGGTAAGAAAAAATGAGCTTGGGCTGTGATGCAGGCATGGAGATGATGGAGGAGGAGTTTGAAGATTGTAGGAGGACTTCTGAACCCTTGAGGAAGCTATCATGTTCGTCAAACTACCTTTTTGAAATCCATTTCTAGCTTCCTGTAGAAATCCTGTAATTTCTACAAGAACTTCCTGTAGAACACGTAGTTTTTAGGAAAGAAGCACAATGAGATGGAAAAAATGATGGAGAAGGGTGAGGGATGGAAAAATGGATGCTTGCAAACCTCATGGACATATTCCTAGCCTTCCAGTCCTCTTCGGAGATCGATTTTGGCTTGTTCGTAGGCTTCCTGTAGAAGACACAGAACTTCCTGTAGAAGGCATAAAACTTCCTCTGTCTTTGTCTTGAGCGATCCTCCTGACCTGCAATGTCCTTCTTGCAACCTGCAATTACTCAATAGAAAGTAGGTTTATTTTTTCTCTTTTTTTTCTTCTTTTTTTCTCTCCTTTTTTTTTGAAGATAACTAGGGCGTCTCATGGAGGTTTTCACCCTAATTGCCTGCCCTGGGCGCCTCCAAGGGAGGTTTTCACCCAGAGATCTTATTCTCTTTTCTCTTTTTTTTCCCAACCCATTGACCGCCTCATGGAGGTTTTCAATCAATGAGCTAATCTAAGGCACCTCCGAGGAGGTTTTCACCTTAGATTTTTGTTTTCCTCTTATTTTCATCTTTTTATCTTTTTTCTTTTTTCTTTTTTTTTCTACCCTACCCTACTTGAAAAACAAAATAATTTTCAAGTGTAAGAATACTTCCAATGGAGCCATGTGCACATCGAGAGTGGAGAAAAAATGATGTGGAGGCTCGAAATGCATGCTTTGACAGGTATCCGAATTTCAGAGACCAAATGATTTGACTTTGAAGGGATCAAACATAGCTAAGGAAGAGAGTACGGCTGCAACTTAGTGACCGTCTGGAACCATATCTCAATATAGCTCTGATATCCTTGGTCCTTTTGCTGATCTGGATCATTCTCCATATCTTCTTCTATCATGATCTTCACATCTTCCTCCGTTTGCTGAGTTTTCTCTTGAATACATGGAAGATTTGATGGTAACCATGAGGGAATTCTCCCGATCTCTGATTTTGATGTCTTCTCTTCATCTAGTGCAGCCCATGGTTCTTTGATCTTTTCTTTTGAATCTTCTTTTGCCTTTGGTCCTTCAATGTTGTCAATATAATTTTTGTTTTGCAATACTCTTCCTGAGCTATGGTGAAGATCATCGAGCTCAAGAGGAGTCTTTTGGACATGTTGTGTCTCAATATTGCAATTGTGTTGAGCTGCTCCAATGGGCAGGTTTGGGAATGGTGGTACGGGTAGTTGAGTGGGGGTGTATATTTGAGATGGATGTGGATGGGGTTGTGGTTGGGCAGATGGTGGAGGAAAAGGAGCGGGAGGAGAGTTGTACTGGGGCCTCCACCCCTAATGAGGTGCATTCCACTAAGGTTGTGGCTGAGCATAAGAGTGAAACGAATGAGCAACTGGAGAATCATGGTATTGAGGAGGATACGACCAAGGAGGGGGTGTGGACCAGGAAGGATGAGTAGGGGGACCCCAAGAAGGCATGGAAGTGGCTTGATAGGGGTCGTAATAGGTCTGGAATGTCCCTTGCATTCCATGCTGGTAAGTTATGGGTCCATGTGGCCTCCTTTGATTCATATAATAGAGTGGTTCAGTGACTCCTTTAGCCCTCTGATATGCAGCTTTAATTCTGGGCAAGGAAGGGCACTGGTTCGTAGGATGGTATTCTTCACAGACGAAACACACTTCTAGGGAGTGCATTGGACATTCGTTCCTAGGATGCTTTCTAGTGCACCTGGGACAAAATATGGCCAAAGCCCTCTCTGCTTTCTCTTGCTTCCTGTGGATCCGCAATGTATCTAGTTGCATGGCAAGAAACTGCCTCATCTCACTCTTGAAATCTTCCATTTGATTTGAAAATTCGTTTTTGGATAAGGTACTGCTCCCAACATTTCTGTTTGCAGCCATTTGCTCCAGAGGAATGTTTTCTTCTTCTTCTTCCCTTGAGGTTCTTCAAATATGTCTTGTTGTCCACCTAAGGGTTCTTTAATCACAGCCATCAAAGAAGAGAGAAGGTTGGCTGTGTGAAGCAGTGGGGGCATTGTGCAATCATTTTTCTGAATTATCTCTACTCCTACAAGGCATGAAAGGAAATCTTTTTGGTTGATTTTTGCTTCTTCTTCTTTTTTTCTGCTTGTACCTGCAAAAACTAAAATAGATTGAACTGCAACTAACTATCTTGCTGAAATGAAAATGCGGAATTGAAATGAAAGCAAGAAAGGACTAATCTATTTTGCTCAAATGAAATTGCAGGAATGAAATGCTAGTCTATGCTTGCAGAATTGAAATTGTGGAATTGAAATGCTAATCTACGCTTGTAGAAATGAAATTGTGGAATTGAAATGCTAATCTATGAAAGCGGGAAATGTCTAATCTACTTTTGCGAAAATGAAATTGCAAAATGGAAATGAAACAATCTACTCTACGCTTGTTGAAATAAACTACTTAGCGGAAGGTTGTAGTAGAAAATAGAAGAAAAGCAACAATCACCAATACTCTGACGCTTCCCCAGCAACGGCGCCAAAAAGATGGTGGGCCCCAGTATTGTAGCAATAATGCTGCAACTCCCGGAACTCCCTTCTTTAATTTTATCAACCCGGTAGTTTGTAACAAACTTGGAAGCGACGGTGTTGTATGCACAAGTACTAGCTCTTTCCGCAGTTGTCACTTGATCAGTTGGCACAAGTCCGCTAGGAGCTTAAGCCAACTTCTATGAGCTCTTAGAAGAAGCTTTTTAATTGATGGATGAAAGCTAACTCAAAGGAGGCTAATCTACTTGCAGAAAGAAACTGAAAGCGGAAAGGAAATGCAAACCCTAGCAAACCCTAGTTTTACCGACTAACCCTACTGGTGCAAGAAAAATGATGAAAGCTACAGAAAGGAATGCCATTGACTCTTAGAAAGGTAACATGCATGTGACTAAGCTACTTCTAAAGTGAAGTCTGAAAAGAAACATCTTTTTGTATTTTTGAGTAAGTTGGCAGAATTATTGTGCATGTGCTTTAATTGTTTTTGACTGTGCAGAGGTGGATTAGTGAGAGGAAATGCTTGCAGAAGGTTGGGAAGGTTCGAAGAGGGCCTAAGGGGTCCCTAGCACCCTTCCTGAGAGTTTCACAGTGATCGGATCTCAAGAAATCGCTTTCGTGAGCTTCTACAGGAAGTCTGCAGGGGTTCTACAGGATGTTCTGGAATTTCTACAGGATGTTCTGTAATTTTCTACAGGATGTTCAGAAATGGGATTTTGGAGGATGGATGGAGGAAGAAAGATGAAGGAGTGGGTATGGAGGTGAGATAGGGGTGTCAGGAGGTCCAGGACTCGGGGAATGGAGCTGAGGAGTGGCAAGGATGGTTGGATTTGTTCAAGGAGGAGTGGAGCAATGTTGCATGAAAATATGGGAATTAGGGCAAAGTGAGAAAATGGCAAACGTGAGGCAAGAATCCAAGTTGGAGGATGGAGCAGATGGGATTGATGGAGTACACGTAGATGGAGAGGTGTTACAGGTGCTCTGCAAGTTACTTCTCAAACTGAACAAACAATGACTTGAAAAACCGATGACCTAGCTACTTTATTCTAATATGGCCTAAGTAACAGCAAAGGAAATGGACAGAAGCTTATTTGCAATGAAACCATGTATAATAACTATGCAACGAAGCAATCAAGAATCTGAACTTGTAACCAACTTTTGCAAATAAAAATCGAACACTAATGATTGCATGGCGAAGCAAAGACAATGTTTTTGGTGGCAGCAAGGTCACCTTGATCCCAGCTCCTGATCCCACTGAGGGAGAGGTGAAATCAGAGGTGCTTGATGGCGCATTTTCTGAAGATTTTCCCTGTTATTAACTTATCAACTAAATCTGAACATGAAAAGCCTTTTTAATCATCAAAAGCAATCTAAATAACAAAGCAAGATTTAAATCTAAATAGCAGATTTTATTCTAAGAATGCAACAAAAACACATAACGGTAAACAAAGGAAGTACTGGGCACTTGGGTTGGGCCCAACCCTAAGAGCTACAGCCTCCTAAGAGAGATTAGAGCTGGTGCAAAGCTGGATTCATCTTTATTGAGCAAGAAATAATATTTACATCAAAAACTGTCCACAAGGGATAGCTTGAAAGTGTGTTGAAATGCAGAGCTAATCTACTGCCTAAAAAATAACTAAAAGAATGACTAAAATCGATATACAAACTAGCTAACTTCTGCCTACAAAGTGACTAACTGAAATGAGGCCCTAAGCCTTCTTATTTATACAAATTGAGGACACTAACAGCCCTCCTAAACTTTAGGAACTCGGTTGCCAAAACTTGTAGTTAACAGCCACTTTACTAGCCCTTTCTTGGCTGCCCTTGTGATAATCGATTTGGTGGCCCTTGAACTCCGAGCTAGTGGCGGGGAATTCAAGGTAAGGGCCCATAAATAAAGGGGACACCTTCCTACAAATCCTCTCCCTTGTTCTCCCACGAATTTGGCTACCAAGTGCTCATTAAAACCTTTGATTTTGTCTCAAAATTGACAAAAAAAACTGCACAAAGCACCCATTAGACTTGTTGGCATAATGGCTAACCCAATTCACTCTATTAGCATAAATATAATCAAAAACGTGCAATAAGCTAATGAGAATGGTGGATTAAGTCGAATTAGGAGGCTGAATGAGCCCATATAATTATCCATTTTTGGGGCTCATCAGCAGGCCAACAAGGTGGCAGATGCGTTGAGCAGAAGAGCTTTGCTATTGCAGGAGAGTGTGATACAAGTGTTGGGTTTTGAGCATTTGAAAGACTTGTATCAGACTGATGCGGATTTCAAAGAGGCTTATGAAGCCTCCCAGAATCCTTTGCTGAGAAACAATAGTCCATGGTTGGACTATAATTTACAGGAGAAGCTATTGTTTAAAGGAGGGCAATTATGCATTCCCGATTGTTCGATGAGAGAGAATATCATTGGGGAGAAGCATAGTGGAGGTCTAGCTGGGCATTTCAGCATAGACAAAACATTAGATCAGCTCAGCCATTTTTATTATTGGCCAAGAATGTGAAGGGATGTGCAAAGATTTGTGACCAGATGTAAAGTATGTCAGTTGGCGAAAGGACACAGTCAGAATACGGGACTCAGTCAGTTTGGACTTTTTCTTGGGTCTACCAAGGACACGGCGAGGTTATGATTCTGTGATGGTAGTAGTAGACCGGTTCTCAAAAATGGCACATTTCATCCCTTGTAAAAAAACCAGTGATGCCACTCATGTAGCCCACTTATTTTTCACAGAGATCGTTAGGCTACACAACCTACCTAAGTCCCTTATTTCCGACAAGGATGTAAATTTTACAAGGCACTTCTGGCGCACCTTGTGGAGGAAGATGGACACACAATTAAGTTTCAGCTCTGCTTATCACCTGCAGACCGATGGGCAAACAGAGGTGGTAAACAGGAGCTTGGGGAACCTACCACGAAGTTTGATCGGGAAAAATTCATGAATGTGGGATCGTGTACTTGCCCAGGCGGAGTTCGCTTACAACAACTCACCCAATCGCAACACGGGGCACAGTCCTTTTCAGATCTTATATGGCATGCATCCTTGCAGAGTGCATGAGTTACGAGATCTAGGACAGCAGGAAAGACAGAGTGCTAATGGGGAAGATTTTGCTAAAGCAATGAATGACCTACACGATCAGCTAAAGATGAAGTTGCAGGATAGCAGTCAAAAGTATAAGCAACAGGTAGATCTGAAACGACGGGAGGTGCAGTTTAATGTGGGGGATGAAGTCCTCGCACATTTGCGCAAGGAACGTTTTCCTAGAGGTGCATACAACAAATTGAAGTACAAAAAGATTGGCCCTTGTAAAATTCTTCGAAAATTTTCAGCCAATGCTTATGAATTACAGCTGCCACTAGGAATAGGCATCTTGCCCATCTTCAACGTGGCAGACTTGTTTCCATATACTGCTAGTCCTGAGGAAGACAGTACAACATGACCTACATGAGACACACAGGAAGGGAGCGAGACTTGGATGAGACAAATGCCTTTAGCTCAGCCCCTTGAGATTAAGAGGATCCTTGACACTCAGGTGGCCAAGCGAACTTGGCGGAAGGAATACCTGCAGTATCTGGTCAAGTGGAAGAATCGTCCCATTGAGGACAGTTCATGGCTTGACACTAGACAAATACAGCACATGGGCTATTCAGTCGAGAAGCTCATGAACCGGAGTCATGAATTTTTCTTACCCCGAGAGCTTGATGCAGGAGCATCCAGCTGAGGGGACCATGACCAAGTGTTTAGTCTCAGCTAAGAAGGACAGGTTCATTATCATTTAGTTTCATTTAATTTTGTTGATCAAAACAGTGTTTAGGAACTTGTTTTTATTTCATTATTAGTTAAGGGATATTTAGGAACAGTACAGTTAGGTTAGGGTCATTACCATCACATTGTTTAGTCTTTTTGCTCAATTATCTTACAACTGTCTTTTCATTTAAAAGAAAAATATATATTGTATATTTTACAACAAAAGAAAACCCAAAAAAGACCAAAATGGTTACCAACCGTGTAACTGTAGAAGCAACTGAAGAATAACTGTGAACAATTCGGGTAACTGTATGATAACAATATAAAAACCAATTTAGTACATTTTGAAGGGGTTCAATACACGAGAACAGGAATACAAAAAAGGAGAAAATAATTTTCAAACACTTGAGTATCTGAATCCATCTGCAAACAGTCTGTCTATGATATTTATTCTTCCCTCTAAATTACTGTATATGTCAATTAAACAACACTGTGTGTTTCCATTTATCTTTCCTAGCAAACAGAGATATAATTCCTGAGTTCAAACAATTAAGCCATAACAAAGTGTTCCTAACACGCAGTTCCGGCAACAACAACAGTTCCCCAATATACGAAAGTAGACAACAGCTACAAGACAGTTCTCAACAGAATGAGGATGCAACTACTGTAGAACACAATTATAATAGAGGTAACCCATTTACACAAGATTTTCTTGTTAATTCCTCTATTATAAATATAATGTTGGCATACATAAAGAGCAATTCAAAGTGCTACATAATAACAGAGTAAGGCAAGACAAAATCAAGCCCCGAAGCTAGGGTTGAACCCTAGTCGGTCACCAGAGAGTAAGAAGAATAAATTACATACAACCAGAGCTTGAAACGCAGGTGAAATTACATACAATCAGAGCCAAAGGTCACTCAACAGAAAAGGATAAATAAACAGAGGAGCATCGGGACTTTCCCAGTGTCATGAGAGAAAAAAGACTACAAACTAAGTAATAGCAGCAAAGAACGACCCTACCGGAGTCATTGGGTTGTAACCGTTTCGGAGACCAAGCCTGGAGAAAACCCCAACCTACCACAGAAAACCAACATAACCATATCAGTTAATTTTATGCCAAGAAGAAAACTGAAGGTGAAAGTTAATGAGCAGAGAAGGAAGAATCGGCTTACCTGAAGAGTTATAGCATTGGAGAACGAAACCCCAACTAAGTCACAGTCACAAGTGAAAACCCTGCATACGAAGGAGCGACTACGTTAGTGTCAAGAAAAATAGAGAAGAATAGCTATAGCATGGACGAGTAAGATTACCTTGCCAGGACCAAGCCAAGGAAGTCCACTGTGACTGAGACCTGCCAAACATAAAACATTCATACATCAACCAAAGAACCAATAACCAGAAGCTTAACCAGAAAAACTGAAGCAGGGCCAGATAAGGGAATGGTGGAAAGAACAATAACCAGGAAGAAGGTTAAAGAGCCAACAGTGGAACGAAGTAAACCCTCTCACGAAGTCGACGAAGCCTCCAATATAGTGCCCAGGAAACCAGGTAACGGAACAGCCAGTGTGGGTGGAGTTACCTCGCCACCAGGTAGAGGATCCCATAGCCAGGTGTGGACAGAGCATTACTGCTGAGTTCGACACAGTTGCAACAGGCTGACGAAAGACCACAAAACCTCACCGCGATAGAGAGAAGCCAAAAAATGCCAAAGTGAAGTGAAATGGGGGTTTAGCATAACCAAGGAGTGGGAATGAGAAAATCGAGGCAAGTACAAAAGCCAGCGTACCAACAACAACTCAACAATCAATGCCAACAGACAAATATCTTTGTTAACCAACTGCTTAAGACTAATCATACGTGTTTGACCTGATCCATATATTAAGCATTGTTTAATTAAATGTAATCCATAAGTTAACGGGCTGGTCCCATCACAATACTCCATGTAGTCTTGATTTTCTTGGCTTTTTTCTTGGCTTCTTGGTTCAATATCTTCCTTTTTCATGCCAAGTAGATCTTCTGAAATATACTCTTCATTCATATAATCTGGTGTCAGGAAAGCAAGAAACTCATCAATCTCAGGTACCAACATTTTTTCTTCATTAGTTAGTGTCCATGATTCTTAGGCTTCTTCTATAGATTTGCAAGGATAATTGGTAATCCTTTTAGATCTTCTCCTTGGATTTGTTCATGGATTTTCTGCTCTTTTTGAAAACCAGATCTATCTCTAGTTATAGCTCTCACATTGGAACACAGATTTAAGAAATTCCTTGTAGTGATGAGCCCTTCGTTGTTCAAAAAATTATTTAGCATCTTCTTTTTTCTAGTTGATAGTTTTTGTCTTCCACATGGATTAGTACATGCGGGTTTTTTCAATTCAATATATTAGAATTCTTCCTCTACCTCTATGTGTTCGAATGAATATACCTGTATTATATCTTAACCTCTACATACATTATTTAACAAAACTGGATTTGTAGGACACACATTGGTGGTGGCGTAGGTTCTTACCTCCCATGTTATATTCCTACTCCCCCATATTAAATTTTTTTATATTATAAGGTAGAGTAAAGAGAATTGATAAATGTTTTCTATGTTTAACAAAACAAGCTAAATTCCTAGGCACCGGTTCATTACACCTCCCTAACAACGACGCCAAAATGTCAAGTAATATAGTGGGCTATATTTATCAACATTTATTTGTCAACCCAGGGTAGGTAAACTATGAGGTGAAACACAATATGTGCAAACTGGCTACCTAGGTGTTTTCCTATGCAGAAATAAAGCACAAACCAAGTACAAGTAAATATTAGAGTTGATTCCAGCTTAAAATTATTTTCATAATTCTAAATTCAATTATTTACCTTGTTGGAATAAGATTGCAAATACATTACACTTTCACACTAAATTCTCTTTCTGAAATCATAGTTATTTGGTCAAAATTGGTTTGAGAATGTAATGAAAAAGAACTCTAAATGAAATCAATGTTCTAAGTTTATAAGCAAATTCACACCAATTTAATGACAATCACTCTTAAATTCAAAACTCAAATCTTCTAATCATGATTTCAATCATTAACTTAAGCATTATTGACTCTAACTAATTTTAATAAATATCTTTAAATCACAATAATAATCAATTTATGATAAATCTTGTCTTTTACCCATGTTTTGACATCAAAACTATATTATTACAGGAAAACAGAGTATTAATTACCAGAAATTTTGTGTGATTACAAGATCACTACACGAGAATTACAATGAATTTTGTGTAATTACAAAATCACTACATGAAAATTACATGAATTTAAGTATTGTGTGTTAATTCATGAAAATGACTAATGGAGTGAATTTAAACATGATTAATAATTTCTAAATCAATTAAAATAAATTAAAATCAAATACAAAACACATACTAGGGGGGATCTTGGAATATGATGTGAAAACTACTTAGAAGCTTTAGAAAAACAATACATTATGTCACAAAAGAAGCTTTTGTATTACAACAACTTTAATCCTTAGTACAAATAAAAGTCCTTGCTCAAAATAAGCATATGAAAATTAATGTTTGACTAACTCCTTCCTCTCTTCATGAGGATTATTTATATATAAATTATCAATCTGAAATGATAGAACTAAATTCGATCAAGAGTTCAACTTATTTAGTCAAATATAATATCTCAAATGGATTGTAGTGATCTGATATGATGTTGTATAATCTTCCTTAATCTTCTTTGAATTCAAATCCCGATCCTCAAGCCTTGATATTTGAACTCAAGTTGTTGGAGACAAATTTGTTGATTATTCTAACTGATTAAAGGAATTTCTGAACTGACTTGAGGAATTTCCAAGTAGACACCTTGTGTTGGCCAGTCATTAACAAAGAGGCTATATAGGTATTTATCAATTAGATGAACATTTTGAATGCATTCCAAGTGTCAAAACCAGATTGGCTAACATGGAACCCCATAGAGCTTGGAAGAATTACAACAATTCTGCATTTGCTGATTTTTTGTAATTACAAGAATTTTTTGTAGATTGTTGTTTTGCAAATTAGTACATGAATAAATTCTTATAATAAATATTTATAGATTAAAAAGAGAATATTTTTCTTATGAAATATAATTACCTTTATTTTAACCTTTTCATGCCATTATCCTCACAAAATTGATAAAATGGAAGAATTTTGGTTTAAAACGAGGATAGAAAAGGTGGAATAAGGTGGTTAAAAGTACCAAAATTTGTACCCAACAATAAGATTAAGGTTAAATGTTATTCTATATATATATATATATATATATATATATATATATATATTGAGTGCATTATGTAGGTGGTGTATTATATTAAATCAAAATATATTATATACTATATGTTTTTGTGTGACCTAGTTTGTCACTAGGAAACCAAATTAGTTACACATCAAAATTAACTTTATCCATTAAAATGGTCTAAAGTTGGAATAGAAATTGTAACTATACCGGAAACTAAATTTACTATAACTAGCTTTGACAAATATAAATCATATATGATCAATGGATAAACTAAAAAAGAAACTAAACATAGCATCATATTTTGACAACATAACCATTCATGTAGAAGGGGTATCCAATTGAAACTATAACTAGCTTTGACAAATATAAATCATATATTATCAATAGATAAACTAAAAAGGAAACTAAACATAGCATCATATTTTGACAATATAACCATTCATTTAGAAAGGGTATCCAATTGAATGGTTATGGGTAGACTGATATTTTCCTTTGAGTTAGTAAACTCCAAATTCATTAAAGCATGAGCTATATTTGTCACCTTCCAATCCAACTTCCTCTTCTAGCTTTGAGTCTTACCCAAGTAGAGAATAATTTCTTGTTGCTCTTCATATCGTTCCGTTGGGACTCTTCCCATTATGGTTTTAATTTGCTAGCAAATATGAATTTTTTGCATGTATTTAGTGGTTCTTGTCCTTGTAGTCCCCGTGTCGGGTATCCAATTGCCCACCTCTATAATTACTTGTTCAACATGAACTTATGGTCCATTTGATCATTTTCCTTTACCTTTTCAATTTTCTTGTTGGATAGCTCGGGGAATGGGTATTGTTGTGATAGACATTGGTAGAGATTTTAGCTAGTAATCAAGCCCATTAAACTAGATTCAAGTTGTGATCCACCCTCCACAAGCATGGGATGATACCATTAAAGATTGAGTTGAGGGAGAGAGAATGCTCAGAGAAAAGTTATTATCAAAATTAGCAAATGAGATGTAAAAAGAAAACAACAACAAGGATTGTGAGAGCACATGGTATAAAAGTTGGTGGACTAATAGTGGCTTGAAACTCTATAGGAGCTCTTTCCTCTCATTTTTCTGCACGGTATCTAGAATTCTCACCCAACCTCTTTGGCAATCAAAATTCTTAGAAGCATACCAATTGTAGGCATGATGAGTCAATACCCCTCTGGTCTTATGATTTTCCCTATCCTCCATTGAAATTAATTGCTTATTCTCTCCCTGCAACAATCTTGAATGTGGGAAGGTGGTGGATTTGGTTGTGGCAGCTACACCTTCACAATAATCCAAGCTAAACATATACCAAGTGGAGGGAAATTCCCCCCTCATTTACATTATCTATCTCACAGGCTATCCTCCAAACTAATTCTAACTTTATACACCTACTTTGAGGGATAAAATACATATTTTTATTAAAATGTAGGTGATAAAACATGTTGCTATTTCCAGATATTGTTTAATTTGAGATCATCTTAAATTTTTGAATTCAGGCTTCTGTGATCCATATTATGAATGTTAAGGGATCTTTCGGTAAAAGTCACATAAATAAACTTTAAGTCAAGGCATTTAGAACCATGTTCATCTTCACAACAAGATGAAAAACGAGATCATGGAATTAGATTAAATAGATGAAGAGAGATGCTTTCTAGCCATTAGAATATAACAACTAGTTTTGACTAAAAAAGTATCATTAATTAATAATATTTTTTTTTTAATTAAAATGAAGTAATAGATGGAAAGAAAAATCAGAAATAGGGCGCTGGTGAGGGTTGGAATGGGGTCGGCTCTGCATCATAGGCAATGAAACCCTACTGACAGGGGTTTACAGGCCGTTCTATGGCCCTGTAAGCCCCCACTCCCCCGTACTTCCCCCTGTACTTCATTTTTCCGAGCCGGTTTGTACTTTTCCCTCTCGACCCGCGGCTCCATTTAACCTTTTTACCCTCGCTCCCCCGTTTCATTTTTTACCCTAGTTTTTACCTGGCTACCTGCACTCCTCGCATCGGAACGGCGCCTTCTCACCTGATCGGCCGACAGCACATGGAGGTGGTCGTTTTCATTCCTCCGGAGAGAGCGACCTGTGAACAAAGCGTTTCCACCTGCATATCCACAACGGTCTCCCCCGCTGTCGGTGCCGACCCTAAGCGGTTACCAGGTTTCGAGGCGGGCACTAGCAGGCGGTTACCAGATTTCCGAGGTGGGCACTTGCAGCTGTCGACATGGACTCAGAAGAGGTGGATTATTCGGATTCCCCGCTGGCGGAAAGCTCCATCTGGCGCTCCACGTTCACATCATCTGGGGGTCTGCACAGTGGGAATATGTCTGCTAGTTTTGAGCATCTTTCTCCACCTATTGACCCGTCTCTCCCCTCCTCCCTTTACCCTGGCGAGCCCTCCTCCTGGAACTCCTTTGTTGTTCCCTCTCCGGCTTCTCTTGGTTTCCTAGCGGACTGTTTACAGTCCTCCCCGAACGGCATTGCCCCCCATCTGCCGGATTTACCCTCCCAATCCCTATTCCCTGCAAACCCCGTGGAGATCCCTACTCATCCTGTGGAGAACCCTCCCCTTTCGGAACCCAACCCCCCCTCGGTCCCTCCCGTTCCCTCTGGCAGCTATCACGCCGTCCCCCCTCTCCCTGAAGCCATCCCCGCCCCCGGGTCTATCCCACACCCCCCCCTCCTGTTCCCCCCCTGCGGGCTCACAGGCTCCTGTTAACCCGGGCCGCATGTCCTCCCGCCCCTCTAAGAAACAACGCTGTTTTAAATCCACAGCCGAGGACGTTTTCCTGAGGCTGGAAGAGGATATACAGTGGGGGGACGCCATGGATCTGGCGGACTGTGTCCTTGTGGGTCGGATTCGAGGCAGACATACCACGGCGGAAAAAATAAAGCAATGGGCCACAGAGATCTGGGGTCAATACCTAGCGGAAATCCCATCTGTCCAGACGTTTGTGCGAGGATGGTTCGCACTCAGATTCGCAAGGGCGGACCACACGAGCTGGGTTCTTTCATCGTTTTGGCACTTTGAAAAAGCTCCGGTCCTTCTCAAGCGGTGGACGCCCCTCTTCGACCCGGAGACGGAGCTGCTTGGCATTGGACCTGTCTGGGTCAGACTACCGGGCTTGCCCCTTCAGTACTGGTCCGAAGATATCTTCAGGAGAATTGGGAATGCGCTCGGCACTTTCATGGAATCTGATAAATCCTACATCTCGACGGGCTCAATGGCTTATGCAAGAATCCTAGTGCACATGGACACCAGAGGGGGAGTGCCGGAAAATATCACAATACAATGGAAATCCACTTCAAGGAAGCAGAAGCTCGATTATGAGGGCATCCCCTATCGATGCAGAAGATGCCACCAGGTGGGTCATCTATACAAGGACTGCCCCCTCCTCCAGAAGACCCAGCAGACAGCTACAGGCCAGGACCCGCCCACTACAGAAGGTCTACCTGACCCTCCCGCAGCGGTGGCACCAAGGGCGGACCACAACATTACATCGGACACGGTGGAAGCGCCTCCAGCACCTCGCCGCAAGAAGCAAGCATCGAATTCGACTCGGCCTCCATCTCCTCCTCTGACGCGTTCAAAAGCCGCAAAAGGAGCCGTCTTCTCTTCGGGTACGTCCTCTATATTGTCTGCCTCTGCTTCTCTACTTGCATCTTTGAGTTTATCTGCCTCTAGCATGCCCCCCCCTATCAGGATCCCCCCTCCCTCTTCCCCGTCTGCACTTGACCTGGTAAAGGTTGTATGCCCTACCCAACCCCCTCCCCGCTCGCATTATGTGTCCTGCCCCATCCCGAAGCCATCTGGCTTTCCCACCTCCTCCTCGCTTCCCTCTTTCCCCCTCCCCTCTTTTCCTTCGCCCTCCCCTTCGGTAAACTCATCCCCGAGATACCCCACCCGCTCGACCACTAAGCTGAAAGTCTCGGACTCCATTGGGCTGTCGGTGGAGACCCATATCCTCTCGCCCAAGCAGGGGCGTGGTCGACCTACCTCAATGTCAAAAGCTCAGAAACAAGCGGAGGA
The DNA here is from genome assembly GCA_031772625.1 of Pinus tabuliformis. Classification (NCBI taxonomy): domain Eukaryota; kingdom Viridiplantae; phylum Streptophyta; class Pinopsida; order Pinales; family Pinaceae; genus Pinus; species Pinus tabuliformis. The sequence goes on from CM062820.1 coordinate 603,263,469, forward strand.
TGAGGTCCTCCAAGGCAGACAGCATACTATTCATAGGGCCCTTAGAGCACAGGACACCCTCCCCCACCCCCCTCCATGAAAATCTTGTCCTTCAACTGTAGAGGGTTGGCCAGCCCGGATAAAAAATCGGCCCTGAAGCGCCTCTTACTCTCGAACCCTGTGGACATCATCTTTTTACAAGAAACCTTATGTAGAGCAGACTCTGCAACCTCCATACTTGGTTTATGGCTGCCTGGGTGGACTTTTACAGCCATTGATGTATCAGGCCGTTCAGGAGGCATAGCTATTGGCTTTAAGAACAATTCCATATATCTAAAGAATATCTGGGGTGGAGGGGGTTTTTTGGGGGCAGACATATACTCTAAAGATCTGGAGGAAAATCTTAGAATCATCAATGTCTATGGACCCTGTCTAAACAGAGAGCTTTTCTGGCAAAAGCTCCTCAGCTCCCCTCTTCTCCAAGCTGAGAACATTATATTGGGTGGAGACTTAAATTTCTCTTTGGGTTTCTCTGAATCATGGGGACATCTGGCACAAATCGATCCCCTCTCTGACTACTTTGGGCAGCTGCTAGAAGACCATCATTGGATTGATCTCCCTTCTGCAAAAATCCAATACACATGGAAGAACAACAGATCAGGGGACCAAAGCCTAGCTAGAAGGCTGGATCGTTTCATCATCAAGGAAGTGCTCTGCAACCAACACCCTAGATCTCGACAGTGGGTGGGAAGTGGTGGGATCTCGGACCATAGGCCCATATACTTGGAAATGGGAGTAAGACAACAGGCCCAAAAAGCCCCTTTCAAATTTAATTCAACTTGGCTCCGGGATCCCACTTACATCAAACTAATATCTGATTTCTGGAAAGCACATCCGATTCCTGAGGATGTGGACCCAGCCACTGGCTTTGTAAGGAACCTCTCCGAAATCAAAGTGATCTCAAGAGATTGGGCAAAAATGAAGAGAAAACAGGATGATCAAACAATATCTCTGGCTGAACAAGCTATCGAGGTTCTTGAATCCCACTCAGATGGAACTTATATATCCCCAGACCAGAAATCTATGTATGAAGGCCTCATCAACAGGAGAACACAGGTTCTCAGAGACAGGGAGGACTCCTGGAGACTAAGGAGCAGAGCCATTTGGCTCAAGGAGGGGGATGAGAACACAAAGTTTTTCCATCGCTTTGCAAATGGTCGGAAGGCGATCAACACTATCTGGGAGCTGCAAGATGATCAAGGACATCCGGTTAGCAACCCTGGAGAACTTGCCTATCTAGCCTCATCGCACTTCAGGAATATATACAAGGCCCCGGGACAAGCAAGTCTATTAGAAATCATGAGAGTGGCAGAACTCTTCCCTAGATTTGTGGATGATGAAGATGCAGAGGAGCTTACTAAAGAAATTACATTGGAGGAATTGGAAGCTACCATCAGAGGTTTCCAAAAGGACAAGAGCCCGGGACCTGATGGCTGGACCATTGAGTTCTATTTAGCCTTTTTCGAACTGCTAGGACAGGACATTCTCAAAGCTATCAATCACTGTAGCCTTACAGGATCTGTCCCCTCGAGCATCAAAGCCACTTTCATTGCCCTCATCCCCAAATCTGATAAGCCGGAATCCTTTAATGATTTTAGGCCTATCTCGCTCTGCAACTGCCTCTATAAGATTTTGGCCAAAATCCTAGCAAACAGGCTCAAGCCCATCCTCTCGGCCAATATATCCTCCGAACAATTTGCTTTCCTCCACCGACGCCAGATCCATGAAGCTATTGGTACTGCTCAAGAGCTTCTTCACTCTATGCAGAGCAAAAATCTGAAAGGAATGATCCTCAAGGTTGACCTCTCAAAAGCTTTTGATAGGGTAAATTTGCTATACATCAGAATGCTTCTCACCCATTTGGGTTTCCCATTCCTTTTCATTAAAAGAATCATGAGCTGTATCTCCGATGTACCGTTCAGTGTCCTCCTTAATGGTTCCCCTACCCCTTTCTTCACAGCCGAAAGAGGCCTCAGACAAGGATGCCCCCTATCTCCCCTCCTGTTCCTACTCATCATGGAAGGGCTTAGCAGGCTGATTGCTACTGAACACAGAAGAGGCCGAATAAAAGGGATTAAAATTACGGACAACTGCTCCCTTACTCATCTTCTGTTTGTGGATGATGTACTTATCTTTTTAAATGGAAGCATGGCTGACTCATCAACGTTACAACACGTCTTTGATCTCTTCCAGAAAGCAACAGGGATGGTTATAAATGTTCAAAAATCCACCTTAACATCTCTTGGTTGTACTCCACAAGAAATCATCTACACAAAAAATCGCTTCCCCTTTCAAATTCACCCTATGGAGGAAGGGCTGAAGTATTTGGGTTTCCGTGTGAAACATGGAGGATACAGAATAGCTGACTGGATATGGTTAATTACAAAGGTGGAGAAGAGAATTAATGTCTGGTACAATAGATACCTCACAAGGGCAGGAAGACTCACTCTTATAAAAGCAGTGCTGGAAGCTACACCGGTGTACTGGATGTCTCTGGCATGGATACCAAGAGGGATCTTAACCAGGCTTCAAAAAATTTGCTGCAGATTCCTATGGAAGGGGAACAAACAGGGAAACCTCTTCGCCTGGGTAAAATGGGACACCATTGCAAGACCTAAAAAATGGGGAGGCTGGGGAATAAAGAGACTAGATTTATTTGCAAATGCTCTGGCAGCAAAATTGGGATGGCAACTTCTCACATCTCATAGTCTCTGGAAACAAGTAGTTATGGAAAAATACATTGCACCGGAAAGCATATACAGCTGGATTCGCAGGGAACAAAGGGGAAGTGGAAGACACTCAATCATCTGGAAAGCAGTCCTCAATTCCCTTCCCCTAATTCGGGAGGGACTTACATGGAGAATCCAACAGGGGAACTCTGTCCGCATTGGTATAGATCCCTGGATTGGATGCGGCAATATGCATAGACTATCTGGGCAGCTCATAGCACATCTAATGGATCAGGGTGTCACACATGTTGCTCATATTGCAGACCAAGAAAACTCCAGTTTTCTTCATCAGGCTTGGAAGACAACGCAAGATCTCCACATTCCGGAACAATGGAGACAAGAATGGGAGTCATATACTGAGGCTCTCACACAAGCACACATCAGAATATCGGAGGAGGAAGACGAGATTGTTTGGGCACTAGCTAAAAATGGATTATATACCCCAAAGGAGGGATACCTGCAGCTCATGCAACCATATCAGCCCGACAATACACAACAATGGTGGAGAGCTATTTGGCATCTAAAAGCAGCCCCCAGAACGCGACTGCTCATGTGGGCTATCCTTTACAACAAAATTCCTACTGGGGCAAACTTGAAAAAACGATCCTTCTATGGACCTTTCTGGTGCCATTTGTGCAGAAGGAATGAAGAAGACACTGAACATCTCTTCCTTTCCTGTCCGGTAGTTCAAGAACAATGGTCCCTTCTTACCTCACGCTCTCCCTCCCTCCATCAATGGCATGGCCTATCCATCATCGAGGCCTGGAAAAACTGGCAGGAGCAGCACTCTGGAAAAGATAAGAACATCCCACTCCTCATGTGCTGGTCCATCTGGATAGCAAGGAACCGTGCAATTTTTGACCAAAAACCTCCTCACTGGCCTGTCATTATTGCCCACATTTTTGCAGATCTTGCTCTCATACCTGATGATCCTCCACCAGCCCCTCCTCGGACCATAACCCCAGAACTCATAGATAAATCTATCCCCTGGGCTTACTTTGATGGCTCAGCCCAAGAGGAAGGCTGTGGGGGGGGAGCCCTCCTCTACCTCAGAGAAAACCACTACTTCATGCTCCAAATTCACCTGGGAAGGGGCACAAACAATTATGCCGAGCTCACTACTGCAAAACACCTCATTTCCTTTGCACATGAGAAAGGATGCACAAAACTACAATTGTTTGGAGATTCAAAGATTGTCTGCAATTGGCTCACCAGAAAATCAATTTGCACTGCTTTCTCTTTGAGACATATACTGGATGAGGCACTCAGACTAACAGATGCTTTTGAAAAATTTGACTGTCACCATATTTACAGGGAGCGCAACGCTCGGGCGGACTACCTTTCCAAGCAAGCAGCGCAGAGGCAAGAAGCGGACTGGCTAATACAGGAAGAACTGGATGGAACCTTCTTTCAACACTACCACAGACCCTTTGATGATCAACAGGCACAAAGGGGCGCTCAGCACTGAAAGGGGTCCCATCATACACAAAATCCTGTTTTTCTTATGCTTTTATATATAATCTGTTATATATGAACTGTATCGACCCAAGGCGGATAATCATAGTTTTATTTTTGGGCAGCAAGCTACAGCTGCACAGTAATGATACAGCACCTGAAAACACACACAGTATATGTTTCTTATTCTGCTGTTTTTTTTGGATATATACCTCTCCGAGGTGGCACACTCCCTGCGTGGAGATAAACAGTTTGGGGAGAGGAATGATTTCTTTTTGTTTACCTGTTCAGTTTTGGAACCATTATCACAGTTTCTTTTAGACAGTTTTGAGAGGCATCCAGCCTCAGTATGCATATGCTCAGCATCTACAGAATGTAATTTCTTTTGACTTAATAGAAATTACGACTTTTTCTACGGGAAAAAAGAAGTAATAGATGGAAATTAATTGTAAATAAAGAATTAGTAACGAACTAGGTCTATTAGTCTATCTTAACTCCGGATCTACCAAGGGTTGAGAGGAATCAAATTTATTTTTACTCTAAAATAGGTATGGATCTAGGTTGGTTTATGTAATTAATTATAATTATAAATATAATTATCAATTTTATGTTTTCTTTTTTATTTTATTTTTATTTTTAATTTTATGTAATTTCACCTAGTCAAAATGTTTTATTGATAATTATAATTATTTTTTTATTTTATTTTATTTTTAAAGGGTCAAAATTACATTACAATATTTCCATACTGGGTTGGAGAAGGCCTGTCCAGGTAATGATCGATCGAGAGGGATCAAATCTTTTTTACTCTAAAAAGCATTTGCATATCGAGATCCTAGATCCATCTTAACTCTGGATCTACCACACATCGAGAGGGATCAATTTTTTTACTGTAAAAGGCATTTGCATGTCAAGAGATTTGATTCCTCTCAACATATTTGGAGTTAGGATGGATCTAGGCTGGTTAAATTTCCTCCTCTAAATAGGCTAGATTCCACATGAATATGGTGGGTCAATACCATGGGTTCTCATAAACATGGAGCTCAAAAATCATCAGTAACTTGACCAAGCCAAGTTTACCTTATTATTTTAGTTCAAAGTTATTTTTATTTTAACATAGAGTTATTTTTATTTTAACGTACAACTATTTTAATTTTAGTTTGATTCAAAAGTAAAATTGTTTAACATAAGGTTTTTTTCTGTTTTCTTTTTTTGACCAAGTAAAAATGTTTACAAGACATTACATTACATTAGAACATCTCTATCATTCTGGGATGGAGAGACATTACATTAAATTAGAACATATTTACCATACTGGGATGGAGAGCACCTTTAGGTGCAATAAATTAAAAACTCCCTTATAAATCACTATTTTAAATAAATAATTTTTTGGGAGAAATTTTCTGTGGAGGATTTCTAATCATGTCTAATGTTTTGGGTGGACACTTCCCCCATTCTCAGGGACATGAGAATTGAATGATCACAAGAGTGTTGTGTATCCACCCTATCGTCACGGATATTGAATGATCACAAGAGTGTTGTGAATCCTTTAATGGAAGGAAGTTGACGGATTAGCCATTAAAGTTTAATTAAAATAATAAAAGTGGTTGTTAAAGAAAAATAATAATAAAATATTAAAAGAAAAGAAAACAGAGGGAAAAAGGGGAGACTAAATACATAAAAATAATTATTTGTTAAGAGAAAAGCTCAAGTCAATTGATTGAAATAAATAATAAATAAAGGAAATTACAATTAAAAGGAATATGAGGACTATATTAAAATAGAGAACATGGGGAGCGTAGAGTTAAGAGGAAATTAAGGGGGCTAAGGGAAAAAAATTAGAAATAATTAACGAAAAAAAACTTAATTAATCAATTAAACTAGCCTAATTATGAAGGAATATAAATGTAAAATGTGAAAATATCTATAACATTGTAAGGATATTATAATATGAATAGATACATTGGATTAGAAACAAAAATGTATAAATTAATTATAAGAATAAAATAATTTTAATTTGAGATTATAAGGATAGAATATTAGAGGAAGCGGGGGGTGGAGGCAGAACGGGGGAGAGAGAAAGGGGGTGCAGGGAGAAGGGGAGAGAGAGAAAGGTGAATAGGGAACGAAAGAGGAGAGAGAGAACCAGGGGGAGGAGGTGGGACTAATGAGTCAGATGGTACATAACCGAATGCCAAGATTGGCTTAATTTATAGTCATCTTCTCCATTCAAGTTTTCCAAGTACTTCTCTATTTCAAGTACTTCTCTATTATGGAGTTGTAAAATGGAACAGATGCGAGGATTTTGGTTTGATCAAAGCAAACCAAATGTTTTAAATTAAAAAAGTGCTCATCTATGGCAGACTTCGTTAGTCATGGATGTTTGGTATTGGTAATATGTTCTTTAATGTGGGCTTTGAAGGGACAACCAATATGGCTAATGTATGATTTTCCACATGAACATGGAATCTGGTAAACCCCTGAACTCAACATGGGGTCAAACTTGTCTTTAGCTTACCGAAAAGTTTGCTTCAAATATTTATGGGGTTTAGAAATGGTCTTAACGTTTCTTTTCAGCAAGATTTTTGCTATAAGGTCAGTGGTTCATTTTACGTAAGGGAGAGAGATTTGGCCCTAAGGAGGAGAGGAAAGAGGGTTAGTGGAATTGGGATTAAAATTGCCGTTTTGAATGCTTTATTGATCTGAGAAGAGGAAGAGCCATTGGCTCTGAAAGCTTGGAATATGTGGGCATTTTTGGAGGGAAGGAATTGGCGAGTGGAAATTTTAAGGGCTTGGGAGATGAGGGTTTTAAGAATGCCAAATTTTTGGGATGGGTGGTGGTGAGAATGGGCATGAAGATAACGATCAATGTAGCTTTCTTTTTTGTAAACTTGATGGGTTAAGGAATCATCGAGAAACTCGGTGATTATGACATTTAAGAAAGGCAGAGAATTATTAGATTCAATTTCCATGGTAAATTGAATATGAGGGGAAATGCTATTGACATGGGAGAGAAAGGCATCCGCAGGTCTACCATGTTTCCAAATGACAAAAGTATCATTGAAAAACAACCAACATTTAGGTTTTAGATGCCAAGAGTCCATAGCTTTGGCCTCAAAGTATTTTATAAAGATGTTAGCCACAATAGGCAAAAGAGATCAACCCATTCGGGTACCTTCAGTTCGCTCATAAATGGTTGTTTCGAAAGAAAAGAAGGTTGATGAGAGGTAGAGTTTAACCAAGTTAAGGGTTTCTGAATCAACAATTTTAGAAATTAGATCAATTGCTTTAGGAACAGATATTGTAATAAAAATAGATACAACGTCAAAGTCAACGAGAATGTCACGATCATTGACATGAATTTCTTTAGTCTTACAAATGAAATGGGATGAATCTTTGATGAAACTAGAAGTGGACCCAACAAATGGAACTAGGAGTGGACCCAACAAATTATTGAATCTTAGAGACAAGATATCGGCCCAGAGTGTGGATGGGAGCTCCTATGACACTAACTACAAGTTTAAAAAGGACTCAAAGTTTATGAATTTTTTATTAGCTATAAATTCTAGAAGTTTAAGTTTATAGAAAATAAAATATCGTTAAATAAAAACATCAATAAAATATCATATAATTATATTAAAATTTTAAAATTATATTAATAAACTTTATATTAATAAATTTAAATATTATTTTTAATCCCCATTTTTTTTTATACTTTTAATACTATAAAATTCATGACCATATAAATATGAATCCTAAAAATGTTACATTAGCAAATGTTACATGTTCACTAACATATTCTATACATTTAACTTGACTCAACATATACTTTTTGTTGGTATCTTAGCGACTTGAAAATACTTCAATTTGAACTAATTTATTAAAATAATATATTTTTAAATTAATAATGGTTTTGAATACTTTTTGTTGTATCTTAGCGACTTGAAAATACTTCAATTTGAACTACTTTATTAAAATAATATATTTTTAAATTAATAATTGTTTTTGGTTATTCAATAAGGACAAAAAAACGCAGTTCAAATTTACAAAGTCAGAAATTCCAGATTTACAAAATGGCTAGTTTGTGGGAGCAGATACATCTAACTTGTATATACCTTTTGTTGGTATCTTAGTGACTTGAAAATACTTCAATGAGTTATTTTATTAAAATAATATATTTTTAAATTGATATTTTTTTTTTGTTATTCAATAAAAATTAAAAAAGAAGTGCATTTCAAATTTACAAAGTCTGAAATTCCAGACTTTCAAATATGGCTAGTTTGTGGGAACTGATTTAGACATTTTGCTTATATAATAATACAAGTTCTATGTTATAATTTAAACGTTTTAAAATTATTTTTTTTGAAGTGATTAATGTTTATCTTATAATATGAAGATACATGGTTTCACATACAGGATTTTTAAGGAAAATGAGCGTTTTCCAAGACCAGTAAGGATTAAGGATTCTTGATTTCACACATAAGATGGTTAGAAAAACGAGGGTTTTTCTTTCCAAAGACCACCGAGCTTTTACGTATTGTGCGTCCACTTCTTGTTATAAATTTACAACCAAATGTGCAATTCCAAATATCAAATAACAAAATACATGGCTGAATGTTTTTTTCATCAATATTCAGCCATATTTATCTGTTGATGCTCCATATTTTGTCTTAATCTGATACTGAACTTACTGTACATTTTGATGAAGGTCTGTTGTATCGGGTTTATGAAATCGGTTTGATTTGCAAATTCAGCTTTATTTTGTGATCACCATATAATCTTATGATGTACTATTTTCCGCAATATGAAATTTTAATAGAAATATATCTTTTTTTCGTGCTGAAAATAAATTTGCAACCAAATATGCAAATTTCAAATATCAAATAATAAAAAACTTATTGTTATCAGGTATAAGCATTTGATATGCCTTAATCTATGAATTATTCTAGTTTTGACTTAAAAATAAATAAAATCCACTTAAATAATTTTATTATTATTATTATTATTATTTTAAATTTTAAATTTTATTTATCTACTTTTTGATTAGTTTACCTTGGATCTTATTTAGCTATGGTTACTCAGGCAGAATAGCTTATGGGTAGTTTACTAATTAGAATAATTCAAAAAGAGTTGTTTTTAATGTTAATTTTTAGAGTTTTTGTTATGAATCTCGTAGAAAAAATTATGGTGAAATTTTGATTTGTGTTATTTAAATTAGTTTTTTGAGTGTATATATAGATTAAGTACCCTGAAAATTCTTTGAGAAACTTTTATTGTGTAAAGATTACCGATCAAATTTGTGATTTTAATAAATAATTTTAATGAATACCAATTTTTTTTCCAAAAAATCACCCTTAAAACAACTCAAACTCAAAACCTGCAAATTACGCTATGTGAAGTCCATACCGAAATTTTGGAATTCAATTTATATTACCTGAAGTCAATGTGAAACGCTGATCACTGTTCCCTCTCTACATCGATTTCGGAATGCGCATGACTTGAAATTCTTGCACTCGATTCCTCTGCACACATTTTGAGATCTGTCGTACGCCAACCCTTCAGCACCACAGATAGATTAGATTTCATTATCAGATTCGATGTGCTTGGAGTTATGGTCACTGGGAGTAAATTTTTATCTCGGTAGTTTAAGTTTTTTATTTTGAGATCTGTCGTACGCCAAACCTTCAGCACCACAGATAGATTAGATTTCATTATCAGATTCGATGTGCCTGGAGTTATGGTCACTGGGAGTAAATTTTTATGTCGGTAGTTTAAGTTTTATTTTGAAAGTTATGGAAAATTTAATTATATTTTAAGAAAATTAGAAAAGCTATCTTGTAAATTTAAATTATAGTGGTTAAATTTTAAGATTTTAGGTGTCTTAAAAGTTTTTGATGATGCTGAATTTATTTCCACCATAAAAAACATAATTCTATAAAAAAATTTGAAATTTTTTTACCTTAATTCCTGTCACATTTGGCTCTCTGACCAATTCCTCCACGTGTGTAGAGAGGACTGCGATTTTATGATTTTATGATTATTTTGGTTTGCAAAAAATCCATATTATTCATATGACATTTATTAATGCATAAGTATTGTTTGATATAACTCCAGAGGAATCCACAGGTCCTTGAACCTCTAACCATCCATAAGCCCTCTTTTCCCTCCATCAGTCCCAATTCTGCAAAGAATATCACCGTCCGGAAAAAGCAGAGAGGAGGAAGTCGTCATTTCAGGGGCAGAACAATTGTTTCCGATTATGGCATCACAAACCTTTCCCTAGTCGAAGTTCCAATCATAGATTCTGCTGACTCCCAGCCGCTTAGAGCATGTATGGCTGGTCAGTCTTCAAAATGACTTTCCTGACTTCTTTGAATATCAGGGGATTGGGCGCCCTCCCAAAATATTTGGCGCTAAAAGAGATATTTGTATCAGCTCACTCTCATATTATCTTCATACAGGAAACAATGCACTCAAGCAAGGTTTCATTAGCCTTTTTCAGAAGAATGTTTCCGTCCTGGTATATGGTTGCATCCGATGCTGAAGGTTTGTCGGGTGGTCTGGCAGTTTTGTGGGACCCGACATGGGTCAAAGCTAAAGCCTTTAAATGTTGTGCAGGCATCCTAATCTCAGCTTCTGTCAGAGGTCGGCCTAAGATTCTAAACATTTTGAACATTTATGCGCCCTATAGGAACAGATCCTCCTTTTGGGATATGTTGTTTGCCTCGGAAATTCTAGACATTGAATCATTATTGATTGCAGGTGATCTAAACGCCACACTGAATTCTGATGAATGTTGGGGCAACTGCAGGAAGAATGACTCTATTGCTGATAGACTTCGCCTGGAATTTCTAAATAGGAATCTGGTTGATGTTATTCCTGTTAAAATGTCTCCAACATGGGATAACAACAGATCTGGTCTGGCTTTCATTGCTAAAAGACTCGATCGTTTCATCATCAATGCCAGTATCATCGCCGATTGGGGAATGCCTGTTGCTAGTACAGGAAATGATTATACATCGGACCATCGTCCCATTTTTCTTGATTGGAAGGATTTTGAATGTAGGCTGGGCTATTCCTTTAAATTTAACAGAATCTATTTGACTGATAAATCCTTCAATGAGGTCATAACAAAAAAGTGGGAGGAATTAAAGCAGTCTGAGGTGGCTTCTTTCACCACTTTTCGTGAAAAGATCCAATCTTTAAGGGAGGTGGCAAAGGATTGGCTAATTAAACAGAGGAAGAAGGATAAACAGGAGCTCGATGACATAAAAAAGGAGTTAAGTATTTTCTCTGCCGCAGTTAACTTCGACTGCCTGTCCTTTGATCAAAAAAATCATTTCAGAACCTTGGAGAAAAAGAAACAAGCGTTGTTGCTAAAGGAAGAGTCATCCTGGAGGCTCAAAAGCAGAGCGATCTGGCTCAAGGAGGGCGACCGAAATACAAAGTTCTTTCATAATTTTGCAAATGCAAGGAGGTGTAAAAATTCGATCTGGAAGATCGAAGATGGAAATGGGGGTTTCTTATATTCACAGCATGATATATCGGTGGAGGCCACAAGGTTCTTCCAGAAACAATACCAGCGGCGGATGAACGAGATAAATGATGTTTTCTGGGTGGTGGATCAAGTGCCTGTTATGTTTGATGAAGATGCTAATACAGAGTTTTTCAAGCCCATTTCGGAAGAGGAACTTCATGGAGCTATCAAGAAGTTCAAAAAGGACAAAAGTCCTGGGCCAGATGGCTGGCCGATTGAGTTCTTCTCTCACTTCTATGATATGTTTAAAGACGATTTGTTGGGGATGGTGGATGCTACACGTATATCAGGGAATATAAATAGCGCTCTCACTGCCACTTTCATAGCTCTTATCCCCAAAAAGGATCAGTCTGAATCGTTTGCGGATTTCAGGCCTATTGCATTATGTAACATTCTTTTCAAAATCATATCAAAAATTATTGCTGAGAGAATGAAACCTGTCCTCAATTCCTTCATTTCCAGGGATCAGCATGCTTTTTTAAAAGATAGGAATATTCTTGATGCAGTCGCCACGACACAGGAGTGCTTATTTTCAGTTTTATCAAAAAACATTGATGCGGCTATTCTAAAGATAGATCTGGAAAAGGCTTATGACTGTGTGGATTGGGGGTTCCTTAGAATCCTCCTCGCAAAAATTGGACTGAGGACTCAGGGAATTAACTGGGTGATGGCATGTGTCGAAAATGTTAAATACTCAGTTATCATCAATGGTATCCCTTCATCTTTCTTTCAGGCGGAGAGAGGACTGCGCCAGGGCTGTCCTCTCTCCCCCCTCCTCTTTATCCTTGTCATGAATTCTCTCAGCACTCAGATCAACAAAGCAGTAGCTGATCAACGATGCACTCCGATCAAGATCTGTAAGAATATATTTCTTTCTCATAACCTGTTCGTCGATGACATTCTTATCTTTGCCATGCTTTGCAAATCAAGCTGGCTCTGTCTCAACGAGATCTTTCAAAAGTTTCAATCAGCATCGGGCTTGGTCATAAACAGGGTCAAATCCATGTTGTATCACAATGACTCTAATCAGGAGTTAGCTCAATGGATTGCCGCGTTATTTGGTATTAATCTGGCATCAATAAAGGAGGGCTTTAAATATTTGGGCTTCCTCCTCAAACCAAAAGGGAACCGCAAACAGGACTGGTTATGGCTGATTGATCGTTTCTATAATAAAATTTCAAGATGGGAGATGCGATTCCTATCTCTGGGAGGTAGACTTATCCTGGTTCAGACTGTCCTATCTCACCTTGCGGTTTATTGGGCTCATCTTTATTTTCTACCCGCTTCTATTATTAGCAAAATGGTCTCTTTAACTGCAAATTTTCTATGGGGTGGAAGAACTCATCATTCTAAGATCCACTTAGTCAAGATGGACTCCATCTCAAGACCGAAGAGGGTAGGCGGTTGGGGCCTTTTACATATGAGGTCTTTTGGCAAGGCCCTCCTCTGCAAATCTCTCCATAGAGGCATCTTCGGTGAAGGCAAATGGAGCTCCATTATCAAACAAAAATATCTGAAAGGAAGGTCTGTGGTATATTGGCATAGGAGGAAGTCACTGGGTTCAAAAAGGGGATCAGCCATCTGGCTCAGCTTCAGAAAGGTACAGGCTCTCTTCCTGGATTTCTTAAGATGGCGTATCTCTACCGGCTCTAGCATCCTTTTTGGTATTGATTCAACTGTGTATGGACTGGAATCCATGCTCACTCCCGAACTGATATCATTCCTGCACACAAAGGGTCACTTCACTTGGAATAAATTGATACAATCTTGGTCGTCATCTTCGCCAACCTGGAAGGACGGAGATGATCTAGGTCTGCCTCTTTCTCTTCGGCCTACTTGGGTTTCTGCTGTAAATAATTTTGTAGGTAAAGGTATTAAACAAACAGGTTCAAAAGATGAATTGGTATGGTCGATGCGGAACTCCTCTCAGCCTGTTCGTGTAAAGGATTTATATGCAGCTGCCTCAACTAATCTTCCGCCGCTTCCCGCACCCATCTTTCCTTCCAAATTCTGGAAAGCATCCTGTCCGCTTAAGACAATTTTATTTTCATGGCTGATTTTTACCAACAGGAACCTTACATGGGAGGTTCTTCAAAGGAAGGGATGGATGGGTCCGGGAAGATGTTCCATGTGTTGTCAGGCGTCCGAATCAAATGTCCACATGTTCTTTCAGTGTCCGGCATCGTCCCAAATCTGGTATGATCTCTCCTTATCTCATGGTTTTCCTTACCAGGTCTTCTCATCTGTTCAGGAGGGCTTCAAATGGTGGAGTGATCAACGCCCAGCATGGAGATCGTTATTCATTATCACGTGCTGGTTTCTGTGGAAATGGAGGAATGCTTGCATCTTTCAGGAGTCCAAGGCACCAATTGCCTCTGTTCTGGTCTATATATCCGCTTTGCTTGATCCTGCTTGATCCTGCTGGTTATCCTCTTCTCATGGGTTTTTCTATTCTTCTCTCATCGTTTCTTCTGTGGTTTATGTGGAACCTTTTCTACATATAGATCTTCTCTCCTTTTTGGATGGTTTTTCAAGGACTTATCATGATATATCTGTTTTGACATTTGGAATTCCTTTTGTATCAGCTCAGATCTTTTCAGCATTAGTCCTATCTGTTATTATCTACAGGATGAGATGGCCAGAATGATATGGCCTTATATGTATCAGCCCATTATATTCTCTTAATATAATATCATGATGCTTTTCTCTCTGAAAAAAAAAAAGAAAAAAAAAAGAGAGTATTGTTTGATATAAGATTAATGATTCATTGTTTTTAGTGCCACTTTTTGGAAGCTTTTCCCGTCTGTTTTTCCGGTCTAATTTTTCTAAAATCTCGCAAGAATCCATTGAGATGACAAGTTTGATGGGTAAAATCTGCACAATAGAAGTGCCCTAAGGGTTTTTCATGGTGTTGAATCCATACATATAGTAAAAAAACTAGTTTAAATAACACAAATCAAAATTTCACCTCAATTTTTTCCATTATATTCTAGCACCAAAAACTCCAAAAAATCAACTATAAACAACTCCATTAATATTTGTTTATTACATCATTATATTATACCTACCACATTTTATTAGTTTCTGGGTGGACTAAATTGTATTGCTATATTATAAGTGCCGTAGTTGATTAGTTTTTGGGTTGAATATTAAATATTTTATGTTGACTAAATTGTATTATTATATTTTAACTGCCGGGTTTGATTAGTTTCTGGGTTGAATATTAAATAATTTATGTTTAACCAAAAAAATTTAAAGCTAGTACACGGTTTAACTTTATAAATAAATTTTTATTATTATTTAATTACATTTAAATTTATTTTTTTACAATTTTATTAGTTATATTCTATAATATCTTTTCTTTTACTAGTTATATATTCTATAATATCTTATTTAGTAATTGATTGTAACTTGTATAGTGTAATGATGGTCTGGTATTGCAGTGATTCAGTGAATCAAGATGATGTTTTGAGGTCCAAATTCCAATGAAAATTCCATGGTAGCAAGCAGATTTATAGCTATTCCATCATTCCGTCGATGTGATGTCAATGAAGTGAAATTACTTTTTATTAATGGGCCATTACTGTTCCAATTTACCTGAAATCTCCATAAGTTTAAACAGTGAGTAAACTAACTCTATGTTCCAATTACCTAAATCACCAACAGAAAACATCACACAAAACTATTCATAGTAACTATTTTCATGGCAACAGAGCTCACTTAAACCGAAAACCCTAACTTCGGAATATATAGTCGTGTAATTGGATTGTAATATGTTTAGGTGTTGAGAGCACATAAGAGTGTTCTAATTGTATAGTTCAATTGAATAATAAGTTCCATTTAAAACAAGCATAGACCACTTGTTTCCATTATGCAACTTGGTGTGCCCAATTCCATGTCTGCGGTTAACATTAATAAGTTTTTATTATTACATAAATTAAAATCATTTCAATATAAAACATAGTTAATTAAAATAAAGTGATCTTATAACAACTATAACATAGTTAAATAAAATATAACATTAATAAGTTTTTATTATTATATAAATTAAAATCATTTCAATATAAAACATAGTTAATTAAAATAAAATGATTTTATAATAATTATAAGATAGTTAAATAAAATATAATAATTATAGGCTCATGGAACATAATTATAAAATAAAAATAATTAAAACATATAATTATGAAATTATTAACCACAATTTCACATTCTCACATAATATTACTTATTATAAAAAGTATAAAAAAATATTAAAGAAATTAAAAACACTAAAAACCATCAAATTCAATTAATTATAGCATAACAACTATGAGATGATTAACCATAATTACTAGATCATTTTCCATATTCATAATGAACATTTAAGAAGACTCATGCATACCACGTTACAGTATCTTAAAAGGGTCTTCAGAGAGAGTCAAAGTGGAAGCATAAAGATCTAATGAGAGTTCTACTATCTTAGTCAAGTTAACATTAATAAGTTTCTATTATTAAATAAATTAAAAGGACTAGAAAACTTCAACATAAATATTAGTAAAATATGACAACCATAAAATAGTTAATTAAAATATAATAATCATAACATTATTAACCATAATTATAAGATAAAAATAATTAAAACATATAATTATTGGATATTTTAATAGAAGGAAAATTGATGATTCATTTTATACCTATCATAAAGTGGATATATAACACTTAAAAAAATAACACCTAGTGGATATATAACACTTTAAAAAATAATGCCTAACCGTTAGCACTCGACATATTTATAAACTAGATATATAACATTTAAAAAATAACATCCAACCATTGGTACATAATGTTTAACACGGGGAATATGAAAACTGGTAATTTTACTTCAATTTAACTATAGCAGGTACTAGCTATTATGTAACACTTGTTTATACTATCCCAAAAAAGTAAGGTTAGTTTTTTGTTCATTTTATTAACAATGGTGCTTTTAGCAACGCAGGAATATAATTGTTGTTTCTTCATTACATTGACAATGGTTATAATTGTGATTGTTTTGTTAAGTATGGTGTTTGTTAAGTAAGCTTAATGGTTATGATTTGTGATTGTCTTGTTCTGTAATTTTTCTTTTTTTATGGTATTGCTAGGTAATCTTGAATGGAAACCTTGAATGACATATGTAAGTTCTCTATTGTATTTCCTTGTAATCTTAGAAGGAAATCTTGAATGACCTAAATCATATCAATGTTTTAATTATACAAATTCACAAAATTTTAAAATTTGGTTTATTTTCCTTTTTTGATTTGTTTGATTTAACCTTTGCAAAAATTACGCAATTGTCAATAGATTTTTTGTCTTATAGAAAACAAAGTACCAATTCTTTCTATGACAAAGAATTTTTTAGTATTATTTTATTTGCTTATTAATTATCAAAATTATTTAGTTTTATGAGAATGTCACAAATCATTATCCCAAAGACACATAAATGTGTTTATAAATTTTTAAGCAATTATGTAATGATCACAATCAATATTAAATTATATATAAAATGTTTTACCTACAAAAGTAATTTATCTAAAGTTTAATGTAAAGGAGATTTCACAAGACCCTACATTAAAAATTAAATAAATTAAAATGGGAAAATTATGCATACATAAATATTATAATGTTTAAGGATTTATTAAATAATTTTAAATTAAATCTATGCAGTGTGAAGTAATTATATATGAAATGAAATTAAAAAATTATACATTAAAAAATTAAATTCTTAACCTTATTTAATATTATTTTCTCAACCATTTTTTTTATAATAATTAACTTATTATTATTAATAAATTTCAAAAAATAAAAATTCTAAAAATAAATAACTCACTTAATTATATCTATATGTAATTCTGTTAATAGTGATGGTCTATTTTTGAGTTGAAAGGCTCATGTCGCCCTAACATATATATATATATAATGTCGGCTCATTTTGAGCTGAAAGGCTCATGTCGCCCTTATATATATATATATATATATATATATATTAAATAATGTCGGCTCATAAAAAAATTGCACGTGAAGAAATTGGATCTCTCTGATGGATCTAGCTTGTACAATAGGAAATTTCTCATTTACATTCTTTAAAAAATAAAAAAATATGGATAGCCTAGATTTAACATTTGAGATTCTTCATGGTATACATAATTTAATGGATGAATTAAAGATTTTACAAAAAGTATTTTCATTTCAAAATTTATGTAGTGTGTTTGCAACCTCCACTCTTTATCAGCTTTACAAATTCTTAATGTTACACAAATGTTTTAACGACTATGTTTTCCGGTGATTTAATTTATATGGCTTCATTTATTAATATATATAAAAGATTATACCCAGTAATATATCATATGATTTACTTATTTTTCCACAACTTTGTATATAATTTAATAAAACAATACACAATTGTTTTTTATGTTTTTAATAAATTTTGTATATATTTCAAATCATAATATTTATTTTCATTAAAATTTAACAAATTTAATAAAAAAAACTATAAACTTAATAAAAATTAATTCATCCTTTAAATTCTAATTTAACATTATGATAAGTTGTAAAAACCAAAGAAATTTTGGAAATATATTTATGAATTTTTAAGTTGATACATTAACAATTTTATTAAAAATTTTATATTTAAAAAAAATAAAAAAATTTGGTTTCTTATTCTCTTCAATGATATATATATATATATATATATATATATATATATATATATATATATATATATATAAAATAAAATGTTTAATTACATTAAAAATAATCAATAAAGAAAAAGGGTTTAAAAAATATTCATATAATTCATTTTGTAATTTTATCATTGTTGGAACACTTTTTACAACACATTATAACATCAAAATATTTTATTTAAACTAAGCTAGCTATGCAGTTTTGTTAAGTTCGTGGAGATAAATTTGATATTTAAATAAATTAGTTTATGTTCACATATATATTGAACTTGACTTAGTTCTTCGTGGAATAGGTTATTACTTTTAATTTAAAAAAACAATAATGTGATTTTTTATTTAAATTTAAGTGAGCGTTGAGTTTTAATGTGAGTTCTATCTTTCAACTAGTTTCAAATTTTATTGTTAAATGATCTTAGCTCAAGGTGTTTGGTGAACATTTAATTTCCCAAATTATGTGGGTTCTAAATCTCGAGAGAATTGATGTGTTGTAGCATTTATGAAATAATTGTATCTAGTATAATCTTCGCAGACAATATTTCAAAGTTATCAATTCTCTATAAAATTCTCATAATTGTTAAAGTGTTTTACTTTAGTAATATTATAAATAGTGTTGCATTTATGTAAATTTGAGAAAGATAGATAAGGAATTTCCCAACTAATGAAAAAAAAATAGATTGAGGAACATGGTTGATCATAGCATGTTAAAGTGTTTTGCTTTACAAATATGATGAATAGCATTGCATTTGTTTTACTATGAGAAAAATTCTCATAAATAAAGGGAGATTTTTGTTTTTGTTTTTCAAAATATGATTTAGATTTAGTTGTTATATTTATCTATATATATATATATAATTTGTTTTTGTTAATTTTACTTAAAATTAATATTAATATATATCCTGACGATGAACCATGGAGGATGGTTCGAAACGTCGATTTCAATAATTTATATGCGATGACTCCGGAAGACAACACTACACATAATACAGATCGCAGAAGCCTCAAATCAATAATATTAATATTGTTGGTTTATAATTTAAAATATTAAAATAAGTTGAAAGTGAAATATAAGAAGTTAAAATAAAATACTATACCATATATAATGAACACAACGTGTATTTCGGGAAATCCAATATGAGAAAAATCTAGTTAGAAAATTAAGTTTATGTTGTGTTCTTTTGATGTTGATCCAAACCAGATTGTGCCAATTTTGTCGGCTTAAAACTTACAGTGACAAATTTATGGGGGCGCTTCCCTTAACCCCAAAACCGCCAAGTTCAAGTTTTTTATTGTATAGCCACCGAAGCCAAGAGCTTTAAGCATTCAAATGTGCAGGCCCAACCATAAACAAAACCACAAAACCATCGTGACTTCAACCCTTCTATACAACACACACACACACATTAATGTGTGACTCCACTCTACAAGCCCCCAACATTTAAATGTTTTCCTCTGGTTCTTTCTGATATGACCGAGCGCCAAGACCTGGGTCCAACCCTTTTAACCTAGGTGCATAACTTGTATCCACCGCGACACATCTTCCTGGGCTTACGTCAACCCAACTTGCCTCAAAAGTGTGCATAACTTTATCTTCTGAAAGATGAACTCAAGAAAGTGAATTTTCCCGTTAACTGTCGCACTTCAAATCTTTGTTAAAGTGGACCCTGACCCTTTTAAAAGTGTGCATGTCACCTTCTGGGAGAATTCAACATTCCCCATGGGCCCTTGTTCATCGTACTAGCCAATGGAATTGTTCCTTTTTACTCCACTACACTCACTGTGTTGGTCGTTGCCACATCTGCCCAATGCCTAGTCACCCTAGGGCTCCTTTCTGTGGATCTCCTTTGTTCTTCTACGTAACAAACTCCATGACACGAAAATGTTCCCATATTTGTTATTTAACGAATTGTTGATGCTTTGTAAACCACGTCACCCATGTAGGTTTCTGATACATCTGTTGGTCTTTTCCATGTCAATTGCCTCCATGTCACCTCAACTCCTAGTCATCCTGATGCTCTGCTTGTGTTCTCCCTCCTTGGTACAAAATCCTTCATGTACCGTTAGGCCTAGTTTACAACAAATTAGCCTCTTTCAACCTCTTTTGGCCCACTTGGCCTCACTCCTCTACTCTCGACTCTCCATGCTTTGGTTACATAATTATACAAATAGGATTATGAACCATTATTAGTTCACCTCCACTAATTACTCAACAAATCCCTATTTCCATATCCTTTAGATCCACACATCTCTCAAGAGATCTAACTAAATCTAAAATCTCTCTAACTCGCTCAAATATTCTTAATAACTCTCCTAAAGAATAGATCTAATTATAGTATTCCTCACTCTTATCACTTATGTATAATTCTTCTAAAAACATAGGAAAAATACATTTAAACTAAATAATTAAATCTAATTTATGGAACCAACTCCCTTGGTAAATGAAACCCTTAGGTCTAGTCAAAATTAGTTTTGACTTGTAGGTAAGATGCTCTTGATGCTCCTGCATCATACTTCCAAGGTGAAAAAAAAATCATGGTCTCTTGACCATGTGCTTTCATGTACTAACGAAATCCTCCATAATCCAAAACTTTAATTTGTAATTAATCATTTGTTTTGTCATGTTGTTATTTTTCTATTGTGGTTTTCTTCTCTCTTCCAGGCTTCCAAACTTTATGTTGTAATTCTCCTCCTTTGTTGATGTAGACTTGTTCTTTCATCTCCATTATGCTGCTAACTTTCCTTCTTTATACAATATGCTTCCTTTAAGACACCTTCATCAAAAGCTTCCTCATTTCTTCAATCTCTTTGTCCAACTTATCCTCTAGCTAGTACATACTCTACAAATATTTGTTGTTTTCTTGTTGAAATTTGCTACTAGTATTCCCCATTGTTTGTTGTTGCACATTCCCCTGATATTCCTTCAATGTATGGAACTTGTCATGTTTGCACTTTCTTCACTACTTGGATTTGAATTGTTCAACCAATCCTCTAAAAATCAGAGCTCTACTACAAGACCACTAACACTTCCCATGTCTTTTTCAACGGTTTCCAACTTTGATTCCTTTATCATGAGATTGTTCTTCCTTGCTCCATTTTCCATAACATTATATTTTTGAAAAAATTATGCACCATCATCATATTTCATGGCAGCTTCCAATAATTGTCCATCTTTGACATCTGCAAGCACATGCTTAAAATTTTTTTCCTCAAACTCAACCATCTCCCCTAGCAGCTTCATTTCTTCATCAATCTATATAATCATGTCAATTGAGTGTTGTTCATTACCTGCAATCTCACACAAATCATTATTTTTAAAAACATAATGCTCATTAGCCTCTTTTGATGCCTCTATCAGCACATTCTCATGTTGATCTAAACTAATCCAATAGTTCATTATACTATTAATAAATCTCTTCTCCACATCTTTGGCTTCTTCTTCATCAATACAAAAACCTTTGTCCATAAACAATTGAATTATACTTAGTCTGAGTTATTCCTTCACTTTGGCATACATTCTCTACTTCAACTCTTTTTGCAATGGAGGCTATCTTACCTTCTTCTTCTTCATTGTCGAACCATACATATGGCCTTCCTATCTTTCCTGTAACAACTGCTTCACATGATTGAGTTTTTCTCTTAACTCCACCATCTCCTTCTTAAGTTCCTTATCACTCATTACCTTTATGCCAGTTTTTTTGGCATTCTTTCCTCTTTTAGTATGAATTTCCTCTGAACCAATCACATGACCATCAATAGTCATATTTTCCTTCTTTTGTGAACTCTCCTTGTTCACTTGTGAGCTACAACAAACCTTCTTCACCTTGTAACAAGTTTGTTGCTTGCAGCAGTACCAAGTTCCCACACTCACTATGGAATTACCTTTGGAAACTTCTACCCAACCTCAGCTGTTGGAATTTGTCCTCTTGGTTCTCTGGAGTGGAATCTCTCCTTGAGCATGTATGCTCCTCAACTCCCAAAGTTGTCAAGCTTCTGTAATTTCATTTACTCACCTCTCTCTCCTCTTTTACTGTCCTCGCTTCAGCAATTTCATCTTGCTATTGGTTTTTGTCACAATTTCTCCTTCTAAGAGCTCAACTTGCTCATTATTTTGTCACATCATCCACCTACAAAAACAAATACTTATGACCATAATTAACATAAAAACATCAATACTTGTCAAGATCTTCTTTAAGACCTTATTCTTTTGACAGTTCTTTACACATCACCTTTGTATTTTCCTCATGCATTCCTCTAGATATATTCTCCCATTTTAAGAGCACTTCTATAGGGATTTAAGCTCGGATGGTCAAACGAAAAACCCTCTTAGGTTTTCCTAGAATCTAAGGCAGACAGATGAAGGGATATGTTATTGAGTTATGGTCCAACTCATTCAACAATGTAAATGATCATCTAGAATTGACAGAGAAAAGGTAAGGGGTTACCTGATGATCCTTTCATGTAGATTAACTATAGCAGTCAATGTGGTTGAGAAGTTATCCCAGCGAGCTCCAAAGATAAAACCTGCACACAAAAGAGAGAAAACATAACCATTACAGCATATATACTTTAAACAATTCAAACATCAATGGATGAACAACAATACATCATTGAATCATGCAAGCATTATACCATCTTCCAACTTATCATTAAGTAAACATAATATACATGAACAATGGAAAAGCATATGGAAGGAACAACAATATATATATATATATATATATATAATCAATGAAGGAAGATTACAATTATAGGAATTTGTAGCATAACGTCCTCCAACTCCTAGTTCTTCAATCTCTCTCTCAACAATATCTTGGCAGCATAACAATACATGAATTTTGATCCCTTTCTCAATGGCCAAGCCTCCAATATATAGGCAAGTGGAGGCTATGAAGATTACAAAATTCTTCCTTAGTTCAAATTGGGAAAAATCTCTGGGGTGGATGGTGTTTCCTCATGTTTTAATGCTTTATCCTACGTTATGGTCCTTTAAAGATTTTAACCGCTTCTAGTTGCTTTATTGCTTCGGAAAAAGATGTAGATGAGGATAAAGCGACCACATTCCACCATATGAGTTTCTTTAAGTGAATAAGAGTGTCAAAGTGAGTTAACTTTAGCATTTTTCTTTGTGATTGAATGAGAATTTGGTAACACAAGTTAGATGAAGAAACATAGTGTTATAGACTAGGATAACATGGTCCTCATGGTACATAACTTGTGTTATAGTCTTAAATAAGCTAGAAAAAGGGGGTGTAAAGGGGTGTATTTCAACCAAAAGCATAGTATTCTCCTCTAAAATGATAAGGAGGTATTTTCAGGTATAAAAAATATCCCCTAAAGTGTAAGGTTAGAGAAGAATGCAATGGAAAAAATACTTTATAAAAAAACCAAGGAGAGAGAGTTTCAGAGCTTTGGAATGGAAGGAGGCCTGCAAACAACATCAAACATATGCCATATATAAATCATGTCCTGAGTCAAGAATTCCCATGCTCAGTAGCTAGAACAATACACTATGGATCCATGTAGAAGATGAGAGATCATGTGCACCAGTAAGTACAATGTGGAACTATGTCGCAGTGTAGTCAAAATGAGATAACTTGTCTCTAGAAACAAAATACACAATTTGTGAGAGGAAATAAGGTTGTGTGATGTAAGCCTCTTCCCAAGGTCTTCATCATCATCCCAAAATAGCATAATTTTTCACATGTGAATAAATGGGTTGAATTTGGACATGTGAGAAATCCTTTAATTATCGTTCAATGATGAAAATCGTGAATAGACATGAGGATAGCCACTGATAATGATGATGTTCTCCAATATGCGTAGTACATTCTAGCGAGTGTGAATAAAGGATTTGACGTCGAATGCTCGTAGAATCATTTAATTTGGAGCCAATAATGAAATCCCCCAATCAAATGCATGGACCCCTACCACTGAAGACTGCAATCTCCAGGGTATTGTGAGGTTTTTCAATTTGCTTCCTAGATAATGCGTTGAATTCGATAGGAATGGATTTGTCAATGGTAGGAAATAAGGAGTCCTACATCAATTGATGTGAAATGGGACGAAATGATCGAATTTGAAGATAATATAGAACAATAGGATGAACTGACTCAAGGAAATAAAGCATATGAGAAAATGGTTGATAAGGTCAACATGCAATATACTATCCCTTGAACAATAGAAGGCACGAAACCAGGAGACCAAGTAACTTAGACTCAATAACACCAAAAAGAGTAGTATACAAGGATGCAAGGACATTAGGGTATCAAGGAAAAACTCATAAGATGGTACGGTTCAAAGATAAGTTGACAAAATATGAATATGATGGATAAGTGCCATGTTCAAGGGATGGGTAGTAGATTGTTTCCATAAGACTTCTGATTGATATAGATAGCAATGTTTGTTCTTTCTTCCATTTTTTCCCAATATACTTAGGTTTAACGAGTCCATAAAGGGTAAAATCGGTGGTCTTTTCAAATTTAGAAAGTCTGAAAATAGCTTAAAGAAGACTCCAAAGGGGTATCTTTGTCATGGTTGATGACCATGTGCGAAAAAGGGTTAATAGTATACCCAGGTCAATTCCTTTTCTGTAATTAGTCCATTGAGTCCAGATAAAGTGATAAACCTATGCTCAATAGATGTTTGCCTCATTTTATTACGAGTATGAGGAGAACAAAATAAACTTGATATTCTTCGTGAAGTTTGAAACGAGTTAGATGAAGAAAACTCATGATATCTTTTTCAATTTAGGGAGCAAGAAAAATATAGAAAAATAATGGCTCAAAATATGCTTCGTAGGAGTTTTATGAGCTCGAAGAAGATAACTCGGGTGTTTTCAATTTCATGAGCGATAAAAATTCCCTAAAAAGAAATCTCGCTTAAGGTCTATAACAATCAATTCTACAAAAATCCACTTAAAACTACATTAGAACATGTTAAACATATTGCAAAATACTCACCAGGATTGATTCTTCAAAAAATAAGAAAAATTTGCTTAAACATGGCAAAACCTAGGGTTTAGGCATAGCTCCAATGTCTATAAATAGGAGTTGAGCTCCTCATTTGCACTAGTTCAGTTGGTGACAACTATTTGGAGAGAAAAAAGAAGTAGATCTTTAGAAGCTAATTGCACACAATCTAGGTCACCGTTTCGACTCTTGTCAGTTTATTATTTCATTTAATTCATTTTATTTCAGTTTTTACTGATGAAATTTGATTTTTAGGCTATCTCTAGTTGGGTTGGCTGAGTAATGCAATTTGCACGGTCAATTGGGCATGTTAACATGCGCTTCCCAAAAGGGAAGAATGTGTTAGCACATGTTGATACGGTATAACAGGCCTCATTAAGACAACCAAGCAAGGATAAACAAATATTACTCATTTTAGAATCTTAGCAAATGGGATAAGAACTGATCTAAGGGTTGGATTGTGTAGGATAACTCTGACAAAATGAATTTTTCGAGAGAAAGAGTCCATGATCGGGAGGAATTGAAAATGTTAAATGATTTGGCATGGCATGGAGAAGATACAACTTGCTCAAATTTTCTCGGATTGATCTAATGAAGGCCCAAGAAGAGCTCTTGGTTAGGATCATCCAAATGTGGGATGACACCAAGGGGTATTCAGTGTAGGGGAGCATGAGTTAAGAATCGAGAAAGACAACATCTATTTCCTCACCATTTTATCATGTAGAGTTGCATGAGAAAAATCGACAAGAGGAAGGGTTGATTCTCGTATCACAAGTGATTTAATCCTTAGAGTTTTCACACCAAGTACATTGAAAATGAGCAATAGAATTCCAATCGAAAGGGTAAGGGAAAGGCCATTAAGGGCGATCCTATGGATGATTGTTCGATTGGTAGGAGATAAAAGGCAACACGTAGTGACTAAGGTCCAAATGTTGCTAGTGTTGGATTGCATATAGTCACAGGTATTTGATAGGTGTGAGAGTTTTCTCATATGGGTAAAAGCAAAGTTGACAACAATTAAGACTCGAGCCCAAAGAGAATTTGGGTATGGTACATTGATTATCTCCTTCTTCTTGGAGAGAATTCCCGTAATGAGGCCACGAGTGAATCTGGCAGTAGAAGGTCTCAGGAGTCAAGAATGGGAATATGGTCTTCGTTGATGACCCGAATAGGAGGTTGACCAATTACAAAATATTTTAACACAAACTTCTTCGATTAGTTGCAAACCTAGATCCCGGTGATTGAGGAATTTCCATATGTCGGGATGAATTTTACATGGGATCCAAAGTTAGTTCTACTACCGGGTACTCATTGGGGCCCAATAGGTAAGACGATAGATCAATGATAAAGTATTTTTAGCTTTTGAATTTTACGTAATTTTAAATTTGGATGGAAAACAAACTGACAAGAGTATTTGGATTTTTGATGTACCAAAAACTTGAGCAAAACAAGAAAAAGGGAAAGCAACACACCAAAAGAAACAAAAATTTGTACATAAAGTTTCAAAGCACATGCTAGTGAGGTGTTAATAGGTGTAGTACATTTTTTAGTGGATCCCCATCATAGTCCGTGAGTTCATAGGCTCCTTTAGAAAGGACTCAAGTAATAGTGTAAGGACTAAGTCAAATGGGTGGAAAGGTTCCTTCCCACAAGAGATTGCCTAAGTTTCCTTCCAAGTATAAATCTTGAACATGTGTCAAAGAGGAAGGAACAAGCTCAGATTGATTAAGGGACAGGATTTTCAGATGATTCGTGCTCAGGGGAGATGGAAAAGAAACTAGGACATGATGTAGGAACTCATCCCAATTCCACTTAGCTAGATACATGCTCTCGATATTAGCCTCATCAGAAGGGAGGATAGCGTTGAGAAGATTAGTAGAGAGAGCTTCAATGGAGAGTTCATAGTACCATGGGCCCCAACCAAGGAAAGAAGAGATTTAGATGCAGACTAAATAGCTTCACCAACTAGCTACGTCGATGATAGCGACATTTGATCTCCACATGAATCGAAGGTGGAAGGGGTTGAGATGATCCCTAGATCAGTAGATCCAGTAGGTATAACAGAGACCATAGAAATGGCCATAGTAATCTCAGCTGGCAATAGATGGAAACACCTAGGAGAGAGGAGTATTTCGAAAGACTGATACCAATACCAACGAAAGGTTTAGGAGTACCACCCACTAGAGGAACATTGTTGGTGGGTAACAGTTGAAACTCGAGGGTGCAAAAGTATAATTGGTCCAAAGCCATTATTTTCTCCTTATCAGAGCTCCACTTTCTCCTTCTTCTTTTGTCACAACATTAATTTTTGTATGGTTTCTACCTGCAAACAAAAATACTTATGACCAAAGTTAACATAAAAACATCAATACTTGTCAAGATCTTATTTAAGACCTTATTCTTTTGACAGTCCTTTACACATCGCCTTTGTATTTTCCTCATGCATTCCTCTATATATATTCTCCCATTTTTAGAGCACTTCAGCCCGCTTCAATCTCTTCTCAGAGTAAGAGATCTCTCTATAACCTCTGTCTACAAATTCCTCCGAAAATCAAATTTACAAGAAAAATTAAATTCATTTTCAAGTTTTATCCTCCAAAAACAAATATCCTTCAATCCAAAAAAAAAAAATTAAACTTACTCTGCACCTTAAATAATATCAATATTCTTTCTACAATCATTTATCCTTTGCTTTAGTAAAAAAATTAAAACAATGTTCAACCCTGATTTTCTACAGACTCTATTTCCTCAATGAAATTTTTGTTTCATCCATTGAAGACATTTAAATTAAAAATTTGTCTAGCTTTGATACCAATTGACGCTTGCCTAAAATAGGTCGTGCCAATGGCCTAAAACTCACAGTGCCAAACTTATGGTAAAAAAGGCAATTCCCTTTACCCAAAAACTACAGAGTTCAAGTTTTGTTATTTTGTAGCCACCAGATCCAAGAGCTTTATGCATTCAAATGTGTGAGCCCAACCATAAATAGAACCATTGTGCCCTCAACTCTTCTATACAATAAGCACACACACACACATACACATATATTAATGCGCAGCTCCACTCTATAAACCTTTGACGTTTATATCATTTCCTCCTGCTCTTCTTGATATATTAAACCTCAAGACCGGGGTCCAACCCTTTTAACCTTGGTGCATAATTTTTATCCAATGAGACACATCCTTCAGGGCTTCATCACCCTGACTTGTCCCAAAAGTGTGCATAACTTTACCTTCTGGGAGATAGACTCCGAGAAGTGAATTTTCCCATTAAATATCGCACCTCAAATTTCCGTTAAAGTGGACCCCAACCCTTTTAAAATTGCACATGTCTCATCCTTCCAAGATGATTCAACATTCCTCGTGGGCCCTTGTTCATCGTACTAGCGAATGGAATGGTTCCTTTTTACTCTGTTGCACTTGTTGCATTGGTCTTTTCCACATTCGCCTAGTGCCTAATCACCTCGACACTCCTTTGTGCACATCTCCTTTATTCTTCTGGGTAACAGACTCCGAGGAACGAAAATTTTCCCATCTCTATTATTTGATGAACTGTTGATGCTTTGTAAACCACATCACATGTGCAATTTTCTGACATGTCTTCTAGTCTTTTCCATGCCAATCTTCTCCACGTCACCTTGTCTCCCAGTCATCCTGAATTTCTAGTTGTGTTCTCCCTCTTTCGATCTTCTGGGGAAGACACTTGGAGAAATATCACCCTAGAATCTATCTCTTGATGAATACTTTTTACATAACCTTAGTTTTGTTTCCCTGACCTTTGTCGGTTGATGGATTCTTATAAAAAGCTAAAAAACTAAGTTTTCGCTCCTTTGTCCATATCCACCCTTTATAATCTCTACTCGGCCCTTCTGCCTGCAAGCCTTACTTAAGTCTTGACCCAGTTACAAGAAAATGTTCTAATGCGCAAACTTCAATACAGACTCTCACACTCTTTGTCTATGTTCTTTGTGATTATGGGAGATCCTCTAGACCTCCATGCTTCCATTGCGCCTCTAATATTTTATCTAGTTCAAAGAAACAACTCCAACACAGGTTCAACAATCTTGCAATAATTCTATGACATATTTGGTGCTCCTCTTTGGTTTTTTATTGAACCTGGATCGTTGATCACACTGTTAATCAATTATTACAATCTTAGTTGTTCCAACTGTGTTCTTGAAATTCTCTCCCTCCCGAGCGTTTCTACTACAAGCCTGCAACACACTCATGCTTAACAACATAAATAAAATTACATATAATAATAAACAAAGGCTTACTAGCACACTCGAATAAGGTGTTTTCTCATATTATATGCATATTGTTTACAAAGGCATCCATACCCCCTTAGGCATGATTTACATCAAACTAGCCCCTTTTATCCTATTTGGCCCACTTTTCCTCACTCCTCTGCTCTCGACTCTCCTTTCCACACTCCCACATATATTTCCATGCTTTGGTTACATAATTATACAAATAGGGTTTTGAATCATAATTAGTACACATCTACTAATTACTCAACAAATCCCTATTTCTAGATCCTCTAGCTCCACACATCTCTCAAGAGATCTAACTAACTCTAAATATCTCTAACTCTCTCGAATATTCTTGGTATCTCTCCTAGGAGTAGATCTTATTACAATATTCCTCACTCTCATCACTTATGTACAATTCTTCTAAAAACATAGGAAAATACATTTAAACTAAATAATCCAATCCAAATTAGGGAAACTAATCCCTTGATAAATGAAACCCATAGGTCTAGTAAAAATGAGTTTTGATTTGGAGGTAAGATGCTCATGCATCATCCTTCTTGGATATGATTGCAGTTACAAAGAAACACAAACTCAGTGGGTTTATTGTTGACATTGTAACATGTATGATTGTTATAAGGTGTTTTACTTTCTTTCTTCATGTACCACCTTCATCCAACATCTACCCAAGTAATTGTCCAACCAGGGTAAACACATGACGAGAGGTTACTATGATATGATTCAACCTCCTAGGTGACCTTAAAGAAGTGGAATCAATGGAAACACATCAAACATACCTTCCACATCAACAACAACACTCCCAGGAGCCATCCCAACCAATCAAGTATCATGCCCCTGGGTCCCACTTCATTTTTAATATATTAAACCTCTAGACATTCCCATGCTATGTGCATGCCAACATCCAGAGAGATATTTATGCTCCCACAAGCTTGCATGCCTGCGTCTAGGGACTATTTCTAGCAGACCTGTGCCAGAGTCCGGGAATTTAAGGCACTTTTCAAGACTACAATTCCTACCACTGCATAGAACTTGTTGTAACTTTCAAAATCCATTAAACACATGATGAAAAGACTAATAAACTAAAAGCTAACTCCATTACTAAGCCTAGCCATCCCCAACTGAGACTGACATTTGGTCAAACAATTGACATCAATGCAATCTACAGGTGTAAATGACATATCTAAGCATAGGGGTTTTATACTTATCTGAGATTTTCTATGAGGAATTGTTTCCTTATCACTTTAGCTGCAGTTTCATCCATTATTTTATAGATACATTTTTCATTCACTTACAAGTAAAAACATGATGAGAGCCGTACATAGCCACTGTCATAATACATATTTTAACTAGCATAATGACAACAAAAATACCAAGGAAACAACCATATAATCCACATATAAAACAATATAATACTCATGAGCTAACAAGGATAAATAACCTCATATCAATGATGCAAAATCCAAACACGCGATGGGACTACCACGCTCCACCTGATCATAGAATGTCTGAGCCAAATCTCTCTTCAGCCATTCGCCCCCATGCCATATTCTAAGCATGAATGTGGGACTCATAACCAACCAAAAACAACCAAACTAGCATGGATGCTACCAGATTTCTTTACCTACACCTTGAGGAATTTGAGTGCTTCCTAATTTCTCAAGATTTACTGTAATCCACAGTATGATCCAAGGATCACTAGGCCCTACACCGAGACCCACTCTCTAGGCTTTACTGTACATCCCATCCCGAGACTATTAGGACCAACGGAGAGCAATCCACCTCTTGGATTTATCGTATATTCCACCATTCACGGGTAAGTATTTCTAGGCCCACCAAGGCACATAATCCTAGCTTTACCACAACCCACATTCTAGCTCAGGGGTTACTAGGCTAGTGGCTTTATCGTGATCCATCGTCCGGTTCAGGGACCACTAGGCCATGTGTTTTTCATTTCTGAGATCAATCCCACTCAGCTTCAAATCCATCTGGAAATCCAGCTCAACCGAAGTATGAGAACCCATTTGTTATCGGGAAAACTAGTGTCCATTCAGAGCTACTAGTCCCACTAAGACGGGTAGCTATCTTAGAAACAAACAAACTAAAGTTACTTGTGTTTTCCTTTATGAGAGATAAACGAGAGAGAAGTAGAGAGTACCAACCTCAGTCTTTCGCTAGTCTCCTTGCTTGTTTCCTCTCTCCCTTGATAGAGCCTTCGCCACTCCTTTCTCACTTGTCCCGCTTCAAAGAACACCTGTAGAGTCAAGGTAGCAAAATACCATCAAAGCATAGAGATCTATAACCATAAACAACGTAGGATCAAATGTACATTAACCATATAAATGCATATACAAATACAAGATTCAGAGATATACAAGCATATGGAGGAAAACTCAAATAGCTTTATTGATAGAAGTAGTAGAAGAGAGGATTACAACCAAGCTGTCTGATCCAGCATCATCCTCCCAACATGAAAGCCCTCTTCACCTCATACAAAGCAAGATCACCCAACAATGTCTTTAAAGAGAAACCAACAACACTTCCTCGCAAATTACAAAATTCCAGACTTTGGATCTCTAGGATGAGGGATCCATATATAGATGTTTACAGGAGAGTGAGTCAGCTTCTGGGATTTTGATTAGTGTCATTTCATTGATAGTTCTTGGTTCCACTTGGAGATTTCAGATCTCTTACTCATCCCTGGGTGAATTCAGAGAGGCAAGTGTCATATGAGCAGTTTCTAGAAGATTCTATGGGTTTCCACCTAGAAAACTGCTTCTGCCATTTATCTGCTCTCGCTCATCGTACCCTATAGAAGGGCTTTCCAGTATGCATCGCACCCCCCGTGTGTAATAGGTGAGATGCATCGCACCCTATGCATGGAGCAGTTTGTATGGTCCAGTTTTGACCAGTTCTGAGTAGTTTTTCATGGAGAACTTCTGGGAGATGATGTAATCAGCTAACCTTGTTCCTTTAGGGTATGAAACAACACTTTTAGGGGTTTAGAAGCCCTTGGTTTATGGACATATGTGATTTGGGTTGCAGTGCCCAAATATGTCTATAACAGTTGCCCCCTAAAGCATGAGGTCGTAAATCTTTTGATGTCGGGTGAAATGCTTTATAATGAGGATCTGAGGTTTTTCAAACTGGAAGGTGACCTGTAATAAGATACAATACAATACATTATCTTCATAATATTTTCATGATCTAGCTGAGGCGGGCATTCCCATGCTCAACTTTATAAATTCATTTTCATGTACATAAGGCAGACAATCGTCTGTGTGGCAGACTGATGATTCTGGTAGAGCCATCATCCTTTAGTTTGGATGATTATCTGTGCAGCTATGATGTACATTTGATGTCTTTATTTTCCTGAATATATCGCAGCCCGGATGGATGCAACTAGATCTGGGGTCTTAAAAATCGTTCAATCTTCGCTCGAAGTACAAGTCAATCCATGTGAAAAGATGTTCTGATGTCGAACATGGAAAGACATCGCCTGATTACCATCCAATGATGTAAGCTGTTAACAGGCGCGAGAGGAATCACCGATAATGATGATGACCCTCAAAGTACTGTAGTAAAATTCACGTGGTGTGAATACATGACTTGATGTCAAACACCACGTAAAATCTTTCGGTCGAAGGCCATTGATGTAAAGCTATCGTCGGAAGTGAGAAACTTGCCATTGAGGCATGCAAGCTTCAAAGTACTGAAAGGGTTGTACCTAAGTCAACTTCTTGGATAATGAGCTGATGTCGACAAGAAGTGATCCGTCATAAAAGGGCCTTAATGAATCCCACATCTATGACACAGAACAGAGTAAATGATTTTGTGGAGGTGAAAACGATCTGATGATATAAGGTTCAGGGTGGCGGTCATGAAAAATGGAGAGTGAAGGTATTGCAACGGATGAGACGTTAGCTAGGTTGGTGAATTCTCTGAGCGACTTCTCTTGAAAATACCGATGACACTAAAATGGATTGGTAGCATTAACCCCAAGGTGAATGGTACATTGGACCAATGGTGATATGACCGGTGAACGGAATAACCCAACCTGACTCAATCATGGTGACGGAGTGAAAGTGTCATGTTCAAGAGCGACCTACCAGCAATGAAGCTATTCAAGTTTTCTTCCCTTTTTCCCCAGTCATTGCTGACCAGTACCTCTTTATTTTTGTCAAGCTTGAGGAGGATAACATATGCTTGTTCTATAATTTGCCCTTTGGGCAAACCTATTGCTATGTTTTAATGAGCCTAGCAACAGTGAAACTTGCTCTTGTCTGCATGGACAAGTTTGTCGCTATTGTTTTAATGAGTTTAATGACAAAGATAACTCAGTCCTTTTCAATTTTAGAGAGTCTAAAAAGGGACGGAAAGGCAACTCCAGTGGTCCTTTTTCGTAATGTAATCCCTTAAGTCTAAAAAAGTGTAAAATAATACGAAAGGGATGACTTTTTTGATAGTTTTAATGAGCCGAACAAGACAAGCGCTTGATCTTTTTGTGTAATAATCCCTCAGGTCCAAAAAGATTAAAATCTAGAGTAGGGATGGAACTTCCGATCGCTTTAATGAGCTGGAGAGGCCAATTGCTCAGCAATCTTTTCATATTTTACGATTCATATGAAAAGAGCTTAAATGAGACTCTTTTTTTGAGGAATGAGTGATGTTTTTGGATAGCAATAGGTTCCAGGTAAGGTTTGGAACTTTTCAATCATGGCAGTGTAAATAAGGTGGCTAATAGAATCACTCGTCGCAGCTGTTCCTCAAAAGGGTAAACAATCAAATGGAGGATTATGATCGGCTAAAAAAGAGTGGAGGTGATGGTAAGAACACGACCAAGGTTCAAAAGATAATAATTATGTGATCACAATGGTTATTTACTGAAGGTGGGGTTCATTTTTTAATGAGCTTGAACTCTATGGAAACACTTGCTCATTGCTAAGTTTATTTTTTAACGAGCTTGAACTTCGCATAAAACTGCTCATGGCTAGGTTTATTTTTTAACGAGGTTGAACTTCGCGTAAAACTGCTCGTGCTAGTCGTATAATAAGGATGTCTCATCGATAGGTTCATTTTTTAGGGGGTTTGCACCATTCGAAACTTTGCTCTGGAGCCTTTCATTATGCAAGCTAGGAATGACCAACCTACAAGTTTAAAGGGTTAAGAGCCTACAAACTAAGAAAAAAAGTGGTCGCTTTTCACTTGCATGCAAACCTTTCATTATGCAAGCTAGGAATGACCAACCTACAAGTTTAAAGGGTTAAGAGCCTACAAACTAAGAAAAAAAATGGTCGCTTTTCACTTGCATGCAAACCTTTCATTATGCAAGCTAGGAATGACCAACCTACAAGTTTAAAGGGTTAAGAGCCTACAAACTAAGAAAATAAATGGTCTCTTTTCACTTGCATGCAAAAAGGTTTGCATGCCCCCAGGTATAATGTAGAGTTTCCAGGTCACCATATGGAATTTCTTGCATTAGCAAGATTGTTTCATCTGCATTTGCAGAAAAAACACTTCCTTGGCTTTGTCCATCGAAATGGACGAAGGTGATTCAAGTTCCAATCACCTAACCTTT
Source organism: Pinus tabuliformis (assembly GCA_031772625.1). NCBI lineage: Eukaryota > Viridiplantae > Streptophyta > Pinopsida > Pinales > Pinaceae > Pinus > Pinus tabuliformis. The sequence goes on from CM062820.1 coordinate 603,298,737, forward strand.
TACAGGGGAATCCTTTTCCAGTCTGATCCATTTTCCTAGACAAACCGGATTGTCAAACTAGTCATATTCCTCCGCGGAAACCTACCTTATATTTGGGGTTTTCCTTTCGAAGCAGACCAGGGCGCATGCCTCCTGGGTTTCAGTCACAATCACCGAATCACTTGTGATCATCAGGTGGACGGACTGGAGAGTGATGAGACATTCCTTGTGCAAAAAGACAAGTTAGGGATGGCATTTGACTAATAGCTATGTTTGAACCAGGGAATGAAAGCTTGTCAACTAGGTGGACCACTCTGCCTTCATGTGGAAAACACATCATTTGGAAGATTGAGGAGACTATAGCTCCCATGCTATAAATGTAGTCACGCCCAAGGAGTAGATTGTAATCTATAGGTCCTTGGACTACCATCACGTTTAGATGAACGGTTTTCCTTCTCAAAGTTATACGCATGTTTGGAAGGATCCCTAACGGTCGACTGGTTCCTTTGTTGAAGCCTGTTAGATTTCAAATCTCAGGAAAAAGCGATGGCAAACCAAGCGCTTTCCAAGAAGTTGAGGAAAGGATACTCACAGAAGCCCCTTCATCTATAATAGTACCAACCATGATCATTCTGTAGGCTTTTACTATGATTCGGAATGGTACATTAGATGGTAGGCGGGGTCTGCCTAGTAGATTCCAATCGAAGGAAACGACTAGATTGCTTGGAGGTGGGACCGAATAAACGGCCAGATAAATCTATGACGAACTTCCTTCCTGCGGTAAAGGAATGGGTAGATTGCCGCCATGTTCATTGAAGTCTGTGTTTACGAAGATAATTTGAATGGTGTCATTCTCATTCTCTTTGGTGACAATATCATCTAAAGGTGGATCCTCTGAAGACAATATTAGGTCGACTGCCGTCTCGAGCTGTTGACTTTGGTCCGGTGTCGACTTCGAGGGTTTATCTTCAATGATAGGTGCTTCAACTGACAATAGTGGCGCGTCAGTCAGATTTTCAACTAGCGATGGACTCGGTAAGAGTTTCTTGTATCCAAGAGGAAGTCGCTGCAGTGATGCAGGACGGTTATCCAAGACTCTTTTAGCTTCATCTAGGAAAGGACAACGGTGGAGGACATGATCACCTTCACACAATCTACAAGGAAATTTAGATCTTCCTTTCTTTCCGTTGGCTTCGTTTTCACTAGTTGATGGTGTGCTCTCAACGTGATCATCAGAGGTTGAAGACACCGAATTATGCAAGCGGGGAGACCAGTCCCTCAGGATCCATGGGATGCAGGGACAATCTCGATGATAGTGGTCTCCCTTTCAAATGACACATGGAGATTTAGGTTTGGAAGGTGCAGTGTGTGGATTTTCGCTAGATGATGCACGGTTGCCCCCTTTCGTGGTTGGATTCTTCTTCTTCTTCTCCTTCCCTTTCTTCTTCTTCTCAGTCACTTGGTTTTTAGTGTTACTAGCTTCACCAAGTGAAGAGGAAGAAGGAGACGAAGAAACAAACGAAGTAGAAGGTTGGGGAGCAACTTCATCTGGTTGCTGATTGGATTGCTGAGGAATTGCGGTGTTTTGAACAACAGAGGTCAAGAAAAGCCATACTGGCAGGCCAATTGTGAGTCATGGGAGGGACAATGTAGCCATGTGTGGAGCACCAACATCCGCCTAAGAGGAGAAGGGACTAGGACTTCCCCCAAGGGGAAATCCTTGATTTGTAGACTCCATTTCTCAACCTAAAGACCAACGAGGGAACAATGACGTTATTCTGATTAAAATAAATTTTATGACGCTTTGACACAACTTGCTTTTTCAATCTTTAAGAGTCGAGAAAAAGCTAAAGATGACTCTATTCGCCTTCGATTTTTAATGAGCCCGAAGTGACAAGTGCTCAAATGGACCTTTTCTTTTAAGGAGTTTGAAAAGGAACGAAAGTGACTACTATGGAAATCTAGATAGAGGGGATTACCAAACCAATCGCAAAACTACAGAATACTTTTTACGGTACGGCAGTCAATCTTCCCGAATGTTGTGTTCAGTGCATTGTGATCGATAGGGCGGCAGACACGACTTCCTAAGGATAAAGGATGTAGCCTATTTTGGTCTCCCAATATATACTTGACGGTACGTGGGAGCACAAGTCCGTACTGGCACTTGTCGTCTCAAAGAGGAGTAATCACCCAACCTACAATGAAAGCAATAGTTACCAGGCTTTACGACACTGAAATACGTCTCTAGCCTAGACTTCTAAATGTTGTGCGTTAGGTTCCAAAGCGTTTTTATCTTCATTGAAGTTTATTTTACAGTTTATCTTTCTTAAGAAGTTTTCCTTTAAGGTTCACCACGTGATGTAGATATACAATTTCTAAATATGCAATCTAAGATGATAAACAGTCGTTTACTTTCTTTTTGCAATGAAAATCTTAGCTACTAAGGAAAGAGAAATGAAATTCTTTCAACATAGAGCAGAGAGCACACACTAGATGCACTTTTCCTAAATCAACTTCACCATGCATTCTTAATGCAAATGCACATGCATGTATTTTTTTTCAGTTTCCTTAATGTGAGAATGACAAAAAGAAAACTAAGTATAGATCTGAACTATTTTCTTTCAAATCGATAGTACTAACAATTTTCTTTCCAAAAAACGAAAGTAAAGCCAAGACGACACTTTGCGATTTCGAATTTAAAATTGCTTTCGACACTTGAAATACTAATGATTCAAATCAAATACAATGGCAAAAGTGTAATCAACTATCGAAAAGAGGAATGCTTTGTGATACTCTTTTCTTGACTGAAAACGACACTTGCGACACTTTCAAATCAAAAGACGACAGTTCGATTAAGCTACTATTTGCAAAGGATAACTGTAAATGATGAAAAAAACATAAAAAACATTCACAATTCCTTCTAATGGAGGATGAATAATGCAAAGGAATATGGTTTCAACAGAGATATACTGATCATAGACAACAAAACTACTGAATAAAGCTGAAGACAATGAAGAAAAAACCAAAATCTGGAGGCAGAAACAGTCTCATTCAATCATCGCACCTGTAACACAGGGAAACAAGGATGCATCTCACCTGCAACACACGGGAGGTGTGATGCATCCAGGTTGCCAAGAAGAGACAGTGCGATGGTCCAGGGATGAGACTATGCTTGGTTTTCACTCACAGTTTGCAGCTAAGTTCAGGGATTTAGGCTGAGCTAATGATTGTCAGTAAACACAAAGTATAGGGGCTGATCTAATGAGGTTATTTTAGCTACCACCAGGGAACTTAGGATGTTTGCAAGCTAGATTTTCAGTTCATAAACCAACCCGGAGATTGACTAAAGCAGCGTTGATCTACTTTGCAGTTGCATAACAAAAGTAGTTCGAAGGGTAGCTAGCATAACTTCAGGCTCCGTCTGTGTTTCATAAAGCAAACAACAATAACAAAACAAACAAACTATTCTCTCCCCAGTGGAGTCGCCATTTTGTTATCGGGAAAACTAGTGTCCATTCAGAGCTGCTAGTCCCACTAAGATGGGTAGCTATCTTAGAAACAAACAAACTAAAGTTACTTGTGTTTTCCTTTATGAGAGATAGATGAGAGAGAAGCAAAGAGTACCAACCTCAGTCTTTCGCTAGTCTCCTTGCTTGTTTCCTCTCTCCCTTGATAGAGCTTTCGCCACTCCTTTCTCACTTGTCCTGCTTCAAAGAACACCTGTAGAGTCAAGGCAACAAAATACCATCAAAGCATATATATCTATAACCATAAACAATGTAGGATCAGATGTACATTAACCATATAAATGCATATACAAATACAAGATTCAGAGATATACAAGCATATGGAGGAAAACTCAAATAGCTTTATTGATAGAAGTAGTAGAAGAGAGGATTACAACCAAGCTGTTTGATCCAGCATCATCCTCCCAGCATGAAAGCCCTCTTCGCCTCATTCAAATCAAGATCACCCAACAATGTCTTCAAAGAGAAACCAACTGCACTTCCTTGCAAATTACAAAATTCCAGCCTTTGGATCTCTAGGATGAGGGATCCATATATAGATGTTTACAGGAGAGTGAGTCAGCTTCTGGGATTTTTATTAGTGTCATTTCACTAATAGTTCTTGGTTCCACTTGGAGATTTCAGATCTCTTACTCATCCCTGGGCGAATTCAGAGAGGCAAGTGTCATATGAGCAGATTCTAGAAGATTCTCTGGGTTTCCACCTAGCAAACTGCTTCTTCCATTTGTATGCTCTCACTCATCGCACTCTATAGAAGGGATTTCCAGTATGCATCACACCCCCCGTGTGTAATAGGTGAGATGCATCGCACCCTATGCATGGAGCAGTCTGTATGGTCCAGTTTTGACGAGTTCTGAGTAGTTTTTCATGGAGAACTTCTGGGAGATGATGTAATCAACTGACCTTTTTCCTTTAGGGTATGAAACAACACTTTTAGGGGTTTAGAAGGCCTTGGTTTATGGACATATGTGATTGAGGTTGCAGTGCCCAAATATGTCTATATCAACATCTCATCAAGGCTATCCATAAATGGCAAGGCTAGGCTAAATACATCATGCAATACCATGCATGCAAAATCTAGCAAGGAAATCACACATGAAATTTAATATCTAGAAATCCTATTGTAGCTGCTTGATCCCACTCTTCCTTGTTTTCTCCTTCCTTCTTCTTTCCTTCTTTTTCCTTTCTTGCTCCAAGGCCAAGTGCTCTAAGAAACTCTTAAGTGTCCAAGGGTGAGAGAGAGAGAGAGAGAGAATAATGAGAGAGCTCCAAACTGAACTGAACAAGCTTTCCAATTGATCCTCGAAAGCCTTTTTATCAATTATTCATTTTCCATTATTTTCCTTCATTTTTATCCTCACATGCAACCTATGACCTTTCCTCTCTCTTTCCTCCTAATTTCCATTATTTTCATAAATAAATGTATCAAAAATGCCATTTTTCCTTTCCAAAGCCTTTGCTATTGCCTTTTCCATTTTCCTTTATCCATAATAACCAAAATGAACACACACTAGGATGTCTTGCCCGTCATTCAACTTGGAATATGTGTCCCATCAACTGTGGTCTTATATTTTCTTACATGGACTTTTAACGAGGGCGGTTACATAACCCTCCCCCTTGGGGGAACATCATCCTCAGTGTTCAATGACACCTATAACCAACAAGACTGCTGAAAACAAAACATATTTCCCATGGAGCTTTATAACATAGATTGATGCAATATTTACAATGATCACCTTGCCGAAACATGACAAAAATACCATTTATTAGAGCTTTATAACACAACTCATTATTGTATTTACAATAATAACCACATAAACACATACACATTTTCTTCACCCAACAAATAATCATACTATCTATGGAGCTTTATAAATTCAACTCGATACAGTATTTACAATAATACACACATATACACATATGCACATTTTTTCAACTAGTAAATAAAAGGATACGATACCTGCATCCACAACAAGGGAATCCAGAGACTCACACCTCCACCCTCAATGTAATACTAGGATTTACCTCCTTCCCAGGAAGTCCAGAATCCACTGTCAAAGTCAAAGTTGCATCATTTGTCAAATGTTGCAATCCTGCGCCACTTGTCCTCTCAGTGAACAGTTATCGGCTCATTGTTCTAGAGTGCACTCCCAATGTGCATATGATTTCATCTGGCAATGCTAATGACCAAAAAACATCCATCCCCGATCTTCCCTTCTCTTCTACACAGTCCCTTGGAAAATCTGGTCACCCCCTTCCGTGCAGTCACTCACCTTCCAAGTTCCCCGACATAACCTATCCCGGGTGATCCATCCCTTGGAAAGGCTTCCTCGCATCGGAAGGTCAACAACCAAGGCATATGCTTGCCTCAAAACCATCATACCGGTTAGCATGCTCATGGAAATCAATGGAAACTATTGGGTATCAGTGTCCCATAATGGCCCTACTCTTGAATACTGATGCATTTTCAAATTCCTTTTGTTGCTGCAATTTATTGCAGTCAATTTCAACCACCCAACTGGGCATTTCATGCTTTCGTATACCAAGAACATAATTTCCATTAGATTCAAAATAAATTGAAACAACATCAAATCATACCTCATTGGTAGTTCGTCAATAAGGTACACTTACAATCCTTATTACTTCGTGTCACAAGTCAAACTAGCATCTTTGACCAAATCATCATGTATAAACACATCACATCAGTTTAGATCAAAACACAACCATCATAGATCAAAATCATAAATCACATGTAACCATCATAAACCAGAATCATATATCACATGTAATCATCATAGACCATAATCATAAACCACATTCATAGTAAAACTGAAATAAAATACTTATACTTATCCTTAATCAATCCCTAGCTTCTACCTTTTTCCTTATTCCATACACACTCCGGATCAGTTTCCACACCCGAGAAGCACTCAGTTTCTTCTCCTCATCCAAGTGCACATACACATAGTCTGCATCACACACATACAACCACATACGACACACAACACCATGCAATACATGCACCTAGACCTCACATACAAAGCATACACCTACACCCAATGTACAAAAAAACACATGCATACACTTACACCCGATGTATGACACAACATAATACATACATACACCTACATCCATTGTATGACACAATACATATACATATACATAGTACAACACAAGGAATACACATGTCACGATACCACGAATACACAATGCACATACATAGTTACGCATGCCTGCAACACATCATGTGAGATATGCATATAATACCACATGTACACCAGTACCATATGTACAACATGTACACAGTACCACCTGTACATACACGACCTGCACAACATCACATGTACAAGGCATCACCTACACAACGTGTACACAACACCACATGTACACAGTACCACATGCACAACATGTACACGACACCACATGTACACAACATCACATGCATGACATGTACACATCACCACATGCATACAACACCACATGTACAACATGTACACGACACCACATGCTCACAACACCACTTGTACAATCATGCACACAACACCATATGTACAATATGCACAAAACACCATATGTACATATCATTGCATATACAACATGTACACAACACCCTATGTGCACAACACTACATATCCAACATGCACACAGTAAAATATGTACACACACTATATATGCACAACACTTCATGCACACAACATCACAGGTGAAACATGTAAAACATATACAAAATATACGCATCAGTAATACCACACATCCAAAGCCACATTGTATCTATGAAGCAACCTTGCTTCTAGTGTTTTACCCATGCCTCTCCCAGCATGTCGCAGACCACATTTCTTTCATTTCAATGATGTATCACTCAACATTACTTGTCCAATGCATAATTTAAACACATAACATCAACTCATATCCACATGATACTGACCTCATAAATTTGTTGGGGCTACTCTTCCCATGTGATTCCTCATAAGACCAGGAACCTCTTCATGTTATTCAATTGCATAAGCAATCATTCCTCCACAATAATGGTTCCTAACAACCTCATCAGATAGTGACATAGGTATATACATTCATACATACATGTATACACATATATAGGCATCAACATAATCATGATCAGAACATAATTACTAGATTAGCCTAAGGTCAAGGTTAAGAGAATGCCCTTTATCCATGCAACACATGTGCAACATCGAGAACAACAGTTCCCAACATAACTAAGGCATCTGACACCTCAGATTCATTTACTTTACCTTTTCTAGTTACCTTTCTCATGTTTGTACTGCCACCGTCCATTTACCACAATGGAACCAACTAGTCCAACTGACTGTCATAGTATTACCTTCCACTGTGCTTACTCATGCACTGGCTTCATTTGTGTCTTACATTACCTGTTGGGTACCACACAGCTCTCCCCGAGCTCCATTGACTTTCCTCTTTTCCCAACCAATTCCCAAGACTCAAAACATAAATTGGCAAGTAAAAGAAACAAACAAGGAGAAAACTATGAAAACCAATAACAATACGACACCATAAACAAAGTGTCATGGCCATGCACAAGATGCCAACAAAACCACAATAAAGCACAACAAATCACCAAAAGACCAAAAACTATTGAGTTCAATTTTTGTTATTTTGTAGCCACGAGATCCAAGAGCTTTAAGAATTCAAATGCGTGAGCCCAACCATAAATAGAACCATCGTGGCCTCAAATCTTCTATACAATAAGCACACACACACACATATATCAATGCACAACTCCACTCTACAAACCTTTGACGTTTGTATGCTTTCCTCCTGCTCTTCTTGATATGTTAAACCGCAAGACCTGGGTCCAACCCTTTTAACCTTGGTGCATAACTTTTATCCAATGAGACATGTCCTCTAGGGCTTACATCACCCTGACCTGTCCCAAAAGTGTGCATAACTTTACCTTCTGGAAGATAGACTCCGAGAAGTGAATTTTCCCATTAAATATTGCACCTCAAATCTCCGTTAAAGTGGACCCAAACCCTTTTAAAATTGCACATGTCTCATCCTTCCAAGATGATTCAAAATTTCTCGTAAAATTTCTCGTGGGCCCTTGTTCATCATACTAGCGAATGGAATGGTTCCTTTTTACTCTGTTGCACTTGTTGCATTGGTATTTTCCACATTCACCTGGTGCCTAATCACCTCCACACTCTTTTGTGTGCTTCTCCTTTATTCTTCTAGGTAACAAACTCCGGGGAACAGAAATTTTCCCGTCTCTATTATTTGATGAACTGTTGATGCTTTGTAAACCACATCACCCGTGCAATTTTCTGACATGTCTTCTAGTCTTTTCGATGCCAATCATCTCCACATCATCCTGTCTCCCAGTCATCCTTGATTTTTAGTTGTGTTCTCCCTTATTTGATCTTATGGGGAAGACCCTTGGGGACATATCACCATAGAATCTATCTCTTGATGAATACTTTTGACATAACCTTAGTTTTGTTTCCCTAACCTTTGTCAATTGATGGATTCTTATAAAAGGCTGAAAAACTAAGTTTTCGCTCCTCTTTCTATATTCACCCTTTATAATCTCTACTTGGCCCTTCTGCCTGCAAGCCTTACTTAAGTCTTGACCCGGTTACAAGAAATTGTTCTAATGTGCCAACTTCAATATAGACTCTCACACTCTTTGTCTCTATTCTTTGTGATTATGGGACTTCCTCTAGACCTCCATGCTTCCATTGTGCCTCTCATATCTGATGTAGTTCAAAGAAACAACTCCAACACATGTTCAACACTCTTGCAATAATTCTATGATATATTTGGTGCCCCTCTTTGGTATTTTTTGAACCTGGATCATTGATCACATTGTTAATCAATTATTACAGTCTTAGTTGTTTCAACTGTGTTCTTGAAATTCTCTCCCTCCTAAGATTTTATACTACAAGCCTGCGACACACTCGTGCTTAACAACATAAATATAGTTACATATAATAATAAACAAAGACTTACTAGCACACTCGAATAAGGTGTTTTCTCATATTATATACAGATAGTTTACAAAGGCCTCCATACCCCCTTAGGCCTGATTTACATCATTAGCCCCTTTTAGCCTATTTGGCCCACTTTGCCTCACTCCTCTACTCTCGAATCTCCTTTCCACACTCCTACATACATTTCCATGCTTTGGTTACATAATTATACAAATCGGAATTTGAACCATAATTAGTACATATCCACTAATTACTCAACAAATCCCTATTTCTAGATCCTCTAGATCCACACATATCTCAATAAATCTAAATAACTCTAAAATATCTCTAACTCTCTCGAATATTCTTGGTATCTCTCCTAGGAGTAGATCTTATTACAGTATTCCTCACTCTCATCACTTATGTACAATTCTTCTGAAAACATAGGAAAATACATTTAAACTAAATAATCAAATCCAAATTAGGGAACTTAATCCCTTGGTAAAAGAAACCCATAGGTCTAGTAAAAAGGAGTTTTGATTTGGAGGTAAGAGCTCATGCATCATCTTTTCTTCTTGGATATGATTGCAGTTACAAAGAAAGGGACTATTTCCTGCAGACCTGTGCCAGATTCCGAGAATTTAACGCACTTTTCAAGACTACAATTCTAGCCACCGCCTAGAACTTGTTTTAACTTTCAAAATCCATTAAACACATGCTGAAAAGACTAATAAACCAAAAACTAACTCCATGACTAGGCCTGAATATCCCCAACTGGTACTGACATTTGGTCAAACAATAGGCATCAATGCAATCTACAGGTGTAAATGACATATTTAAGCATAGGGGTTTTATACTTATCTGAGATTTGCTATGAGGAATTGTTTTATTATCACTTTAGCTGCATTTTCATCCATGAGGTTATAGATACATTTTTCATTCACTTACAAGTAAAAACATGATGAGAGTCATGCATAGCCACTGTCATAATACATATTTGTAACCAACAGAAATACCAAGGAAACAACAACCATATAATCCACTTATAAACCAGTATAATACTCATGAGATAACAAGGAGAAATAACCTCATATTAATGATGAAAAATCCAAACACGGGATGGGACTACCACATTCCACCCAACCGTAGAATGGTTGAGCCAAATATCTCTTCAGCCATTCACCCCCATTCCATATTCCAAGCATGAATGTGGGACTCATAACCAACCAAAAAGAACCAAACAAGCATGGATGTTACGAAAGTTCTCTGCCTACACCGTGAGGAAATTGAGTGCTTCCTAGTCTCTCAAGATTTACCATAATCCACAGTATGATCCAAGGATCACTAGGCCCTACACCGAGACCCACTCTCCAGGCTTTACAGTACATCCCATCTCGGGACTACTAGGCCCAACAGAGAGCAATCCACCTATTGGATTTATCGTATATCCTACCATTCACGGGTAAGGATTGCTAGGCCCACTGAGGCACATAATCCTAGCTTTACCAGAAACCTTAGTCTGGCCCAGGGGTTACTAGGCCAATGGCTTTATCGTGATCCACAGTTTGGTTTAGGGACCATTGAGCCATGTGTTTTTCATTTCTGAGATCCATCCCACTCAGCTTCGAATCCATCTGAAAATCTAGCTCAACCGAAGTATGGGAACCCATCTCATCAAGACTATCTATAAATGGCAAGGCTAGGCCAAAAACATTATCACACTTGGAAAAACCCATGCCGTGATAGAAAAGAACCACATGCAATACCATGCATGCAAAATCTAGCAAGGAAATCACACATGCAAATCAATATCTACAAAGAATCTTGTTGTAGCTGCTTGATCCTGCTCTTCCTTGCTTTCTCCTTCTTGCTTCATTCCTTCTTTTTCCTTTCTTGCTCCAATGCCAAGTGCCCCAAGAAACTCTTAAGTGTCTAAGGGGGAGAGAGAGAGAGAGAGAGAATAATGAGAGAGCTCCAAACTGAACTGGACAAGCTTGCCAATTGATCCTCGGAAGCCTTTTTATCAATAAGGCCTCTATTTTGTTCATTTTCCATTATTTTTCTTCATTTCCCTCCTCACATGCAACATGTGACCTTTCATATCCCTTTTCTCCTAATTTCCATTATTTTCATAATTAAATGTGCCAAAAATGCCATTTTTTCTTTCCAGAGCCTTTGCCATTGCCTTTTCCATTTTCCTTTAGCCATAATAACCGAAATGAAAACCCACTAGGATTTCTTGCCCATCATTCAACTTGGAATATGTGTCCCATCAACCGTGGTCTTATATTTGTTTACATGGATTTTTAACCAGGGTGGTTACATAACCCTCCCCCTTGGGGGAACATTGTCCTCATTGTTCAATGACACCTATAACCAACAAGACTGGTGAAAACAAAACATATTTCGCACGGAGCTTTATAACATAGATTGATTCAGTATTTACAATGATCAGCCTGCTGAAACATGACAAACATACCATTTAATAGAGATTTATAACACAACTCATTACAATATTTACAATAATAACCACATATACACATACACATTTTCTTCACCCAGCAAATAATCATACTGTCTATGGAGATTTATAAATTGAGCTCGATATAATATTTACAATAATACACACATATACACATATGCACATTTTTTCAACTAGTAAATAAAAGGATACGATGCCTGCATCCACAACAAGGGAATCCAGAGGCTTACACCTCCACCCTCAAAGTAATACTAGAATTCACCTCCTTCGCAGGAAATCCAGAATCCACTGTCAAAGTCAAAGTTGCATATGATATAATCCTATGCCACTTGTCCTTTCAGTGAACAATTATTGACTCATTGTTCTAGGGTGCACTCCCATGCAGTCACTCACCTTCCAAGTTCCCCAACATAACCTATCCCAGGTGATCCATCCATTGGCAATGTTTCCTCGCATCGGAAAGTCAACAACCAAGGCATATACTTGCCTCAAAACCATCATACTGGTTAGTATGCTCATGGAAATCAATGGAAACTATTGGGTACCAGTGTCCCATAATGAACCTACTCTTGAATACTGTTGCATTTTCAAATTCCTTTTGTTGTTGCAATTTCTTGCAATCAATTTCAACCACCCAACCAGGCATTTCATGCTTTCCTGTACCAAGCACATAATTTCCACTAGATTCAAAATAAATTGAGACAACATCAAATCATACCTCATTGGTATTTCATCAATAAGGTACACTTGCAATCCTGATTACTTCGTGTCACAACAAGTCAAACTAGCTATCTTTGACCAAATCATCATGTATAAACACATCACATCATTTTATCTCAAAACACAACCATCATAGATTAAAATCATAAATCACATGTAACCATCATAAACCATAATCATAGATCACATTTAATCATCATAGACCAGAATCATAAATCACATGCATAATAAAACTGAAATAAAATACCGATACTTATCCTTTAATCAATCCCTAGCTTCTACCTTTGTCCTTATTCCGTACACACTTCGGATCGGTTTCCACACCCGAGAAGCACTCAGTGTCTTCTCCTCATCCAAGTGCACATACACATAGTGTGCATCACACACATACAACCACACATGACACACAACACCATGCAATACATGCATCTATACCTGACATACAACTCATACACCTACACCCAATGTACAACACAACACATGCATACACTTACACCCAATGTATGACACAACACAATACATACATACACCTACATCCATTGTATGACACAATACATATACATATACATATGCATAGTTCAACACAAGGAATACACATGTCACGATACCACAAATACATAATGCACATACATAGTTATGCATGCTCGCAATGCATCATGTGCGACATGCACATAATACCACATGTACACCAGTACCATATGTACCACATGTACATAGTACCACCTGTACACTGCACCACCTACACAACATGTGCACAACATCACATTTACACGGCATCACCTGCAACACATGTACACAATACCACATGTACACAGTACCACATGCACAACATGTACACGACACCACATGTACAACATGTACACGACGCCAAATACTGACAACACCACTTTTACAATCATGCACACAACACCATATGTACATAGCATTGCATATACAACATGTACACAACACCCTATGTACACAGCACTGCATAGCCAACATGCACACAGTACAATATGTACACACACTATATATGCACAACACTGAATGCGCACAAAATCACAGGTGCAACATGTAAAACATATACAACATATGCACAACAGTAATACCACACACCAAAACCACATTGTCTCTACCAAGCAACCTTGCTTCTAGTGTTTTACCCATGCTTTTCCCAGCCTATCGCAGACCACATTTCTTCCATTTCATTGATGTATCGCTCAACATTACTTGTCCAATGCATAATATAAACAAATAACATCAACTCATATCCACATGATACTGACCTCATAAATTTGTCGAGGCTACTCTTCCCACGTGATTCCTCATAAGACCAGGGACCTCTTCATGTCATTCAATCGCATAAGCAATCATTCCTCCACAAGAATGGTTCCTAACAACCCTATCAAACAGTGACATAGATACATACATGTATACACATATACAGGCATCAACATAATCATGATTAGAACATAATTACCAGATTAGCATAAGGTCAAGGTTAAGAGAATGCCCTTTATCCATGCAACACATGTGCAACATTGAGAACAACAGTTCCCAACATAGCCAAGGCATATGACACCTCAGATCCATTTACTTTACCTTTTCTGGTTACCTTTCTCATGTTTGTACTGCCACCGTCCATTTACCACAATGGAACCAACCAGTCCAACTAAATGTCATATTCTTACCTTCCACTGTGCTTACTCATGCACTGGCTTCATCCATGTCTTACATTACTTGTTGGGTACCACACATCTCTCCCCAAGCTCCATTAACTTTCCTCTTTTCCCAACCAATTCCCAAGGCTCTCAAAACATAAAAGGTAAGTAAAAGAAACAAACAAGAAGAAAACTATGAAATCCAATAACAATATGACACCACAAACAAAGTGGCATGGGCATGCACAAGACGAAAAAAAACCGCAATAAAGAACAACAAATCACCAAAAGAGAAAAAACACAAGACTAACAATAGACACCATGAATCAATCCCCATGGCTCCCAGTGCTTCTAAGGGAAAGATCAATCTAAGCATTCTTCAAGATTCCATGGCAATTTATTTTCCATGTAATCCGTTGCATGATTCTGCCATCAACACATAATTGTCAATGCTTAAATAAACATAACAATACACTAGTTACCTTACCTTGATGTGCCAAGCACATTGCTTGCACCTGAACACATCCATGCCATCTCTCAAGGGACTCCAATTCCTTTGACATATCCACCTGTAACTAGAGACTAGCTAATATACCTGTCAAATACAAGTTCTTGAATCTAGCACATATCCCCATAATGTCAGACAAATTCAAGGTTAAGAAGACTTCCTATATGTAAAGCACTCATTTGTTTGAAATTAGGGTTTCCAAACATGGCCAAAGGAATTCCTACCCAATTCCTTTCTTTTACCAATTACCTTGTTGCGATTGAGTCTTATTATGTGCTATCACATCATCCAACTGTTAGTTATATAAACACATCAACTATTACTTTTTCATGCTAATACCAAGCATGTTTCTTGCAACTGCTCACACATGTCAACCACATGTTCCAAATATCAAGACAATCATATCTACCAATTGGAAATCAACCTTTACCAAGACTAACAATCGTGTCATAATCCATAGTCAACTCATAGTCATTGGACATAATGATACAATTGTCACCTACTACACTCAAGTACATATCAACTGTCTCAACACATATGTATTAGTACAATCATCTTAAAACAAGATCATGGGAATACATACTCATATTATGCAAGTCATCAAACATTCAACTAACTTGAAAACATACCATGTTAAATAAATCAACTAGACAACATAATAGACACCAAACACTCCAACACCAAATAGACATCATAATCAAACAGTCAAGCACAAAGTAGACGACATAAGCAAGTTCATACCTTAATGTATCTAAGGGGAGGCAATCTTGTTTGCACAATCAATCTATATTAGCATGATATAGCTTCACAACATATCAACTCGACAATAAATATGATCATGATACCCACAACAATAACTAATTAACATGTTCACATCAAATTTCATAAACATTTGTCGCTCATGCATAACAATCACATATGTACGATCAGTTTAGATTAGTATGACATAATATCACAACATATTAAATCATACCTAAATGTCATAACCCTAACCATCTGCATAGGTAAATACAGGTTAGCGTGATACATATAACATCAAGGTCTTAAAGGAAATAACCCTACTCATCCAGTTAACTAACATATAACAACAACAAGCTAACATATAACATACTCATCAACAACATATAACTTAATCATCAAGTAATTATCATATAACAACAAAACGTTAAACTATAACCTACTCATCAATAACATATAACATATAACATATAACATAAACAAGTTAACCTATAGCATATTCATCAACAACATATATAACATAATCATCAAGTTGTCTAACCTAAAACAACAATAGCAATGCATACAACCACGTATTATTATCATTCATGACTATCTAACACATGTACATATGACTACACTAATAAACTAAAATCTATCATGTATGTAACCATAACATCAATAGAATTAAAGGCATACACATAACCATAATGCATATAACAATCCTTAACCTACATACCTGCATGCCCAACATACAAACTTGTAGGACGAAATGCTCTTGCCTCAAGGTCCCTTGCTGCAACTTCACTTTAATTATTTGCATCTCCTTTTCTATCTCAGTCAACATATCAGCATCATAACATAACAACAACATCATGATGACACAACTACATACAATGACCTCCTAATGCATGTTGACCTGCTATACATGCATAACCATAACCATAACCATAGCAATGCATGCATAACAACATATAGACACTAACATGCATAACAAATGCATATACAACCATACACTCATGAAGACACATTCCACAACAACACCATCAGCCTTCACATGGCGACATCACTACAACCATGATCAACACCATGCAAATGCAACAAGCACATGGACTATAAGCATAAGGGATGCATATGCAATCGACATGAATGCATGACCAACACATCACCCATCTTGTTCGAGGGGTGAACCATGTTCTGATACCACTTTGTAACACTCTCATCCCACATCTACCCAAGTAACCATCCAACCGGCATAAACATGCGACAAGAAGCTACTATGATATGATTCAACCTCCTAGGTGACCTTAAGGAAGTGGAATCGATGGAAACACATCAAACATACCTTCCACATCAGCAACAACACTCCTAGGAGCCATCCCAACCAATCAGGTATCATGCCCTTGGGTCCCACTAATTTTTTAAGCTATTAAGCCTCTGTACACTCCCATGCTATGGGTATGCTAGTGTCCAAAGATTTCAGGATGCTCCCACAAGCCTGCATGCCTGCGTCCAAGGACTATTTCCAGCAGACATGTGCTAGATTCCATGGAATTTAAGGCGCTTTTGAAGCCTACAATTCCGACCACTGACCAGAACTTGTTGTTACTCTAAAAATACATTAAACACATGATGACAAGACTAATAGACCAAAAACTAGCTCCAGGACTAGGCCTGACCATCCCCAACCGGGATTGACATTCTATCGAACACTTGGCATCAATGTAATCTACAAGTGTAAATGACATATCTAAGAATGGGGGTTGTATACTTATCTGATATTCGCTATGAGGCATTGTTCTTTTATCACTTTAGCTGCAGTTTCATCCATTGGGTCATAGATACATTGTTCATTCATTTACAAGTAAAAACATGATGAGATCCACACGTAGCCACCATCATTATACATATTTGTAACCAACATAATAACAACAGAAATACCAAGGAAACAACAACCATATAATCCACAAATAAACATGCCTCCATGCCCCATTAGGCCTGATTTACATTAAATTAGCCCCTTTTAGCCTATTTGGCCCACTTGGCCTCACTCCTCTACTCTTGACTCTCCTTTCCACACTCCTACATACATTTCCATGCTTTGGTTACATAATTACACAAATAGGATTTTGAACCATAATCAATACACATCCACTAATTACTCAACAAATCCCTATTTCTAGATCCTTTAGATCCATACATCTCTCAAGAGATCTAACTCACTCTAAAATCTCTCTAACTCTCTCTAATATTCTTGGGATCTCTCCTAGGAGTAGATATTATTACAATATTCCTCACTCTCATCACTTATGTACAATTCTTCTAGAAACATAGGAAAATACGTTTAAACTAAATAAACAAATCCAAATTTGGGAACCTAATCCCTTGGTAAATGAAACCCATAGGTCTAGTAAGCAGGAGTTTTGATTTGGAGGTAAGATGCTCATTCATAATATTTTCTTCTTGGAATGAATTGCAGTTACAAAGAAACACAAACTCAGTGGGTTTATTGTTGACATTGTAACATGTATGGTTGTTATAAGGTCTTTTACTTTCTTTCTTCCTGTAACACCTTCATCCAACATCTACCCAAGTAACCAACCAACCAGGGTAAACATGTGACTAGAGGCTACTATGATATGATTCAACCTCCTAGGTGACCTTAAGGAAGTGGAATTGATGCAAACACATCAAACATACCTTCCACATCAGCAACAACACTCCCAGGAGTTATCCCAACCAATCAAGTATCGTGCCCCTGGGTCCCACTGAGTTTTTAAGATATTAAACCTCTAGACGCTCCCATGCTATGGGAATGCCAACAGCCAGAGAGCTCTGGATGCTCCCACAAGCTTGCATGCTTGTGTCCAGGGACTATTTCCAGCAGACCTGTGCTAGAGTTCGGGAATTTAAGGCACTTTTCAAGACTACAATTCTGGCCACTACTTAGAACTTGTTATAACTTTCAAAATCCATTAAACACATGATCAAAAGACTAATAAACCAAAAACTAACTCCATGACTAGGCCTGACGACCCCCAACCGAGATTGACATTATGTCGAACACTTGGCACTAATGCAATCTAAAGGTGTAAATGACATATCTAAGCATAGGGGTCTTATACTTATCTGATATTCGCTATGAGGCATTATTTCTTTATCCCTTTAGTTGCAGTTTCATCCATTAGGTCATAGATACATTTTTCATTCATTTAAAAGTAAAAACATGGTGAGAGCTATACATAGCCACTGTCATAATAAATATTTGTAACCAACATAATAACTACAGAAATACGAAGGAAACAAAAACCATATAATCGACATATAAACCAGTATAATACTCATGAGATAACAAGGAGAAATAACCTCATATTAATGATGAAAAAGCCAAACCCGAGATGGGACTACCACATTACACTGACCATAGAATGGCTGAGCCAAATCTCTCTTAAGCCATTCACCCCCATGCCATATTCCAAGCATGAATGTGCGACTCATAACCAACCGAAAAGAACCAAACAAGCATGGATGCTACCAGATTTCTTTGCCTACACCGTGAGGTGTTTGAGTGCCTCCTAGTCTCGAAAGCTTTACAGTAATCCACAGTCTGATCTAGGGATCACTAGGCCTTACACCGAGACCCACTCTCCAGGCTTTACCGTACATCCCATCCTAGGACTACTAGACCCAACAGAGAGAAATCCATCTCTTGTCTTTACCGTATATCCCACCATTCACCGATAAGGATTCCTAGGCCAACTAGGGCAGACAATCATGGCTTTATCACAACCCACAACCTGGCTCAGGGGTTACTAGGCCAATGGATTTACCATGATCCACAATCGAGTTCAGGGACCACTAGGCCACTTGTTTGTCATTTGGGAGATCCACCCCACCTAGCTTCAAATCCATCCAGTAATCCAGCCCAACCGAATACGAACCCATCTCATCAAGGTTATCTGGAAATGGAAAGGTTAGGCTAAAAACACTATCACACTTGGCAAAACCCATGCCATGATAGAAAAGAACCACATGCAATACCATGCATGCCAAATCTAGCAAGGAAATCACACATGCAAATCAATACCTGCAAATAATCCTGATGTAGTTGCTTGATCCCTCTCTTCCTTGCTTGCTCCTTCCTTCTTCTTTCCTTCTTTTGCTTTTCTTGCTCCAATTCCAAGTGCTCCAAGAAACTCTAAGAGTCTAAGACTGCGCGAGAGAGACAACCAATAATGAGAGAGATCTAAACTGCACTGATCAAGCTTGCCAACTGATCCTCGGAAGCCATTTTATCAATGAGGCCTCTATTTTTTTCATTTTCCATTATTTTCCTCCTCACATGCAACCTGTGACCTTTCACCTCCCTTTTCCCCTAATTTCCATTATTTTCATAAATAAATGTGCCAAAAATGCCATTTTTCCTTTCCAAAGTCGTTGACAATGCCTTTGACATTTTCCTTTAGCCATAATAACCAAAATGAACACCCACTAGGATGCCTTGCCCACCATTCAGCTTTAAATATGTGTCCCATCAACTGTGGTCTTATATTTTTTTACATGGATTTTTAACTAGTGTTGTTACAGTTCCACTTTAATTTCCCCTTCTCTTCTTTGCTCAACTATGGAATAGTAAATCAATACAACAAGAAGAGAAATCCTTTCTTTATTAATGTTTAACGTGCCTTGTTAGTTGTCTAAGGTTAGGGTTCATACTGTCTAGAATCTTCTTGAAAATCCACACATGACTTAGTTTCATGGTGGTCAAAACATAAGTTAACGTGTAGGAGGCATACCTTCATCATACAAATTTCGATTACGGTGCTCTTTACATCTTTGGAAAGATCTCAATGTATCAAACAATGTTAAGAGGTTGTAAGCTACCCCAACAAATTGTTAACCCCAAAACAAGTGTTTACTTCCCCAAATAGGTTTAGGAAGTTATTGGACCCCAAATCACCAAAAAATAACTTGCCCTTGAATTGGACCTTCTTTGACAATAACCCTAGTTTTTCCTCTCAAAAAATGTCAAATAATTAACACATTTATAGTGACCCATTTCATATCATACAAATTATATACAATCTATTTCAAAGCATAATTTAAACAGTTTAGTAGTTTACAACAATATTTTGAACATTTTTACAATTAGGGTAAGTAGAAAGTTAATGATAGAGATCAGGGTTTATGTTTTTCTTGCTCTTTTTTTATAAATTGTTTTTATAATATATTTTGGACAATTTTAATTCATATGTTACCTTGGGATTAGATTAATATTTTTGATGTTTTTAATACTTATTACCATAATATGAGTTATTACTTTTAGTAGAAAAGTAAAGGCTTGTATTTTTTCTCTAATTGAAGTAAAGACCTTACTACTCCAATTGTGTTGAAAGGTGGGGATCATAATTGGACACAATTTTTGGATCATGAAAAGATTGCTTTGTGACATAGAATTTGTTTTGAACAAGGTGCCATTGTCATGTTCATAGGAAAAATTGTCACAGGGTTTTAAAAAGAAGAGTCAAAAAACCTTTTTTGGAAAGATACAAAGTTGCCCCACCATTGCGTGGAACAAATCAATCTTCATGGCAACACTAATAATTTGTGCATGTATATTTCCACAACCCTTAATCATGTTGATAAGTTTTTGGATATATGTTGTGTGTAGGTTTAATGGTTCCATACATTTTGAGTGGTCTCACCACTCATCTTTAGGGAGACCACTCGAAACATAGGACATCATTAAACCTGCACAAAAATCAACAAATGATCATGTTCCATTGATAGAGAATTCCAATGACACCATTAATGTGATCATGAATCACGAAGCAAATCCCCCTTAAAAGGTCTCACTGCAAGAATTTCAAGTACTTTAAGAAGGGAAATTATGAAACATAATCTGGGCTTTGTGGATCAAGAAAGAAATCCCACTATTGTGAGTTTAAGAGATGAGATAAAAACTAGTAATAATAACCAAATCTTATAGTATCATGCACAAAATAATTAATTAGATTGAAAGGAAATAAAGTAAACAAGATTAATAGTTGTGATGTAGCATAGTCCCTTCCTCTACACTAATTAATCCATTCTTGCATTTTTTTCACTGCACATGCTTCTTCTGCATAGCCACCAACACATTGATTTCTCCGCACAATCACTCAACACAAATTCCTCTGCACAACTTGCAACTTATATTTTCTTAAAGCTTGTGTTTGTGGCAATGTCATGTGTTGGATGGTTATGTCGATTATGATATTTGAATTATGTTTAAATGAACTTTGTAAATAACACAAAGTTTGTCAACTTTCTTGCTGGGTTGCAACATCAAGCATGACAATTTTGAACAATATAGTGTTTCCATGATCCCAATTCCAACGAGAAGCACAAGTTGATGAATTCCATTAACAAATGAAAGTTGACATGTTTTCCTAGTTTTCATTGCTAATAGGATGGAATCCACTCGATTTCATTCCATGTGATTCCATTTAACTGGTTGGTTGTTAAATTCAAAAGGAAACATTTAAAGCTCCAACTATTCAGAATGATTCGACTCTCATTGGCTAAATAGTGTGACCGTAAAACTTAGATTCCAAGACTTTTTCTTATAGCAGATGTTTTGTGTAGCCCACATTTTTCTTTTAAGAAATAAAAAGACGGGTGGTGGTTTGCTTGTACGAAGGTTTTATTGTGCAGAGAAAATATCTGCATATTGAAAGTCAGACATATTTACCTTTGCACAATGGGTGAATGAATTATATTTAAATATTTAAATTACAATTTCCACTGCATGTGCAAGTGGGTCTATTGAAGCCCCATGCTCGTACAGATCACTATGTAATATAATATGGACCACTTAATCAACCAAGCCCAAGCATTTTCTAAAATGGAAATTTGGTTCACGAGCTTTATGGTTGATAATAACCATAAATTACAATATCATAATTGCACAATTGAAACATACAATTAAGAAATTATATTAAATGGAAACAATAACTAAAATTAAGTATCAAACATATTATTATTACATAAAGATTAGTGTTAATATCTCGCACTTCTAGGTTTTTATGCTTTGTAGGGACCACCACCCTAAATTTCATTGTGCGGAAGTTCATTGTACATTTTTAGGGACCTCCACATAATGAACTTTCGCACCAGGAAGTTTTGGACCGCCGCACAAGGAAGTTCCAAACCCCTGAATGTCAACGTAATTAATAGTATCCCTCAACATGTTGGGTAATGATGCTTTTTTGGGTATCTTGAAAACTGAAGAGGGTATGTATCAGACACTCTGTTTGATCCTTTATTGATTATGAATTTAAAGTAATAATAATGAAATTTCCAAATGATATCAACGACCCTTGGGTTTTTATGTAGAGTTATTAGTAACTTCTTTGATCATGAAATAGGAAAAAAAAATTCATTTTGAAAATGTATTTGCGTACATTAGTATTGCAATTTTGAGTTACTTAAATAGATAGATTTAGCATCTACGCTTGCCTACACTATCCATGGTAGCAAAATATACAAGCGATTAAATATATCCTTGCTCATTCAAGGACTAATTTTTGTCACTATTTATTCTTCTACTTAGCAACTGAAGCCCCGATCAACATTGTGTAGCATCGGATGGTTTACTAATCCACTCAATGCATTATTCATTGCCTCTACAGAGCCATTTACATTATCATCCGTAAATTTGTTTAATAGTTTCACCTCATCAAACGGGGAAAGAAATTCCAACAAAAATATCATTTACACGCTACTAAGCCAACTGACATGATGGTAAAGCATGTGCATTATTATATTAAATTTTATATAGATTGAATGTCTTATTTCCTTTACACTTTCATCCGTAAATTTGCTTAACAATTCCACCACATCAAAGAGGGAAATCAATTCCAAGAAAAATGTCATTTACACGCTACTGAAGCAACTAACATGATGGTAATCCATATAAATTATTATATTAAATTTCCTATTCATTGAATGTCTTATTTCCTTTCTTTGTTCAATTCACAACATATAGCCATTGTGCAGAGGTGCGAAGTAGAAAACACACCTCCACATAATTCGCACTTTCGTATACGCCCTCATGTTACTATTGTTACCGTTTTCTAGTTTCAAAGAGCTATGGATTGTAATTTAATGATTAAGGGAGGTCATTATGTTGTTATTGAGGAATCAGGAGAAGGAATTCATGGTATCGTTTGTAAGATAATGGATAAGGTGGAAGACGAATTTTGGGCCATCAAGAGACTCAACGGAAACTTCTCTAGATATGAGGATTGCGCAGAGGTGAATTGTTTAGCGGATTTGAGGTTTCATCCCAACATACTTTACCTGCATGATGTCATATTGGAGGGCACCACGTTGTACGTGGTGCTTGAGCTGATGGACTGTGATCTGTCAGAGCTCCAGAGAAGAGTTAGAGATCGTTCATTCTCAAAGGATGAGGTGAGTAGCTTTTACTTCTAGATTTTAAACAGGCTTGCGGGCGTGTACAATGAAATATATTGTCACTGTGACCTGAAGCCACAGAATAGAACACGCAGCACCGGAAGAGCCTCAAACCTCTTCTTGAACGTCATGTTCCCAATGTTGATACCTCTGACAATGAAGGTAGTCACCAGAATGTTGGGATTCCCAAGAACATAACTCAATCCGCTCTACATAATATCCTAGCCGCTAAGAATGGCCATGGTTGCGTTGAGACTATGGCCGACCAAAGTGATACTCACATCATCTTCCTTGTAAAGCTCAATGAGTCACTTGATCTCCACCAAGAACTGTAACAGCCCTGGTTAAAAATCCATGTAAAAATATATAAGACCACGGTCATGGGACACGTGTTCCAACCTGAATGTTGGGAAAATATATCCTAGTGGGCATCACTGTATGTGTTTATGGCTAAAGGAAATTGGAAAAGGAAATGACAAAGGAATTAAAAAGGAAAAAATGCATTTTTAGCACACTTATTTATGAAAATAAAGAAAAATAAGAGAAAAGGGAGGTGAAAGGTCATAGGTTGCATGTGAGGAGTAAAATGAAGGAAAATAATGGAAATTGAAGAAAATAGAGGCCTCATTGATAAAAAGGCTTCTGAGGATTAGTTGGAAAGCTTGGTTAGTTCAGCTTTGGAGCTCTCTCATTATTACCTCTCTCTCACACTCTTGGACGCTTAGAGTCTTCTTGGAGCGCTCTAGTTTTGGAGCAAGGAAGGGAAAGCAAGAAAAGGAAAGGACAAATCAAGCAAGGAAGAGCAGGATCAAGCAGCTTCAACAAGAATACTTGCAGGTAACATATTGCATGTGTGATTTCCTAGTTGTTTTGGACATGCATGGCTTTGCATGTTGGTGTATGGTTATCTTGATGTCGGTGGTATGGTTTTTTCAGGTTATGACAGTTGTTTTCAGCCTAGCCTTGCCATTTTCCGGATGCCATGGTGTGTTGGGATGTTGATCTTAGTTTTGAGCTTTGGAATTGTCGGATGGATTTCAGAATCCAGAGCAGAGGTGGTCTCAAGGTTCATTCCCAAAGGCCTAGGAATCCCTTGACCAGTTTTGGCGGTATACACGGTAAAGCCTGACAGTGGAGTCTCAGTTTAGTGCCTAGTAATCTGATGTGGATTGTGGAAAATCCTGAGAGACTGGTGTCTTGGTTTAGGGCCTAGTGATTCAGGATTGGATTGCAATAAACCCTAAGAGACAAGGAGACGAAAATTTTCTCAAGTATAGTGATGGATTCCAGATGGCATTCCAACTTCGATTGGGTTTTGTGATCAGAGCACCAGTTATGGTGTGATCATGGACTGGTGAAGGTGGATGTGGTTTAATCTATGGATTCCCTTAGTTGTTTTTGGATTGTTTTATCCATGATATCCCACATTCATGCTTGGAATATGGCATGGCAGTGATTGGCTGAAAGAAATATTTGGTTTAGCAATGTCTACGGTCAGGTGGTACATGGAAGTCTCGAACCTGGTCAGATTTTCCTATTTTTAATAAAAGCTAAGTTCTCTTGCTTTTGTACTTATTAATATGTTGATTTAATGGTTTTTATCTCATTTTTATTTTCATGGTTTAATGCTAGTTATATGACTGGTTATTGTCATGATTATTTCATGTAATTACTTGTAACTGTTAAAACGATGGATGCAAGACCTAATTGATGTCATAACAGTTCAAAGGAAAAGGTGGTGATCCTTCTTGTTATGTGTCATAAGAGTTTTCAGTCATTCATGCTCTATCTTGTATCCTACAAATTTAGATTGCATTGATGCCAAGTGTTTGACAAAATGTCAGTCTCAATTGGCAATGGTCAAGCCTAGTCCTAGAGTTAGTTTTTGGTTTATTAGTCTTGTCATCACGTGTCTAATGGGTTCCATAAATTACAATAAGTTCTAGGCAGTGGCCAAAATTTTGGGCTTGAAAAGTGCCTTAAATCTTGCAGACTATAGCACAGGTTTGCTGGAAATAGTCCCTGGACACAGGCAT
This sequence comes from Pinus tabuliformis, assembly GCA_031772625.1. Lineage (NCBI taxonomy): Eukaryota > Viridiplantae > Streptophyta > Pinopsida > Pinales > Pinaceae > Pinus > Pinus tabuliformis. Next base: position 603,324,754 of record CM062820.1, read on the forward strand.
GCAAGCTTTGGGAGAATCTAGAGCTCTTTGGACGCTAGCATGACCATAGCATGGGAGCGTCCATACGTTTAATAGCTTAAAAAATCATTGGGACGCAAGGGCACAATACCTGTGTGGTTGGGATGGATCATGGGAGTGTTGCTGCTGATGTGGAAGGTATGTTTGATGGGTTTTTGGCGATTCCACTTCCTTAAGGATACCTAGGAGGTTGAATCATATCATAGTAACATATCCTCTCATGCTTATCCTGATTGGATGGTTACTTGGGTATGTGGAAGGAGGGTGTTACATAGTGGTATTAGAGTGGGTTGCACTCTCTTTAGGTATTTGATACTACAGTGTGGTACCAGACCATGGTTCACCCCACTTACTAGATGGGTGATGTGTTGGTCATGCATTCATGTTAGTTGCATACATGTTCCTTATGCTAGTAGTCCATGTACGTGTTGCATTTACATGGCGTTGATCATGGTTGTAGTGATATCGCCAGGTGAAGGTTGATGGTGTTGTTGTGGAATGTGTCATCATGAGTGTATGGTTGTATATGCATTTTTTATGCATGTTAGTGTCTATATGTTGCTACGCATGCATTGGCATGGTGAAGGTTGTTGTGCATGAGGACATTGTATGAAATTAGGTCATCATGATGCTATTGATATGTTATGATGCGTAGGAGATGAAAATCATTAAAGTGAAGTTGCAACAATGGACTTCGAGGTAAGAGCAGATCATCATACATGAATTGTATGTTTGACATGCATGTATGTTAATTAATGGATTGTTATATGCATTAGGGTTATATACATTAGGTTTATGTACATGTCTATTGATGTTATGGTTACATACATTATATATGCTAGTTTATTAGTGTAGTCATATGCACATGTGTCAAATAGTCATGAGTGGTAGTAACCTGTGGTTGTATGTGTTGCTCTTGTTGTTTTATGTTAGATAACTTGATGATTATGTTATATGTTGTTGATGAGTATGTTATAGATTAACTTGTTGTTGTTATATGATAATTAGCTTGATGATTAGGTTAGATGTTGTTGATGAGCATGATATATAGCTTGTTGTTGTTATATGCTAGTGAGTTGATGATTAGGTTATCACATTAAAATATTGATGTTATATGCATCATGCTAAATTGGATTGGCCTATGCAGATGGTTAGGGTTATGACATTCTGATATGAGTAGAATTATTTGTGACATTGTGTTGTACTAATTTAAACTGATCATACATATGTGTTTGCTATGCATAAATGGAAATGTTTATGAGAATATGATGTGAGCATGTTAGCTAGTGACTATTATGGATATCGTGACCTTATTTATTTTTAAGTTGATATGTCATGAAGTTATATCATGCTATTCTGGATTGATTGTGCAAACACCATAGCCTCCTCTAAGACACATTAAGGTATGAGCTTGCTTATGTCATCTACTTTGTGCTTGAATGCTTGAATATGTTGTTTAATTGGTGTTTGAGTGTTGGTGTCTATTATGTTGGATATCTATTGTCTGAATGTTTGATTACTTGCATGATATGAGTATGTGTCTATAAGATTTCCTGAATGAATAATCTTGTTTTAAGATGATTGTACTAACACATATGTGTTGATATAGCTAACATGTACATGAGTGTAATAAGTGACAGTTGTAGTATTATGTCTAATGACTATGAGTTGACTATGAATTATGACATGATTGCTAGTCTTGGTAAAGGTTGATTTCAAATTGATAGATATGATTGTCTTGATATTTGGAACATGTGTTTGACATGTGTAAATAGTGCAGGAAACATGCTTGATATTAGCATGATAAGGTAATAGTTGATGTGTTTATATAACTAACAGTTGGGTGATGTGACAGTGCATAGTAACACTCAATTGCAGCAAGGAAAAGGTCAAAGAAAGGAATTGGGCAAGAATTATTTTGGCTATGTTTGGAAACCCTAATTCCAAACGAATGAGTGCTTTGCATACATGAAGTATTCTTAACCTTAATCTTGTTTGACATTATGTGGATATGTGCTAGATTCATGAACTTGTATTTGACAGGTATATTAGCTAGTCTCTAGTTACAGGTGGATCTGTCAAGGGAATTGGAGTCCCTTGAGAGATGGCGTGGATGTGTTCAATTGCAAGAAATGTTCTTGGCACAAAAAGGTAAGGTAAATAGTGTATTGTTATGTTTATTTAAGCATTGATAGCTATGTGTTGATGGCAGTATGAAGCAAGGGATATCATGGAAAAGAAATTGCCATGGAATCTTGAAGAAGGCTCAGGTTGAGCTTTCCCTTGGAAGCATTGGAACCATGGGGATTGAGTCATGGTGTTTGTTGTTAGTCTTGTGATTTTGGTATTTTGGTGATTTTTTGTGCTTGATTGCAGTTTTGTTTGTGTCTTTTGCATGGCCATGCCACTTTTTTTGTGGAGTCGTGTTATTATTGGTTTTCATGGTTTTCTTCTTGTTTGTTTCTTGTGCTTTCCTTTTAAGTTTTGAGTCTTGGAAATTGGTTGGGAAAGAGGAAAGTTAGTGGATCCTGGGCAGAGATGAATGAAACTCAACAGGTGATGTAAGGCCCGGATGAAGCTCAGTGCATGTATAAGGGCAATTAAAGGCAAGTGTATAACAACTAGATGGATTGGTTGGGTCCATTAGTGTAAATGGATGATGGCAGGACAGTCATGAAAAAAGTAATTAAGAAAGGTAAAGTAAATAGATTTGAGGTGTCAAATTCCTTATCTACATTGGGAATTGTTGTTCTTGATATTGTACATGCGTTGCACGGATAAAGGAAGTTCTCTTAACCTTGACCTTATGATATCTGGTAATTATGTTGTGATCGCGATTGTGTCATTGTATATATGTGTATACATGTATGTATGTAGGTATGTCATTTTCTGATGATATCATGATTTTTTTGTGCTAATGTTATATATATGTGTGTACGTATGTATCTATGTCACTATCTGACAGGGTCATCAGGAATCGTTTTTGTGGAGGAATGATTGTTTATGTAGGTGAATGGTATGAAGAAGTTCCTGGTTCATGAGGAATCAAGTGGGAAGAGTAGCCTGACAGATCTTTGAGGTCAGTATCATGTGGATATGAATTGATATTATGTGATTACACTATGTCTATGTTTATGCTATGGAAGGGATAATGCTGAGGGATACATCAATTAAATGAAAACAACGTGATGTGTGGCATGCTAGGATAAGCATGGATGGCAGAGAGACACTGGAAGCAAGGTTGCTTGGTAGAGACAGTGTGGTTTTGGATGTGTGGTACTATTGTTGTGCATATATTGTATATGTTGTACATGTTGCATCTGTGATGTTGTGCGCATGTGGTGTTGTGTATATATAGTGTGTGTACATGTTTTTATGAAATGTTATGTACAGGGTGGTACAGATAGTGTTGTGTGAATATTGCATATGCAGTGTTGGGCATAGATGGTTCTATGTACATGTTGGATATGCGGCGTTGTGTGCATATGGTGTTGTGTGCATGTTGGATATGCAGTGTTGTGTACAGATGATGCTATGTACATGTTGGATATGTAGTTCTATGTACATGTGGTGTTGTGTGTATGTTGTACATGTGGTGCTATGTACATGTGGTGTTGTGTGCATGACTGTACAAGTGGTGTTGTGAGCATGTGGTGTTGTGTACATGTTGTACATATGGTGTTGTGTGCAAGTGGTGTTGTGTCCATGTGGTGCATATGGTATTTTGTACATGTGGTGTCATGTACATGTCATGCATGTCGTGTTGTGTATGTCTAGCATTGTGTACATGTTGTACAGGTGGTACAATGTACATGTGGCATTGTGTACATGTACAGGTGGTTTAGTGTACTTATGATGTTGTGTACACGTTATGCAGGTGGTGTTGTTTATAGGTGGTACTGTGTACATGTTGTATATGCAGTACTAGTGTACATCCATTATTATGTGCATGTCGTACATGTTGTGTTTTGCACATGTGATATTATGTATGTGCATGGTGTAGTCGTGGTAGCATGACATGTATATTCACTGTGTTGTACTTTGTGTACGTATATGTATTGTGTTGTACATCAAGTGTAGGTGTATGTATTATGTTGTGCTGTACACCAAACGTAGGTGTATGTATTGTGTTGTGTTGTACACTGGGTGTAGGTGTATGTGTTGTATGTCAAGTATAGGTGCATGTATTGCATGGAGTTATATGTCATGTGTGATTGTATATGTGTGATGCACACTATGTGTATGTGCACATGGTTGAGGAGAAGACACTAGGTGTTTGTCGGGTGTGGAAACTATTGTAACATATTTTGGCACACTAAATGATTTTATAAATGCACAGGCTTCTAGTCTAAATGTGCCACAAACAAACATCAAATGTGTTTTCATGGCAGAGGAGTAAAAGATTTTCTCTTAGTTTTATATGTCAATTAGTTGATATTAATCCTATTTCTAAGTTTTAAATCCTTATATCACCCCTCCGCTCACATTTATCTCCACCTTCATATCCCTAAGTATTAACACCCCTCTTAGTGATCCAAAATGGATTCAGTATTGCCTCTAGATCAAAAGTCTTCAAATGCAGGTGAAAGTGGGATCACGTTGAAATGCTCATTAATACGAATCCAACGGTGCAAACGACATGTAAATATGAGTCCGGATGAAGAAATTAGAGCCAATTAAAGATTTAGGTCAAAAGTCAATGCCTAAGTCAACACGACACGTGGAAACCCGAGAATGAGTCAGAGGTTCTAGATGATGTCAGCACAGAAGGTGACGTGGAAATATGAGATTAGTTCACACCACAGTCATTGGATCGTTCGATTAAAGGAGATTGACGCATATCACGTCGAGACATGCAAGCAATATAACCTTGAAAATGGACGCGATGTGGTTATTCAAAAGAAGTTAAACTTCTTTGAGTTCCAGCAGGAAAGCCGTAAATGGTTTCTCGCGTGCCTTAAAGGCTGGAAATGGTTTTTCAGAAATCTATGCGATTCCACTCAGCAACGTCACATAGCACACCAAAACAGCCTTTCTCGTGTGCTTTCAGAGATTTTCCACCGGCCCCACCGGGTATCCCATCACTTCATTAAACTCCATTCACTTTCCTTCCATCCCTTGAATCTCCCTCCAATCTGACGACCCATATTCCTCCTCGGCCCTCCCTTGCTGTCCGAAGATTATCAGTGGCAGGGGGGTCTGAAATAGGAAATTTTCTATACCGCCCACTTAAACAACCTTATCCACTTTTTAGTGTTTCGGGACTTAGAATCCCGAAACTACTTACCACCTCACTTTACCCTCGAACGCAGTATAGCATATAGCCCTTTACTGCCGCTCCCACGTCATCATCCACGTCCGCTCCCATGTCACTCCCTTTGTCTAATCAACCACTGCCACTTATCTCCTCCTTCCTCATCCCACTCCAACTTACCATTCCATCCCATGCCTTCTTTCTGCGTCCACATCATCTCATCTTTGTATTCAAAGAACACCTAGCAATTATTTGAGCATATTTTGGCATCGAAGATCAACAAAACATAGCGAAGTAGCTCATAAGGTGACAGTGAGGCCAATTTAATAGTGGCACAACTCCACAAGAGGATCCAATCATTAAAATGAATACAATAGAATAAGCACCAGCATTTCATTCGGTTATCTGTAATTGATTTTAAAACAACTTTAGTAATTGTTATTTTAAGCTCTTCCGTTCTATTTCTAATAAATCTTGCATTCTGTTGCAAGATATTTTTTATGTAAACATTATAAATACTTCATCAATTAAAGTAATGGGTGTGGGATTTTGATGCCAAGACTCTACACTTTGTAATAGCTCCTCTTATTTGATTTCTAATGAAAGCCTTATGGCTCTGGTTTGATAGAATTTTGTGTCTCTGGTATGTTTTTCTGGTATTTCCATATTTGTTTTCTGCACATGTTCACAATATTTTAGAAGACCTAGGTAAGAACATATTTTTTTTCAATCTCTCTCAAATCCCCTACAGATTTATAATTGTTTAAAGAGATTAGTATAGCAGAATGTCTGTCTGATCTAGCTCCTCTTTGAAATTGGTTGTTGTTTGTCCTTCTATTTTCTCCTGAATATGTTTTATTGGGCTGTAGAAATCTTCTACACACATCCAAATCTTCCTAGTCGTTAAGTAATCAGTCTGGCTACTCAATTATTAGGAATCTCCTTACATTCTTCTGCCAAATTCTTATACAAATCAAGTCGTTCTGTTAGGCTGGAAGATGACACGTTCATAAGGGACCCTGTGAGAGACTCCACATTTAATATGAATAAGGATTGTCATTGATCTCCAACCACCCCCAATTAAAGCCATAAATGTGGCCATTGTGCTTCAAGGTTGTTGTTTAGTGACAAGTGAACAATGTTAAACAAAGTCTTGTAACAACCGAGGGAGCCCCCTCTAGTTCAAGGGCCAGCTTGAGCCTAAAGACTGTTTGAGTTGGTTTCCTGGCATAGTTTTTGCAGCCAAGGACTATCTACAAGAAATAGGTACAACAATTGGCACCGCTGCCAGGGAGAAAAGTAAAAATCTTTCTACAGGGAATGATAAAGTTTAGACCTATTTCTCGTTGGTGAACAAGGAATAGGCATTTGTATTGGTTACATTATTTTCACATGGTGACTTCACTTTGTCGGATGAAGATTCCACTGGATTACCGATCCCACTCTTGTTTTGAAATTTCAACTGCCATTACTGCTACGCAAGGTTCATTGATACTTGTAATCAGTAGGATATGTTTTCTCCTCTCAACCTTGATCAGAAATATAAAATGTCAGCATAGGATGCAACTTTTAAAATACACCTGTGAGTATAAGTTTTCCATGAGATTTTATGTTCATATTGTATATATTCTTCAGATTTTCAGCTGTTGGAAATGTGGTTTGTCATTAGATCCACTCCGCACTTGGTTACATTGGAAAACAGATTTCACCTAATAGTGTAACGTTTCCAGTTCAATTAGATAGAAGTGTGGGGATTGGATAGATATTCAGAATTTTAGTATGCAGTAGATCAGTGTGCTCATTGTTTAATGAATGGTGTGATTTGAAGAGTATATGATAGATCAGCTTATATTTTCAGTCTTTAGAATTTTTCAGTTTTCAGAATTGAAAGAGTATCTGGATTAGTGCTCGCATATGGCTGCATTTCACAATTATAGGTTGCAGTCTACACTAGCAGGCTATTCAAATGACAGGGTTGATCCAGGAGAGTTGGTTATGGAAGATGATGCTTGATGATCAAGTTTACAGTATGAATCCATGCCCAATGCTAAAGACAAATGATCTGCTTGTTCTTTTCATCCCATAGGGGGAAGCAGTCCCCATTGGAGTCGATGTTGTAACATATTTTGGCACACTAAATGATTTTATAAATGCATAGGCTACTAGTCTAAATGTGCCACAAACAAACATCAAATGTGTTTTCATGGCAAAGGAGTAAAATATTTTCACTTAGGTTTATATGTCAATTAGTTTATATTAATCCTATTTCTAAGTTTTAAATCCTTATATCACCCCTCCACTCACATTACTCTCCACCTTCATATCCCTAAGTATTAACACCCCTCTTAGTGATCCAAAATGGATTCAGTTTTGCCTCCAGATCAAAAGTCTTCAAATGCAAGTGAAAGTGGGCTCACGTTGAAGTTCTCGTTAATACGAATCCAACGGTGCAAACAGCGTGTAAATCCGAGTCCGGATGAAGAAATTCGAGCCAATAAAAGATTTAGGTCAAAAGTCAATGCCTACATCATCAAGACACGTGGCAACCCGGGAATGAGTCACAGGGTCTGGATGATGTCAGTACAGAAGGTGACGTGGCAATTTGTGATTGGTTCACACCACAGTTGTTGGATCGTCCTATCAAAGGATATCGATGCATATCACGTCGAGACATGCAAGCAGGACAACCTTGAAAACAGATGTGATGTGGTTATTCAAAAGAAGTTAAACTTCTTTGAGTTCCGGCAGGAAAGTGGTAAACGGTTTCTTGCACGCCTTAGAGGCTGGAAATGGTTTTTCAAAAATCTACATGATTCCACTCAGCAGTCGACATGTAGCACACCAAAACAACCCTTCTCACATGCTTTCAGAGATTTTCCATTAGCCCCATCGGGTATCCCGTCACTTCATTAAACTCCATTCACTTTCCTTCCATCCCTTGCATCTCCCTCCGATCCAACAGCCCATATTCCTCCTCGACCCTCCCTTGTCGTCTGAAGGTTATTAGTGGGGGGGGGGGGGGGGGGGGGGGTGTCCGAAATAGGTAGTTTTCTATACCGCCCACTTAAACAACCTTATCCGCTTTTTAGTGTTTTGGGACCTAAAATCCCGAAACTACTTACCGCCTCACTTTACCCCCGAATGTGGTATAGAAAATAGTTGTTTACCACTGCTCTCACGTTGTCGTCCATGTCCGCTCCCATGTCACTCCCTCTGTCTAATCAACCACTGCCACTTATCTCCTCATGCCTCATCCCACTCCCGCTTACCGTTCCATCCCACGCCTTCTTTCTGCATCCACATCATCTCCTCCCTCCACGTCATATACCTGTCTCAAGGTCAACAATTAAAATTGTTTCAAGATTTGAAGGCAACATCTTTGTATTCGAAGAACACCTAGCAATCAGTTGAGCATATTTTGGCATTGAAGATCAACAGAACACAACAAAGTAGCTCATAAGGTGACAGCGAGGCCAATTTAATAGCGGCACAGCTCCACAAGAGGATCCAATCATTAAAACGAATACAACAGAATAAGCACCAGCATTTCATTTGGTTATCTATAATTGATTTTAAAACAACTTTAGTAATTGTTATTTTAAGCTCTTCCGTTCTATTTCTAATAAATCTTGCATTTTGTTGCAAGATATTTTTTATGTAAACATTATAAATACTTCATCAATTGAAGTAATGGGTGTGGGCTTTTGATGCCAAGACTCTACACTTTGTAATAGCTTCTCTTATTTGATTTCTAATGAAAGCCTTATGGCTCTGGCTTGACAGAATTTTGTGTTTCTTGTATGTTTTTCTAGTATTTCCATATATGTTTTATGCACATGTTCACAATATTATATTAGACCTAGGTAAGAACAGATTGTGTTTCAATCTCTCTGAAATCTCCAGTAGATTTATAATTGTTTAAAGAGATTAGTATAGCAGACTGTCTATCTGATCTAGCTCCTCTTTGAAATTGGTTATTGTTTGTCCTTCTATTTTCTCCTGAATATGTTTTGTCGGGCTGTAGAAATATTCTACATGCATCCAAATCTTCCTAGTTGTTAAGTAATCAGTCTGGCTGCTCAATTATTAGGAATCTCTTTACATTATTCTACCAATCTCTTATACAAATCAAGTCGTTATGCTAGGCTGGAAGCTGACACGTTTAGAAGGGACCCTGTGAGAGAGGAATTTAATATGAATAGGGATTTTCATTGATCGCCAACCACCCCCAATTAAAACCATAAATCTGGCCATTGTGCTTTAAAGGATGTTGTTCAGTGACAAGTGAATAGCATTAAACAAAGCCTCGTAACAACTAAGGGAGCCCCCTCTTGTTCAAGGGCCATCTTGAGCCTAAAGGCTAGTTGAGTTGGTTTCCTGGCATAGTTTTTGCAGTGAAGGACTGCCTACGGGAAACAAGTATAACAAAAACTGATCCAGAGTGCGTACGGAATAAAGACCAAGGTAGAAGCTAAGGATTGATTAAAGGATAAGTAACAATATTTTATTTCAGTTTTATTATGCGTGTGATTTATGATTATGGTCTATGATGATTAAATGTGATCTATGATTCTGGTTTATGATGGTTACATGTGATCTATGATTTTTATCTATGATGGTTGTGTTTTGAGCTAATCGGATGTGATATGTTTATTCATGATGATTTGATCAAACAATTAGTTCGACTTGTTGTGGCAAGAAGCAAACAAGATTGCAAGTGTACCTTATTGACAAGCTATCAATGAGATATGATTTGAAGTTATTCCAATTTATTTTGAATTTAATGGAAATTATGTGCTTGGTACAGGAAAGCATGAAATGCCTGGTTGGGTGGTCGAAACTGAAAAAAATCATTAGCAACAACATCAAAAGGAAGTGGAAGCGCAGTAGTATGTTGGTAAAGCACTTCAGGAGCAGGGCCATTGTGGGACATTGGTACCCAATAGTATCCATTGATTTCTATCAGCATGCTATGAACAGTATGATGGCTTGAGACAGGGATATGCCTTGGTTTTTGTATCTTCTGATGTGAGGAAGCCTTGCCAAGGGATGGAATGCCTAGGATGGAGATTCCAGAGGAACTTGGAAGGTGTGTGATTGCATGGAAGGGGGTGACCAGATTTCCCAAGGGATTGTGTAGTAGAGAAGGGAAGGTCATGGATATATTTGTTTTGGTCATTAGCTTTGTCAAATGGAATCAGATTCACATTGGGAGTGTGCCCTCGAACAATGAGTCGGTAACTGTTCACTGAGAGGACAAGTGGCACTGGATTTTAGTACTGAACATTGGATGCAACTTTGACTATGGCAGTGGATTCTAGACTTCCTTGGAAGGAGGTGAATCTTGGTATTAATTTGAGGGTGGAGGTGTGAGCCCCAGCTAGATTCCCTTGTTCCAGATGCAGCCATTGTATCCTTTTATTTGTTGGATGAGAAAATTGTATATGTGTATATAATTGTAAATAATGTATCGAGCTGGATTTATAAAGCTCCATAGATAATATGGTTATTTGTTGGTCGAAGCAAATGCGTATGTGTGTATATGTGATTATTATTGTAAATATCGTAATGAGTTGTGTTATGAAGCTCCAGTAAGCAGTATGATTGTTATTTGGTAATGTTGTCATGATGTTTTTCTTTTGATCAGGTCTTTCATTATAAATACTGCAACAAGCTAAGCTATAGAGCTCCATGGGTAGTATGTTTTCTTTTCAGCGGTTTTGTTGAATTCTTGGTGTGGTTTAACACCGAGGATGATGTTCCGCCAAGGGGGAGGGTTCTGTAACAAACCTGTTTAAAAATTAATGTAAAAACATCTAAGACCATGGTCATGGGACATGTATTCCAAGCTAAATGTTGGGCAAAGATATCCTAGTGGGCATCATTGGATGTGTTTATGGCTAAAGGAAGTTGGCAAAGGCATTAAAAAGGAAAAAAGGCATTTTTGGCACAGTTATTTATGAAAATAAAGGAAAATAGGAGAAAAGGGAGGTGAAAGGTCACAAGTTGCATGTGAGGAGGATAATGAAGGAAAATAATGGAAATTGAAGAAAGTAGAGGCCTCATTGATAAAAATGCTTCTGAGAATCAGTTGGCAAGCTTGGTTAGTTCAATTTTAGAACTCTCTCATTATTCTCTCTCTCTCTCTCTCTTACTCTTAGACACTTAGAGTCTTCTTGGAGTGCTCTAGCTTTCGAGCAAGGAAGGGAAATCAAGCAAAGGAAAGGAAGGAAAGCAAGGATCAAGCAAGGAAGAGCACGATCAAGCAGCTTCAGCATGAATACTTGCATGTAACATATTGCATGTGTGATTTCCTAGATGGTTTTTACATGCATGGCTTTGCATGTTGGTGTATGGTTCTCTTGTTGTCAGTGGCATGGTTTTGTGAGTTATCACAATGGTTTTTAGCCTATATTTTTTGGATGTCATGGTGTGTTGGGATGTTGATCTTGGTTTTGAGCTTTGGAATTGCTGGATGGATTTTGGAACCCAGTGTGGAGGTGGTCTCAAGGTTCATTCCCAAAGGCCTAGGAATCCCTTAACTGGTTTTGGCGGGATGCACGGTAAATCCTGAGGGTAGAGTCTTGGTTTAGGGCCTAGTGATCCGATGTGGATTGCAGTAAATCCTGAGACATTGGTGTCTTGGTTTAGGGCTCAGTGATCCAGGATTAGATTACGGTATAGCTTGAGAGATAAGGTGATGGAAAATTCCTGAAGGATAGTGATGGATTCTAGATGGCATTCCAAGTTTGGTTTGGTTTTGTGATCGGAGCACCAGTTTTGATGTGATCATGGATTGGTGAGGGTGGATGTGGTTTAACCTATAGATTCTCTTGGTTGTTTTTGGATTGGTTTATGCATGAGATCCCACATTCATGCTTGGAATATGGCACGAGGATGATTGGCTGAAAGAAAGATTTGGTTAAGCCATGTCTACGGTCGGGTGGTACGTGGAAGTCTCAAACCGAGATGGATTTTCCTATGTTTAATAAAAGCTAAGTTCTATTGCTTTTGTACTTATTAATATGTGGATTTAATGGCTATTATCTCATTGTTATTTTCATGGTTTAATGTTGGTTATAAGCATGGCTATATGACTATTTATTGTCATGGTTATTTCATGTATTTACATGTAATTGTTAAAACGATGGATGTAAGACCTAATTGATGTCATAATAGTTAAAAGGAGAAGGTGGTGATCCTTCTTGTTATGTCTTGTAAAATTTTTCAGTCATTCATGCTCTGTCTTATATCTTAGACCTATAGATTGCATTGATGCTAAGTTTTTGACATAATGTCAGTCCCAGTTGGGGATGGTTAGGCCTAGCCCTAGAGTTATTTTTTGGTTTCTTAGTCTTGTAATCATGTGTTTAATGGATTATGAAAGTTACAAGAAGTTCCGGGAAGTGGTCGAAATGCTGGCCTTGAAAAGTGTCTTAAATATCGCAGAATTTGGCACAGTTTTGCTGGAAATAGTCCTTGGATGCAGGCATACAGGCTTTTGGGAGCTTCCAAATCTCTCTTGACATTGGCATGCCCATAGAATGGGAGCTTCCAGAGGTCTAATAGCTTAAAAAGTCAGTGGGACCCAAGAGCACGATACCTGTGTAGTTGGGATGGCTCCTGGGAGTGTTGTTGCTGATGTGGAAGGTATGTTTGATGGGTTTCCATCGATTCTGTTAGCGCTTGAAATTTCACCTCAAACTGAGAAAGGTAAACCTCAAGGCTACATCAAACCATTTAGCCTCGTAGCTAGCCCTACGGGGCAGGAGAAGGCTCTCTCCGGTCAATCTCGGCAGATCTTCAATGGGATGAGATGACCAACAAGGTAACACTGATATTAGGCTAGTAAAGTGATTTAAAAGGTTGATTTGGGGTTTTTTGGGTTTTTGGTGGCAATTTGAGGAATTGCAATTTTGGGTGCGGGGATTGGACACAGTTTCTGCAGGGGGGTCTTTGGGGCAAGGTAGGAACCTGTATTGATGTCTTTAGCTGAAGTGGATGATTAGGAAGAAAGATAAGAAGGCTAAAGAGAGCAAAAAATGGATTTGAATTCTCTTTAGACAACAGAAAACATAGAAATTAAACAAATTTAAAAGTAGAGCATGGCAAGCATGAATTCTAACTTTATCACTTCATTTGTTTAATATGCAGCAGTATAGAAAGGAAATGAATCACATAACAAATCTTACAATAACATGAAGAAACACACCATCAACACATGAGTCCACAAGAATCCCAAAGATGACTGCAAAACCCTGGTCTTCCTTAGCCAAAAATTGCAGAGATACAAGTGATAATACAATGATAGCTTATCCCTCAAGAGTCCAACCATGAAAATGAGCAAAAGAGTGCATAATATAGATGATCTAACCTCTTTCCCCACCTCTAGGGGTCGAGATCCCCTTTCTAGGAGCTGTTTCAACTACTTCTAAACTGAGCACTAGATAATAGGCAGTCAAAACAACTTTCCTCTATAAGCTAGGAAACCTATCCATACATTAAATATTTACCATTTACATTCAAGAAACTTCTAGAAGAGTTAAAGAAGAGTAAAAGTATCCAAAAAGTGCTACAAGTATAGTCAAGAGGACCACCATCGACCTCAGAAAGTCAAACTGGAGCTAAACTGCAATTTCTGGGCTGAACTGGTCAAAACTGGCAAAGTTCCCTCAACGGGTCGTGCACATCCTCCTCAACGGGTTGCACACTTTGGAGCCCTGTTTGGAGGCCTTCCTGGTGTCAGAATGAGGTGCAGGATAGCTCGTTGGAAAGGTCTCTGAGTCTAATTTCCAACCCAACTGGAATTTTTGGATTTGGAGATCATTTGCCCAGTAAAAGTCAATTATTCCAAGACTACTTCTGCAGCTCAAAAAAGGGGCAGAAAGTCAAAATTTGGCTGTATTTTGACCTTTTGGAGGCCCAAAACTCCATAAAAACTCAATTCCATCCATAGGCATGTGTAACTTTGCATGAAAAATCCAAAAATGTTGAGTTTTTGCAAAACGGAGCTACGATGACAAAGGGTCTCACCGGGGGTGAGACCCGTTGAGAAGCCAAAACCTGTAAATTTCCCAAAAATACCAAAATTACCCAAAATTCTCCAAAATTTTTGGGATTTGTGCTGTAGATGATGCTAGTGAGTGCCATGAGCCTTGAGGGATGCCTCAGCCAAGATACGGAGTGGATTTGGCCTTTTTCTCCGTTTTAGTGCCTCGGTCAACCTCCTTTGGAACATTTTCATTTTTGCCTTGCAAACATGCATCCTCGCCCAATAGTGATTCTTCATGTTCCTTAGCAGCTTTTTCTCTTGGTTGGCCTTAGCCAACAACCTCTCCAAGTGAGCATTCTCCTGAATGAGCAATGACTCCCGGTCAGCAGGCAATAGGTCACCGGGCCTCCTTCTTTTCAAGATTCGGTCTCCTCGAATCCTCCATAGCTCATCAAGGACTTTCTCATATCTCCCCAACATTTGGAATCCCCGTAGCCTGTGCAATCACCTCAGGTGTCAAAGTGAAATCCACCCCGGCAAGGTTGACATGTCCTTCATGCAAGTGCAATACAAATAACTCATAACAGGACATGTACTGAAAGCAAGAAACTGCCAAAGGACAAGCTTGTAGACCTGCCAAAGAAGTAGGCTCCTCTCTCCTGTGATGGCCACCTTTTCCACCTCTATGTGGCCTCCTCTGTACCTGAACCTCTGAAGATGATGAATGGTCATCACTCTGCTCATATGTTTCAGTGTCTGACATGTTTGAGGAGCCATTTAAAATTTCATCCACTTGCCCAATTCAACTTTTGCACACGAGAGCCATCAATCATGACAAACCACCAACTGAAGTGTAGAAGGCCTACCTCAAACAAATTTGATGATTTGGAGGAAGATTGAGCAATTCTGTGGTCACTTGGCAGCTCACTGGCAAGTTTTTGTGGAGAAATCCTCAACGGGTCGCGCACGTTGATTTTTTACACTGCAGGAGGGCTCTCAACGGGTCGCGCACCTCCCAACGGGTCGCGCTTTTTCAGGAGGCTTTGGAGGCCTTCCCGATGTCAGAATCGGGTGCAGGATGGCGCGTTGGAAAGGTATTTGAGTCTACTTTCCAAACCAAGTGGAATTTTTTAATTTGGAGTTGATTTGACCTGTAAAAAATCAAATCTCCCAAGACTGATCAAAAAGTGCCAAATGAGGCTGCCTGAAAGAAGAGTACTGTTGCAGTCAACTTTTGAATGCCTTCCTCAACCCCAAATTAAGCTCATGATAGCTCATTGGAAATATATTTGTGTCTAGTTATCATTTTACCCATCAAGAAAATCATTTGGCCAACCCAGCTAGGATAAAACTTGATTTTCCCAAGGTCACTTCAAAGGTGTCTTTGATTCTCCTGAGGAAACGGTATTCTTGACATTTCTCTCAAACAATGACACCTGTGCAAAAAGTGAAGGAGGTTTTTCTTCTTTGGCATGTTATGAAAAAAACCTCTCTCATTTTTCCAAAATTCATCTTTGATTGCTCTGGAACATCACTTGAGTGCGACTTGTCCCGATGTGTGAAGCAAGGAATTTTGTCGAAATGGAGCGAGATGAAGGGGATAAGGGGCTTCTAAATTCTTGGGGAAATTTTTGGGAGTGAGGAGGGATGTTAGGAAGCAGGGAAAGTGGAATCTCAGTGATTGAGTGAGGGGAAGGGGTCCAAAAGGGAAAAACACAGGCCCAACCTAGAAAATTGCCAGGTTGTAGCTAGAAACTAGGGTTTGTGGAAAAATGAGGAATTTGGCGGATCTAAGGGATGGGAAGTGTTTTATAAGGTACTTTAAGGATAGGGGAAGGTGTATGAACATCAGGATATGAGTTTTTCTGATTATTTAGCCGCCCAAGAGAAATTGCCTTCAAAACCCTAGGAGAGGGAAATGACCTTGCTTAGGCACAACTGAAGCATGAATAAGTTGTAAAAAGACTCATTAGACACTGACATGATAATGAAAACCCTATGAATGATGATAGGCTCAGATGAATGATGACATGGACTGACATTTGGGCAAAGCCTAGACCTAATGCCTAGTGACCAAATTTTGCTTGAAGACTCACTGAAATGACAAAATTTGACCTTGACACTCTGAGACCACTTTGTAAGAGCACATTTGATCACTGGAGGAAGGCTGGAAAGACTGACACTAACAGATTCCACTTTCTTAAGGATACCTAGGAGGTCAAATCATATCATAGTAGCCTCTCATCTCATGTTTACCCCAATTGGACAATTAATTGGGTTGATGTGGGAGGAGGGTGTTACAAGAGCGATTCTGTGGCGCTAGTTTTAGTAAAGAGGGACTTGGGGTCCATTGAAGTGTGAATAATGAACCATTCGTTCATTAATTTGGGCTCCTCTTCATTACCGACATGTAGCACTCTATCGTACCAATGGTGTTTGTGTTCGTGGTTGTGGTCGTGGTCGTGGTCATGGCATAGTTGTTGAGAAAGAATGGGGATGATGGGGACTAGAGTGGGATTGAAGATATCAAACCACTCCAAAATGTGTATGGTTCCTCTCCAAGCGGCCATGATTTCACTCCTACTGAGCCTTTGCTTGCCTCGATTTATGGCCACAACAACATAGCTGATCCATTTGGATTCTCAACTCCAGGCCTCCCTGGACAAGGACTTGATCATGAAGGCTTGAGGGAGCTCAAAGAGAGATGTGGCATAGAGGAAACAAGTGACTTGGTAGTCCCATTCATCATTGTCCCATGTGGAGAGTGAAACCTTGTGGAAGAAAATTTTCTTTCTATACCTGCTACTGCCACAAAACTTGGAGTGAGGATCATTGTTAAAGGCATCATAGGTGGCCTACGTGAGGTCTCTGTAAAGGTGTATGGATTCTCTCAGGTCGTTGTCCAACATCTCCAACAACCCTTGCTATTTATGGTTGGCCTGAACGACTCTCCATTTCACATTACTGTTCTTTTTCTCACCCATTCCCAACATTTTATTCTCAATATTCTTTCTTCTCACATGTGTGGTCTTGGCTGATTTATCAACACCATCTATAGACATAGATACATTCGAATTGAATTAGTTGTGAGTAGCATATTATTGAATTTTGGTTTTTTTTCTTCGCTGCTCTTAAATGAAACACAAGATTAGCCTGCACAACTAGTGTAGTAACAAGGGAACAAAACCTCGAGGTACATGTGCGAGAGAAGAGAATGTGTGTGCGGGAGGATGTGTTTTCTCCGAACCTCCGCACTTCAACCTCTACATCAAATGCGAACTCTTCACATGAAGTACTAATTTTTCTTCACATGATTTTTTTTTCAAATTAAATATTTGTTTAGATACATCAATCATAAATCTCCATCATAGTGGCATGATTTTAATATTATTGAATTCATTTCTAAACACTTTTTAATACATATCATATTATAATGTTTATATTCATCTTTGCTTGATATTTTGAATAACAGTTCACATTCATGAATTAAAATTTTTGAGTTTTAGTTACCTGATTAGTCAGAGATTTTGCATACACTCTAATTCATGAGAAAGATAGCCCAGACGAGGAGAGCGTGTTCCATTGGTATAAAATGTCTTGATGATTCAAATATGATTTGTTAGTGTGGATATCATTCTGAACAACGATTTGAAACATTGCAGAATATTTGTGGCAGACACCAATGGTACATGGAGATCGTATTTGAGAGTTTCATCATGTATGCCATGATTAGCGGTTCATGATCCTCGGTCAATGGAACTAGTAGTTTTATAACAACTCGAGTAAATTGGTAACGGTGGACAAAAAGGGGAGAATTACCAATAAAGATGCAATGGGAATGGGTCATCCTTTCCATCAACAGTTGAATGTGCGTTAATGGGCAAGATTTTATATATTTTAGTTAACAGTCTTAGATTTTTCATGTTTGGTTTTTTTCCGATTTTTTTCTTTGGTTTTCAGCTTGACTTACTTTTATAAGATTTAATGCTCATGGATTTTGAGTTCACCCTTCCCTCGTTTTCCATTGCCTTGTAATTTATAATATTTAGTTTTCTGCATTGAAGAATTCCACAATTGGAAATTGAAGGTTCTTGCTATGTTGTTCTTGAATTTCTTGAATTTGGTTAAAGCTAAGATGTCATTGACTATAAATTGATAGGGTTCAAAAATTATGTCTTCATTTTCAAAGTTGTCCCTGTCCAAGAACAATATTCCTTCATTTTGACATCGTTTCGTGAATTCTCTGATCCAGTTTGGGCTCTTGTGTATCGTTGTATGTTAGATTTTATTTCATTTTCAAATCTTAGACATGATAGAATAGAAATTCTTCACCAGGGGCATCATGATGGTCGGCTAATATTTTGGCGATACGACGGTCGAGCCCAATTGTAACGTCCTCGGGTGTGCGACACGTTTGGGCACCGGGCAGACCGGGCGTGTGCGCGAGTGTGCGACAAGTTGGAGCGCACGGGCGGTTGTGTGACGGGCGTGCGGGTGTGCGACGAGCTGGAGCGCACGGGTGGTTGTGCGACGGGCGTGCGCGGGTGAATGACGAGTTGGAACACACGACGGAGGTGCAACGGTAGGGTGACCCGGTTATGCGACATAACTTGCGACGAAACCTGCGATACAATGAAATGCGATGGGAGTTTATACCCGATGGAGCGTGGAGTGAGACACTTGAAGGCCGACCCATGATGGAGGGCGAGCCGACTTGTAGTGTGGGCGTTCAAGCGATGGTTAGGGGGTGTGAACGAAGGTTGGGTGGTCGGCTGGGCAAGCCCCACCCACACGTTACAAAGGGTATATATGAAATGCGTTTGGGAAGCATTTGGAGAGCACAAGTTCGATCAACATCTTCGCACAAAAGGAGTGCACAATCTAGTGCGCAGATTAGACAAGAGGAAGAGCGCATAGCTCATGCGCTAAGTCTTGGTTAGCCGCACGGAGGTAGCTCGCACTTGGAGTTGGGTGAAGGCGTTGGGCAAGGTGTGCCCATTGGTCAGTTAAGGCGTGCACGATGATCGTGTAGCGCCCGTTTGTGCCAAGTCTTGGCGTGGGTTTCTTGGTGGCTCAGGTGAGCGCCCACCCATTGTGCAAGTGTGCACGAAGGTGAACGAAGGTTTACCTTGTTTGTAAAATTGGCTAAGTATGAAACTTGGACTTCCAAGTGTACTTGTGAAAGCTTGTAATATTGAAGATTGATTAATACATATATTTCGGGCAGACTCATTGTTCAGGGAGTTGCCCCTCCCTTTATACTGTGCAATTGTGTTCTCGTTTATAATTGTTGTTGATAATGAATGTGTGTGGGTGTTCATTGGTATAAAGGATAAACATAATAATACTTGGTTGCAAAACACAAACTAAGTAGGAGAAAGTGAATAAGGCGTAGTCCACGAACATAAGTATTGGTGAAAAGAAAACGGTTGGTAGTGCCGCACCTCGCTATAAGCGGTTGAAAGACTACTGCAGGTGTAGGGGCGTGACAGCTGGTATCAGAGCTGGCTGATGACCGGGTTGACAATGAAGTGCTAATCCCACTGCACTATCGTGATAGGTGGTATCAGAGCAGGGTTGCTCGTGACGAAGTGCAGATATCAAAGTTGATTCAGGGTTGAAGAAGCTTGACAGTTGGTGACAGGTACTTGCAAGTGAAATAAGTTGTTTCACATACAAGTGGAACAAGGGCTGGTTCAGGTTGTATGCATTTGGGTGAAGCTGTTGGATGATCGAAACTAGATTGCAAAGAAGAAGGAAGTTTTAGCAATGGCAGCTGAATCTTGGGCTGGGTCTAGTCATGGTGTGCAGGATGCTACTATCACACTTATGAAAAAGGTGTTGTTGAGGATGGAGGTTATGGAGACTTCCTGGGATAAGAAGATGGACTTGTTCGCTAAGGAGCAAGAGGCTAATTCGAAGATGAAGGAAGAGCTCGATGAACTCCAGACACAACACGAGTACACTGACCTTTTGTGTACACAACTGGAAGTAAGGGTCAAGGAGGTTGAAGAAGCAAGGGACCAGGGTCTTGCAGAGATCATGGACTTGAAGAAATCTCTTGATGAAGCCAGAGATGAGATCGCGGTGTTGAAGAAGCCGTGAGGCATAACTCAGGTGGAGGAGTGCCTCATGTGAAATTCAAGGAACCAGAATCTTACGATGGTACAAGGAGTGCAAAGACTCTTGGCAACTTTCTATGGGTCATGGAGCAATACTTGGAACGATTGGGTCTATCTGATGATGAGACGAAGGTCAAGGTAGCTGCTTAGTTCTTAACAAAGGATGCTAAGATGTGGTGGCGAAGGAGGATGGATCAGATTGCCAATGGCAGTGCTGGTGACATTACTTCGTGGGATGAAATGAAGAAAGCTTTGCAGACCCATTTCAGTCCTCAGGATGAAACGTGGGAAGCAAGGATGAAGATTAAGTTCATAAAGCAGATAGGAAATGAAGAAAGCTTTGCAAACCCATTTCAGTCCTCAGGATGAAACGTGGGAAGCAAGGATGAAGATTAAGTTCATAAAGTAGACAGGAAACCTACAAGCATATCAGCGGGAGTTTGCAAGTGTGGTTCTGGAACTTCCTAACATGGCGGAGAGGGACAAGGTGTTCAAATTCATTATTGGGTTGAAGCCTTGGGCACCCAATGAAGTGAAGAGGTAGAGGATTAGAACGCTTGAGGAAGCTTTTGCTGCTGTTGACAGGTTGGTGGAGCATTATGATGAGACTTCTGATGATAGGAAGAAGAAGTCTGATAAGCCAAAAGAGAAGAAGAAGGATGATGCTTCGAAACCGGATGATAGTTCGAAGACGAAGAAAGCCTTGAAGTGTTGGATATGTGCTGGACCACATACGGTGAAGAATTGTCCTTCTAGACCAAAAGTGGCTGCAATTGCACAATCTAATGCAAAGAATGAAGGAGCTTCTGTGGGGATGATGCAGATACTTGGTGCTTCTGCTACTACAGAGGTGGTATCTTGGAGGGATCTTGAGAGGAACAAGTTGGAGTATGTTCGGATGAAGGTTGGAGGTGCTTATATACTCACTATGGTGGATAGTGGGGCATCTCACAACTTCATGGGTGAAGATACTGCGAGAAGAATTGGGCTGAAATTTGTACCGGCAAGGGCATAGATGAAGACAGTCAATTCTCCTCCTATTGAAGTTCTTGGTATAGCTGAAATGGTGGACACAACACTTGGTGAATGGACGGGGAAGGTCGACTTCACTATAGTGCGGATTGATGACTATGAGGTTGTGCTAGGGATGGAATTCATGAAACAATTTGATGCTATGATTGTTCCACATTTGAGGAAGCTCTACATTTATGATGGAAGGGAAGATGTACCCATTGGTGTGCCAACCATTGGAGTGACAAGGCCTGATTGTAAGTTGGGAGTGATGCAAATGGAGGATGAGAAGCGAATGGGAGACATGAGTAAGCGGTTGTCTACTGTTGAGGCAAAGCTTACCGAGCAGTCATTGGTCATCAGGACACTTTCAGATAGCATCTTGGATTTGTCAAGAAGGCTAGAAGTAGTTGAGGATGATGATGATGATGATGAGGCATATGTGAGGCCGAATGTCCGGGAGGAGGATTGGGTCACTTATCTACAGAGGATGGAGATTAAGGATCCTGACAGATGGATCGAGTTGATTAGTAAGGGAGAGCCTTCAGGCTCTACTCCCTCCACATATTCTTAGGTGGACAAGAAGATGGGGCTCATTGTTAGCTGCTCATGGCAGTGAGTCCTTAAAGCAGGTTGAGCAGGTATGACAGATGGTGCAGGGATGGCTTGGCATCAAGCATCATGACATGTTGCAGATGAGATGAGGACTACTTCATGGACCTGAGCATGGTTTACACTTGTATGGAGATAGATTCTTGATGAGTCGAGGATGTGACAAAATGTTTTGAGAAATGACTGATGGTGATATGAGAATGTGCATTCTTGTGGTTTGGGCGTATGGTTGGATTAGCTACCCAACTAGTTCGAGTCATGAGGGGATCCAGTGTACAGATTGATGTTGTTATTGGGATGAGATGTTGGCACATGGTAGAGATGTGTTAGCACTTGTTGGAGTATCATGGCAGAGGTTCACATGGTGACACATGATGGGGTCGACACGAGATGTTGCAGTGGGCATGTAGCTTGAGATGGAGGGACCAGCCTTCCACAATGGAGAGCAACATGTGGAGTTTGTGATAGAGTGGTCGATGATGATGGATTGAGATGATATCTGATGTATGACATACCGATGAGGTGTATACCTTGGTATGGGGGAGCTTGGTGACAGATGGTATCTGAGGCGAGACATGATGGAGATGGAGTTCTACATATGTTGCAGGGATGTTTGCAGTATGTGGAGGAGTTGACATCATGGATATTGTTGATCTTGGTGGATGGCTACCAGGATGATACGTTGTCGAGGACGACAACGATTTCAAGTGGAGGAGGATGTAATGTCCTCGAGTGTGTGACGCGTTTGGGCGTCGGGCAGACGGGGCGCGCGCGCAGGTGTGCGATGAGTTGGAGCGCACGGGCGGTTGTGCGACGGGTGCGCGGGTGTGCGACGAGCTGGAGCGCACGGGCGGTTGTGCGACGGGCGCGCGCGGGTGAACGACGAGTTGGAGCGCACGACGGAGGTGCGACGCTAGGGCGACCCGATTATGCAACATAACCTGCGACGAAACCTGCGATACAATGAAATGCGATGGGAGTTTATACCCGATGGAGCGTGGAGCGAGACACTTGAAGGTCGACCCATGATGGAGGGCGAGCCGACTTGTAGTGTGGGCGTTCAAGCAATGGTTAAGGGGTGTGAACGAAGGTTGGGCGGTCGGCTGGGCAAGCCCCGCCCACACGTTACAAAGGGTATATATGAAATGCATTTGGGAAGCATTTGGAGAGCACAAGTTCGATCAACATCTTCACACAAAAGGAGTGCGCAGTTTAGTGCGCAGATTAGACAAGAGGAAGAGCGCATAGCTCATGTGCTAAGTCTTGGTTAGCCGCACGGAGGTAGCTCGCACTTGGAGTTGGGTGAAGGCGTTGGGCAAGGTGTGCCCGTTGGTCGGTTAAGGCATGCACGACGGTCGTGTAGCGCCCGTTTGTGCCAAGTCTTGGCGTGGGTGTCTTGGTGGCTCGGGTGAGTGCCCGCCCATCGTGCAAGTGTGCACGAAGGTGAACGAAGGTTTACCTTGATTGTAAAATTGGCTAAGTATGAAACTTGGACTTCCAAGTATACTTGTGAGATCTTGTAATATTGAAGATTGATTAATACATATATTTCGAGCAAACTCATTGTTCAGGGAGTTGCCCCTCCCTTTATACTGTGCAATTGTGTTCTCGTTTATAATTGTTGTTGATAATGAATGTGTATGGGTGTTCATTGGTATAAAGGATAAACATAATAATACTTGGTTGTGAAACACAAACTAAGTAGGAGAAAGTGAATTAGGCGTAGTCCACGAACATAAGTATTGGTGAAAAGAAAGTGTTCGGTGGTGTTGCACCTCGCTAAGAGCGGTTGAAAGACTACCGCCGGCTTGGGGGCGTGACACTAATGGTGGAATACGTGAATGAGATTAATCATTGTGTGGAGCTTCCTCCGCACAATGAAAGCTCTACACAAGGAAGCTCCATTGTAAATTACCTGCAATAGATTCCTCCACACAATGAAAATTCCCCGTTGCCCCGCTTCTCAGCCCGCCCCTAAGTAAAGGACCCGCAACCGGCTCAATGTTGGCACCATTGGGCAGAGAAACAACATAACATTGTCATTAAAGCTTGCTCAACCAATTGAAAATTAGAAATATGATTTCTAGAAAAGTAGAAAACTGTTTTTGAATTTATGGAAAAATAGAAATATTCAACATTTTCCCAAAAAATTAGTTAAAATTGCAAAAAAATAGTCAAATAATTAGAGTCAATGCACTTTGACCATGAGTTGAATACTATTGTCGCTACAAGCATAGACCAATAACCATAAAAATGGGAAAAAATACTTTTTTCCCTTTAAAGTTATAAACATTTTAACTATACTTTATAAACCAATCAAATAAGAACATACAATTTTTACAAATAAATTAATAATTTAATAATTTAGATATTTTTTACAGTGGTTTAGAGAGAAATCACATTTAAATATGATTTTGAAAAATAAGGTAACAATAATGTTGGAAAATATTTAATAATTAATTATTAATGTATATATTCAAATGCTATTTGTTTTAATAGATTTATATAATATAATATTAATTACTATATTTTTTTTTTGTAAGCTAGTGCGGTACTCAATTTCCATTACTATAAAAACATTGGACAAATACATAATATGGACAGGTCATTGCCCGCCCTTAAGGGAAACCAGGCTAACCATCTGAAATGTTTGAGAGCCATCCAAAAACAAAAGATAACCAGTCTTTCTATCCATGCGATATAAGCAGCTAAGCTTACTACTAAGTCAGAGTCCTTGTCTTTCAGCATATATATAAACAAAACAGGAAAGAACCAACCAGATTAAAAAACTGCTGCACTACTGCAAACATGGCTGTTAATACTGGGTCTACTGCAACGGAACCTCTTGCTCCTTCGTCGGCAACCTCTCCTTCTCCAGCTTAACCCCCAAACCGCCCGTCTGTAACAGCGCCACAATGTCATCCATTTTCTTTTCTTGCATCATAAGAATAATCTGAATATTTTTCAACTCTTTCTTCATGGTGGGAATGCCCTGAATCAACTCCGCCATCTCAAGAGCCACCTGTTCCATGGCTTTAGCTAGTAACCTCTTCATCCCCCAGTACACGTGCAACGACTGTTTGTAAAGTGACCGTCTGCCACGGGTATGCCCAGGATCAGGTAAGTATTGTTCCCAATCGCCCATCTCAGGCTCTGAATAACCCTGCAAAGCTTCATCTTCCATTTGTTCAATCATCGTGCGGATATCCGGATGAGTATCTGTGACATACGCAGCTTCTGCCTCCTGCAGTCGATGCCTGATATCCTTCTTGCCCCGTTTATATCGTCGGCCCTCAGTGGCAGCCCCCTCGCCAAGATCATCCAACTGAGTTACGCTTCTACGTCCCCCACCACCACGACCTGCTGGGCGACCTCTCCCTCGCTGTGACCCTCTTCCTCGCATTACCCCACGACACCCTCGTTCAACATCACTCCACTCTTGACTGTCATCCTCACTATTCTCCACAGTACACATCGGTGGCCTCCGAATACCCACTTTCCCTTTCCCTCCGCCGCGAGGAGCAGCCTCTGCAGAAACCCTCGGATTCTCCAATTCCTCATCCGAATCCCCCTGATTATCAATAAACGCCTTCTTCATGGTATCCCCCATAGGGCTTTTGCCCTTCTCCATGAAGTTGGCCGTTTGACTACGCGTAAGCCTACCTTCGCGCCCCTGATACTCCATCACCTTAAAGACGTCGGGCTGATAGAATTGAACTATGAAATGGCTATCAGTTATACAATGCAGAGGAAAGTTAAAGAGACTGCATGCAATGGTAGAGGGCCCGAGATCCTGCCACCTTGCTAAACAAGCCCACCACGATCGATCTAAATCATTAATTGCTCTGCCTAAAACACCACCATCAAACAAGGATAATGGGGATACTTCACCGTCATAATATGCACGTCGTCTTGGTACCCTAACCCAATGGCCACTTGGGAATCGCAATCTCCCTCTTGGTGGCATGCTCTCCTTAGTACTGTCATTAACCATATTAAATCGAAAGGCTGGATAATATGATCTTGTCTTGAATGCTCTGTCCTTCCGTCTACAAATTAACCTGCCCGTATGTGTGATGGCACCTGTGGGAGGTCGTTGTAACATCATATTCGATGGAGAGTGAAATCATTGCGTTGAGCGCCTCTGCCAGGCAACCGCATCAGCATGATCTTGATGCAGGATGTTATGTAAGTCATGCCAGCTGGGGTCATTTTGTACCGATGCCCAGCTGCAATCCATTCGTCTATTTGGCCCTCCACCCCCCCAATTAGCCAATAGGTCGGCTGCGCGGTTGCCATCCCGTAGCACATGAGTAATCAAAAGATATTCAACCCGACGTAGGAGGAGTTCAATATCCTGCAAAATCGTAGCTGTCCGCCAACTCTTTGACACAGAGGCCCAGCTCTTACCATTTCGTAACTTCTTTAACATATCAACAGTAATAAGTGAATCGCCCTCTATCTCTAAACCCATGTAACCCTGTCGAACTGCTATTCGGAGACCATGAAAAACCGCCCAGAGTTCCGCTTCATTGTTTGTCATCTCTCTGCCATCTTCAGCAAAAAGCCATCTTGTATGACCATTATGATCCCTGAACAGACCCCCAAAGCCTGCTTGCCCCGGGTTACCCTTAGACACGCCATCGAAATTAAGCTTCAATCTTCTTTCACCAGGCATTCGGTAATGATTGGGACTTAGTACTTCTCGCTTCAATTGGCGGTCAGGCCTGGGATAAAGCATTTGGAAATCCAAATTGAGTTGGAGTATAATCCGCTGTTCCTCCGGATTTATTAATTATTATATTAATAAATTGATAATTAATTATTTAAATAAAGCAATATGTAAAATATTTTATGAATAAATGAAATTAAATATCATTTTAATGATATAGTTATAATTTAATATAATTCGTAAAAATAAAACGTAAATGCAATGAGTAGCACATTTATTGCATTGAATGTAATCATAATTTGATATTTCCCCAAAAAAAACATAGGACAAAAATGCAATGTACTACACATTCGTTGATAATTGTATCTATCAAAGATTGTCATTAATTTAAAAGTTTTTAAAATATAATATAGTATATTGAAAGAATAAGGGTTGCACTCTTTCCTATGATATTTAGTTAAAGTTCTTAATCTTTTAATTTTGATTTTTTATTATTATTATAATTTTTGAGAAGTACATAGGTATTCTATTTAATATAAATTGTCCCAACAATGCGCTTATAATACTAATTGTTAGAGGGAATCTTAAACAAATACTAATGGTTAGAGGGAATCTTAAACAAATGTCTTTAAAAATGGTGTGGGCGTTTAGTATATACAAATTACAGAGATGACTTTGCAACAAGTTATTGTTTATATAGGAGATAGAGAGACACAGAGTTTGACATTTATAATTATATCAAGAGTGAAATCATTGGATGGCTTGCGGATTTCACAACATTTTTTTTCAACATTTTGTTAAAATGCAAAATAGTGGATATGTCACAATTATGAAGAAAGAGGAGGAATGGTTAAAGACAATATCATTGTAACAAAGTATTTTTGTTTAATTACAATATTCCAAAAAACATATTATTGTAGCGATTGTGAGAAAGTACATTGCTTGGAAAGAACCTTTGTTGAGAAGTAGAACAACTAGGTGCATTGTCATTTGAATGTCAGGGTTCATAGTAAAAAACATATGCACTCACAACACATAACAATGTGCTTTGACAGAGAAAAGAAAGTGGAAGATATAGTAACAAGTGTTCAACAAAATATCGTTATATACAGGTAGATTTAGACATGAATAAAGTCAACAAATGAGTAGGAAATACTTGCACTAACAAAATAAATTGAAGACAAGAAATATGTGTGATAGCTAAATAGGCATTCAACTCATGATTTTGTTTTACAAAATCTTTCACTACAACAATTGATTGGGAAATAAAAAATGTTGTTCCAAAAAAATATTTGCATGTGGTGACAGAAAAAAGTTACTTGAAAAGAAGTTATGATTAAAACATGAACGATTAAGTGTATTGTAGTTTGAATAACAAGGTTCACTATGAAATACATATGCAATCAGAAAGTAGATGACAAATTTCTTTGACAAAAAGAAGTAGCCAAAAATATATGTTGAGAAGTGTTTAACAAAATATCCTTTTATGTAGGCACATATATACATTGATAAAGTTAAAAATTGAGTACAAGATATGTCCGTTAAGAGATAAAAGTCATGACAAATAATCAATGTGGTGGCTCAGTCAGCATTGAAGTCAGAGTTTTGTTCTACATAAAGTTTTAACTTGAAAATTTTCATGTCTAAATACAAACCTTGTTCCAAAAATATATTTGCATGTACTACCAAAAATAAACTACATGAAAAGAATTTACATTCAAAATGAGAGTGATTATCTGCACTGTAGTTTGAGTAAGACGCTTCACTATGAAATAGATATGGAATCAAAGAACATATAAAAATTTCCTTTGACAGCATATGTTGACAATTGTTTAAGAGAATATCCTAATATCCAATGAGGCACATATATGGATAAAGTTATGATCTAGATAGAAAATATATGCATTAATAAATTAGAGTGATGACAAGAAATCCATGTCATAGGTCGAAATGCATTCAACTCTGAGTTTTGTGTTGCAGAAAGCTTTATGTTAAAAAAAATATTGGAAATACAAGTCTTGTTGCATAAATATGTTTGCATGTAATGGTAGTAGTAAGAAACTTGAAAAGAAACTATATTGAAAACATGAGAAACTGAGTGCAGTATAGTCACAATATTGTGGTTCAGTGGAAAAGAGATATGCAAGTATAGAGCAAAAACCAAACATGTTTAATTTGACAGAGGAAAACAAATAGTGTGCCATATCCTAAATAGTGTTTAAGAGAATGTGGAAATATTCAGCCATAGATAGACATGAATAAAGTTAAGAATTGAGCACCATCTAAATTCATTCAAAAAATGAAAGAGATGACAGTGAATCAATCTCACAGGACAATACACATTCAACTGGGAGTTTCGTTTTTGGAAAAAACTTCGACTTTCAAAATTGCTTGGGAAATACAAGTGATGTTTATATATATATATATATATACCCTGAAATATAGATCTTGAAAATAAACTATGTTGAAAACGATAGTAATTTAGTGTGCTATAGTTTCAATACAAGGCTTGATATTCAAATAGATATGCAATCACAGGAAAACATAGAAAATTTCTTTCAGCAAGAAAACAAGGTGTACCATATCCGAAAAATACAAGTGATGTTCGAAAAATATATATACATGTAAACCCTGAAATATAGAGCTTCAAAATAAACTATGTTGAAAATGATAGCAGTTTAGTGCGCTATAGTTTCAATACCAGGCTTGACTTTCAAATAGATATGCAATCACATGCAAAAATAGCAAATTGCTTTCAGCAAGAAAACAAGGTGTACCATATCCAAAAAACTATCGAGCACAATATGCCAATATTGAGCCAGAGATAAACATGAGTAAAATTAAGAATTGAAGAGAAAGTATATCCATCAAGAAATGAAAGTGATCAGAGGAACAACATGCATTCAAGTCCAAGTTTTTGTCTTCAAAAATATTTGAGTTCAAAAAATACTTTGGAAAATAAAAGTCTTGCACATTGTCAGCATGCGAACCCTTACTCCAACGTAAGAGGTCATATAAATAGCATTGAATAAAAGGAAAGTTTGTTCAATAGTCTGGAATCAGAAAATCTGTAAGGTTTGTCTGCAAAAAATAAGAATTTCTGCTTTGAAATTGTGATCCTTCCAAAAAGGATTTTGTGCAGGGGAATTTGGCAGGTCGTTCAAGCTTCGAGATCCTCATTTGACTCTTCCTTGTCCATTTTGAGCAAATGTGGCGTGTTTTCCTTGATGTAGTTAGCCCAATCTAAGTACAATTGAGAAATTGTTGAGAAGTGGATATGATGAAAATGAGTGATATTCACTTCGCACATAGATATGAAATTTTGTACAACTCTTTTCCTTTTTTTGTACTTGATTCTAAACTTAGAAATCAGTTTGATTTGCTCGAAGGGAAACAACATAAATCTCTAAAAGTTTTCTTGATTCTAGGTTTTGAGGTTGTCTATGACTCTTTGGTTATATGTGGTGGTGTCTTTCAGATTATGTTGCATTGAGTCGGGTTTTGCATCTATCAATGGCTTGGATCCTAACAAATCAAATTCCTCTATAAAAGTTATCCCCAACTCCCATACTGATAGATAATGTTCAATGGCCCTTTTGATGCATTCTTTGATTTCTTTTTCCTCAAATTGTCATTGACTCAAAGAAGCAATCATTAGTATTTTATCCATTTTGGAGACTTTTGAGATGTTGTCAGGTTGGAGTTGTGTTTCCCATTCGAGATTTGATGTTAATTTTTCTTTGATGTACTTGTCTTCTTCCACCAAAGATTCTATTCTCTCTTGAAGATCTTTTTTTTTTTTTTGAAAAAATCTGGAAATTTTATCCATTGAAAAACTTAGCCTTCTCTTTCCTCAATATTTGGCTTGCTTGTATTGCT
This sequence comes from Pinus tabuliformis, assembly GCA_031772625.1. Taxonomy (NCBI): domain Eukaryota; kingdom Viridiplantae; phylum Streptophyta; class Pinopsida; order Pinales; family Pinaceae; genus Pinus; species Pinus tabuliformis. The sequence continues at coordinate 603,355,314 of CM062820.1, forward strand.
TGGACCTTAAAAATATGGAGACTATTTTCTGCTTCATGACTTTGAATTGATTGAAACTTAAGAGTTTCAATTTTTACCTCCATTGTTGTTGTCATGGCTAGAATGTTGTTGTCATATTCTTCTTTCAATATTCTAATTTGTTGTTCATATGCCTCTTGGATTTGGTGGATCTTCGTGGAGTGTTTAAGTTTCAAATTGTTCAACTGATTTTGGTATTAATTTTTCAAGTTTTGTCTTTCAATGACAAACCCAACTACAAATGTTGTAGAATCGTTTTGCCAACTTTCTTCACTGAAAGCTTTTCTTTTCTCTATTTCACTTTCCAAAAGTTTTGTCTTCTGCAGACTATTCTTGTAGGCTATGGAAAGTTCGCCAACATGGTGTTGGTTGTAATTGACAAAGGCTTCTAGAGCCTAGGAGGATTCTTCAGCTTTTTCCTCAACATTTCCTATTTCCTGCCAACTGAATTTTGAAATGGTTTCAAAACTTTCAAGCTTTCTTTTCTTCGTTCTTCTGACAATTGACTTGGTTTGAGAATTAAAGTAGTACTCAATCAAGGATGGAACAACAATTTCTACTTCAATGACAGGTTTAAATAAAAAAAACTCCAGATGGGTTTTTGTAGATAGTGGAGTCATCGATGTGTCATTAGAAGTTTGTGGAATAGATATATGGATACTTTGTTCTTACTGCGTAGAAAACTCTTTTTCTCTGCCAGAGAAAGAGGTCAATGTTGACAGAGTGGTCCTAGTAATTTTCTCTTCTTTGTTTGTATCAACATGTATATTAATTTTCTTCGACTTTGTATGTACCTTGGTGGTGTCATCTGGGATGTGAATAATAGTGATAGTGTCGCCAGAGGAGCTTTGTTTTTCTATTGCATGTTCTTCTTATAGTATTTGTTATTTCTGGCCTTTGACTTATGTGTTCCACTGACCCTGTTGGTCTATCTCAGTATTAGACTCTTTTGTTTAAGAGTGACTTATTTTGTTTTGCTTGTCTCTGGAGATGTAAAACATACATCAGGAACATTTTCAAGTTGGGATTCTTCTATTTTTGGAGAGGAGGAAACATGGTTTGAAATAATATCATTGAAATTGTATTTCAGACTCTCAACAGAGTTGATCTCTTCAATTGCAGTATTTGTATGAAGGCTCTTCTGGTTAAGGAAGTCCTCATAAAGAGAGTGTCTAAACTCATGGAGCCTACTTCTATCCTCCCTAGTCAACAACTTTCCTCTTTTAAAATCTTGGCGAAAATGATCAATATTAATGAAAATTTCATCAAAAGGAGGTTACTGGTGTGTGTAGGTTTTGATGTAGCTAATAACCTTATAATGGTCATTGATGATTCCCCGAGGGTCATATTCATGAAAAGGAAATGATTAAAACCAAACAAGGTTGAGTTCTTCAGCCTCTTTAAATGTATGTCCTCGGTCCTTGAGGCAATGTTTTCCAAACTTAATTGGGAAGTTCGGCTATATTTTCTTCTGAAGTTTATTCAATTTATGAGCTTGACCATTGAAGGCAGTCTGATTGGCTACCTCTCTTAAATTGATCCTCTATGGTATATATCTAGGAAGAAGGTGAAGACCAACTTCACTTCCGTAGACTCTGATATATGAGAATAATTCTTCGATGAACCAGTTTCATATTTCTTCTAAGGCCTTCACTAACCCTATGAGGTGTTTCTCCAAACAAAATATGATGGAAAAGGGCCATTATATAATTATAAATGTCATAAAAATAGAATTTGAAGTTACTTTCCCACAAAAGAGGGGCATAATTATGAATAGGAAGTTGTTGATCAATTGGGTAATTCTGTTTCATGAGAGGAAATAGGATAAAAGCAATGATAATATCGATAATATAGACTGACATGAAAAACATCTGATCATATCTTGGGGGAGGAAAAATGAAAAAAATAATGGCATCTGTTAAATTCTGAGAAAGAATTTCGTCCCAATTGAAATGCTTTGAATGATTGATTAGGTTGTGTATTAAAGCCATCCATTGCAGTTTGCAATGCGCAGAGTATTTCTCTCCATATAGACGAGACAACATTTTGATGAGGAACCTAACAGGTCTTTTGAAAATGGAACCTGGATATTATTTTGATCTCTTAAGTTTGTAGCCTTCTCTATCCTCTAGTAATCAATGTTTGACAACTTTGTCATAATTCCCTTCACACTTCGTGAATACTGTGTTGTTGAAGTTATCAAGAAACTAGGTGTTTAAGAAAGCTTCAGGAGGACTAAACTTGTAAATTGATGAAATTACTTGTGTATTCGAAGAGGCTATAACATTTTTGTTGTAGTCTAATACAATGTGAGTAGGAAAATCCAGTTGTCGCATGGTCCATGCAACCATGTCATAATAAGGAAAAAAATCGCTCTAGCAACAACTTTGTGGAGTTTTGTACCTCTATTTTCAAACTGAGTGTTTTTGTCCTCAATTGAAGTTTCAAAATTTAACCAACTTATATTTTAAAATAAATTATAAATTTCTTCCCACTTCATCATACCTGCCATCTGGGTTTTGAAGGTGGTGTCGAAGATGAGAGTCGTGTTGACATTGTAGAGTTATGGTTTAGGATTTTGTAGTCCCTTTAGGTATTCCTTAAAGTGTCATATAGCCTGCTTTGACATCGTGGATTTACATTTCTTTCCCATGCTGTGCCCTGAAAATGAATTAAAAATTCACCTTTTGATGAGAGATATCTAATTTACTAGTGCAATTATGTATGAAAGTGCATGTTTACTAGAAATAAGAAGCCTTGTTGTAACACCCTCCTACCACATCTACCCAAGTAACCATGCCAACCGGTAAAAATGCGACAAGATGATATTGTGATTGGATTCAGCTTCTTGTGTGACCTTAAGGAAGTGGAATTGACGGAACATATCAACCAATCTATCCAAATAAGCAACAAAACCCTCAGGAGACATGTTAGCCACTAAGGAATCTTGTCCTTGGGTCCCACTGATTTTCTAGACATCTCATGCCTCAGTCGTTCTCATGCTATAGGAAAGAGAGCATCCAGAACCCCAAAGTCGCTCTCACAGGATTTCCTGCCAGCGACCATAGACTAAATTTGTCAGTGCTATTCCAACGACCCTGAGATTTGAGCCACTTTTTCAGGCCCAAAGTCCAAGTCACTACCCATAATGGAATGAGAGCTTGAGATCAGTCAAAGAATAGGGAAAAAGTGATGCAAAAGCAATAATTTAAACAAGACCTTAATCAGACCCCTACTATCCATGCCAAGAATTTCGTCAAACGTATCATCAACATGTAACCTATAGGTGTAAAAAAAAAAATTAAGAGTAGGGATCCCATACTTAATAATGATGGTAAGAAGTAGGAATTGAAGAAAGAGGCTGAGAGAAATAACACTGAAGCAAAAAATGCAAAAATATAGAGACAAGAGAGCCAGTCTAGTGATACCCTTAGAGTCAATATCCTACATAAGACACACACATAGAGACTGATGGTCAAGTCTTCAGAGTTGGTGAATTCACCTGCAATGCCTTGGCAACACAATGATAATGTTTTGAAGTGATGAAACATTATTTCATGTATAAATTGTAGTCCAACCAATATTAAGTTCGAAACTCATATTGTAATACTTTAACACTTCATATAATATAATTTATGTGGAAAGCCCCAAGGGTTAGCTCAGTTGGTCAAAATCAATGCCTCGCCGATCGGGAGGTCACAGGGTCCATTCTCCCCGAAGGCCTTAGGGTTAGGCCTAGCTAGTGGGCTGCGAGGCTAGATTCCCTTCAGGGTCGATTAGCCCAGATTTTTCCATGGACGTAGCCACCACTCGTTGATTAGGGTGTCCATGAACCACAACCATATATATATGTGTGTGTGTGTGTGGGGTTGAAATTATTTATAGTTGCACTTGATATTGTTTAGTATTGTAATTAACATATGCAACTTTGTGTTTTCATATTAGATGAACATGCACATTGTATGACATTTTTAAATTTAGTCGCAAAATCATACTAATTAATTTATGTTGATTAATAATGAACACATAAAATCAATCTAAAACTACTAAATTAGTCGTTTATATAATGAATATGAAACTACCAAAAAAATATAAATGACTACTGCAAATGATAAATTTTTGATTACAAATGACAACTAAATTTTGCATATATACAATTATTAGTAGCTAATTTACAGTATCTTATAACACGACCAAAATTTAGTCATATTTCTCTAGTCATTAATTGGTTTCAAACGATGACTAAAATTTACATATATATGACTATTAGTAGTTAATTTACAGTATCTTATAACACAAATAACATTTTGGTCATATTTCTTTGGTCATTAATTGGTTTTCTCGGGTGATCATATAGTAATATATTTTGTTGTATATTTGGTCATTAATTGTGGCAATTAATAACTAAATCAATGACTAAATTTATGAATAAATATACTACTAGACGATAAAATTGAGACAACCAATTAATGACTAAGCTAAAAACAACTAAAAGTTGGTCGCGTTATAAGATACTGTAAATTAGCTACTACTAGTCACCGACTGAAAAATGGTCATTTATATGCAAATTTTAGTCATTTTTTTAGTAATTAATTAGCCATTTTGTATTAGTGATCTGAGAATCACTATGAACCATTTTTCCCTCATGTCATTTGCTACATTATCATCTATTAGGCCATAGATACATTATCAATTCATTTACAAGCAAAAACATGTTGAGGGACATGCATAGTTGTTGTCATAGAACACACATATAACCATCGTAATAACAACAAAATACTCATGAAAGTACAACCATAATTACCACATATAATCCATCAAATTCTTATAGAAATACAAGGAGAAATAACCTTCCATTGATGATGCAAAAACCAAACTCGGGATGGGACTTCCATGTTCCACTCAACCATAGAATGGCTAAGTCAAATCTCTCTTCAGCCATTCACCCCCATGCCATATTCCAAGCATGAATGTGGGATTCAAATCAAAGAACCAACCAAGGCATACAGAGGCTAAACCACCTCGCCCTCATCAATAGAAACCAGGCTTTATTGTAATCCATCCTGGATCACTAGGCCAACTTAATGAACACAACATAACCAGATTTACTTTGATCTCCACCCGATCACTAGGCTAAACAAGCACGGATGCCACCGGATTTCTCCACCTACACCGTGAGGAAATTTCTCGTCTCCTAGTCTCTCAAGTTTTACCGCAATCTAAACCCAGATCACTAGGCCCTAAACTAAGACTGACTCTTCAGGTTTTACCACATATCCCAAACCTATGATAACTAGGCCTAATGGAGAGAAAACCACCTCTTGGCTTTACTGTATATCCTACCATTCAACAGCAAGGATTCCTAGGCCCACTGAGCAACACAATCCTGGATTCACTCAAACCCACAGTTTGGCTCAAGGGTCACTAGGCCAGTGGATTTACTATGATCCACAGTGTAGTTTAAGGACCACTAGGCCATGTGCTCTATCATTCGGAGATCCACCCCACTCATCTTCAAATCCATCCGACAATCCAGCTCAGCCAAAACATGAGAACCCCATCACACCATGGTTATCCGGAAATAGAAAGGCTACGCCGAAGACACTGTCACACCTAGAAAAAACCATGCTACAACAACAAATAACCACATGCAATACCATGCATGCCAAATCTAGCAAGAAAAATACACATGCAAATCGATACCTGCAATGAATCCTGTTGTAACTGCTTGATCCTACCTTTCCCTGCTTGATCTTTGCTTCCTATTGCCTTCTTTTCCTTTCCTGCTCCAATGCCAAAATTCTCCAAGAAAAATCTAAGTGTTCAAGAGTGAGAGAGAGAGAGAATAATAAGAGAGATACAAAACTCAACTGACAAAAGGTTACCAACTAATCCTCAGAAGCCTTTTTATGACTGAGGCCTCTATTTTCTTCATCTTCCATTATTTTCCTTCAATTTCCTCCTCACATGCAACCTATGACCATTCACCTCCCTTTTCTCCTAATTTCTTTTATTTCATAAATAAATGTGCCAAAAATGCCATTTTTCCTTTCCAAAGCCTTAGCCATTGTCTTTGCCAATTTCCTTAGCCATAATAAACCAAATGAACACCCCCTAGGATGTCCTACCCAACATTCAACTTGGAATACGTGTCCCATCACTGTGGCCTCATATATATTTTTACATGGAATTGTCACCAGGGTTTTTACAGAACCCTCCCCCTTGGGGTACATCATCCTCAATGTTAGACCATACTAGGACCTTAGCAAAACTGTTGAAAAGCAAACATACTGCCCATGGAGTTTTATAACATAGTTCGATGCATTTTTACAACGATCGCCTTGTTGAAACATGAAAATCATACCGTTTACTGGAGATTTATAGCATAGCTCATTATAGTTTTACAATAACCACAGATACACATACACATTTTATTCAACCAACAAATAACCATATTGTCTATGGAGCTTTATAAATCAAGTTCGATACAGTATTTACAATAATACACACATATACACATATGCACATTTTATGAAACAACAAATATAAAGGATATGATTCCTACATCTGCAACAAGGGAATCCAGAGGCTAACACCTCCACCCTCAAAGTAATAATGGATTCACCTCACTCCCAGGAAGTCCAGAATCCACTACAAAGTCAAATCTACATCCAATTTCCAACACTATAATCCTGGGCCACTTGTCCTCTCAGTGAACACTTATTGGCTCATTGTTCCAGCGCACACTCCCAATGTGCATATGATTCCATATGACAATGCTAATGACCAAAACCAATATATCTGTGACCTTCCCTTATCTGCTACACAATCCCTTGGGAAATATGGTCACCCCTTTCCGTGTAGTCATTCACATTCCAAGTTCCCCGGCATCCCCTATCCTGGGCAATCTATCCCTTGGCAAGGCTTCCTCGCATCGGAAGATCAATCAACCAAGGCATATACCTACCTCAACCATCATACTAGTCATAGAATGCTCATGGAAATCAATGGACACTATTGGGTACCAGTGTCCCACAATGGCCCTGCTCTTGAAGTACTCTACTAGCATACTACTGCATGTTCCAATTTCTTTTGCTATTGCTGCCAATTCTTGCAGTCGATTTCAACCACCCAACCAAGCATGTTCATGCATTCCTGTTCCAAGCACATAATTTCCATTAGATTCAAATAAATTGAAATAACCTCAAATCATACCTCATTGGTAGTTCGTCAATAAGGTACACTTGCAATCATGTTCGCTTCCTGTCACAACAAGTCAAACTAATTGTTTGATCAAAACATCATGTATAAACATATCACATCTAGTTAGCTCAAGACACAACCATCATAGATCAACATCATAAATCACATGTAACCATCATAAACCATAATCATAGATCACATATAATCATCATATACCATAATCATAAATCACATGCATGATAAAACTGAAATAAATACTGATACTTATCCTTTCATCAATCCTTAGTTTCTACCTTTGTCTTTATTTCGTATGCACTCTGGATCAGTTGACACACCCGACAAACACCCAGTGCCTTATCCTCAACCATGTGCACATACACATAATGTGCTTCCCACACATACAACCACACATGACATATAACACCATGCAATACATGCACCTAATACCGCATGCCTTCAACACAGCAGGTATGACATGCGCACAATACCACACATACATCATTACCGTATGTATAAAGCACCACCTGCACAATGTGGGCACAACGTCACATGTACATGGCACCACCTACACAATGTGTACATAACGCCATATGTACACTACACCATTGTATAACATGTACACAATACTGCATGTACACAGTACCACACGCACGACATGTATGAGACACCACATGTACACAACGCTACATGCATGACATGTACACATCATCTCCTACACACAATGCCATGTGTATGACATGTACACAACACCATATGCACATAACATTACTTTTACAATCATGCACATAACACCATATGCACACAACGCCACATGTACAACATGCACACAACACCACATGTACATAGCACTGTATATCCAACATGTACATAACATCATCTGTACACAGCACCATATATGCAATATCCACACAACACTACATGCACATAACATCACATATGCAACATGTAAACAACAATAGTGCCACACGTCTAAAACCACATTGTCTTTACCAAGCAACCTTGCTTCCAGTGTCTCAACCATGATTGTCCCAACATGTCGAAGACTACATTGTTTTCATTTCATTGTTGTATCCCTCGGTATAACGCGTCCATAACATAGACATAATATAATCACATAATATCAACTCATAACCATATGATACTGACCTTGTATATTTGTCAGGCTACTCTTCCCATTTGATTCTTCATGAACCAGGAATTTATCCATGCCATTCACCTACATAAGAAATTGTTCCTCCACAAGAAAGATCCTTGACAACCCTGTAAGGCAGTGACATAAATACATAAATACATACATACATACATATATAATAATTACCATAAAATAATCATCATCCTATTAGACAACGATATACATAAATACATGTATACATATATAAAATCAATATAATCATCATCATAACATAATTACCATATAACATAAGGTCTAGGTTAGAAAACTTCCTTATTTGTGCACAACATTGAGAAAAATTGTTCTCAACATAGCCAAGACATCCAACACCTCATATTCATTTACTTCACCTTTTCTGGTTACCTTTTTCATGTCTATCATGTCATCATCCACTTACCACAATGGACCTAACCAGTCCAACCGACTGTCATAGTCTTACCTTCCGCTACGCTTACTCCTGCACCGAGCTTCATCTAAGTCTTACATCACCTGTCGAGTACCACACAACTTTCCCCAAGCTCATCAACTCTTCCTTTTCCCAAAATAATTCCCAAGACTTAAAACATAAAAGGAAAGCCA